>CM037998.1:12997133-13072749 GCA_021234005.1 Nephelium lappaceum | reverse complement strand
GTCAAGATTCCAAAACTCGCCACTCACTGCTCAATCGGCAAGACAGGGAGTAGCAAGTTCTTAGTTACTAGGCGAGTATTGTTCACCAACTGTCAAATTGAGTCAAACTTGTACAAAAAACTTGAAAATTTTCTATATGATCAATATGACTATTGACCAATTAGTTTGATACTTTTAACCATTGACCATTAGGATTTAACATTTACTCTTTAAAGGCAAAAGATATTTCTGTTGAGTTTTTTGGAATCTCAAAAAAGGTTCATGTCATTACGACTAAAACTCTGATATTGGTGTAATTTCATCAAACCTCATGGGGGTTTGTGTAATTTGCCTATATACATATAAACACAAAAACGTATAAGTTTTTTCTCACCCTCCTCTCTCACCTTTCTTTCTCACGCCTCACCCTCCTCTCTTGCTCTCCTCCTCTCTCACATTGCACCCTTCTCTCTCATTGTCACTTGCTAGTGCTGTCGTCGTCGCTCGCTACTTTTAGTAAGTAAAATTTAAGAAAAAAGTGAAATTGTTGTTGTAGGATGTTTGATTTTTGAAAATTTTTGTTGTAGGCTGTTTGATAGTGAGAAAACGAAAGAAAATTTGAAGTATGGTGGTCAATGGTGACTGATAAGGTGTTTTTTTTTTTTTATTATTATTATTGTCATTTTTTTTTTTACATAATCCGAGTTGGGCCAAGTTGGTTGAGTTGTGACCAAAGTACTTAGCCCAACGCAGTGCATACTTGTCGGAGGAAAACTGTTTTTCCAGTAGATTTTTTATTTTTTTTGTGCTGTTAGAATTGAGAAATGTTATTTGGAAAGGAATTTTCTAAGAACCAGTTTTTGAAAACTAGATAACTAAGAAATTTGAAAAAGTCATTTTCCTAATAGTTTGTTAGGAGCATTGAAAGCTTCAGATTTTTCAACTCCTAGTACAATTCTAACATCTTTTAAACTCACAATTTTAATCTCTTTCATTTCCCTTTTGTAAAGTTTCCTTTACAAGATTATAAGTTTTTTTTTCCTCATAATGCAGCTGGTTGCCTGTGGAGTCGAAATTGCTAACGGGGAAAAGTCCAGCATTTTTTCTTCTGAAAACAGCTGGGTTCAAGCAAAAAGAAATTCCAGTTTAACTCAAACAGGCCATCATATTGTCCCCAACATTAACAAAACAGAATTATCTTGGGACTTCATAAAACTTACACATATCTGTATAGAATAAGCTAAGAGAATAAAGCAGCACAGAATAGACAAAATCAACTTGCCTGTAGGCATTTGTTTTCTGATGTAAACTTGGCAGAGCACCCAGGAGAAGATTCAACATTATTTCTACAGATCATTGTATCTCCATGTACCGTGGTGCATGCATGTAGTAGATATGCCAAAACTTTCAGTTCTTGTTTTGTTCATATTTGAATGAGAGATCTCATGTGATAGAATAGTATGACTTCTACTTGAAGAGTCTAATGAGTGTGGAAGAGAAATTATTGGTTCAGCATAAAGAGGTTGGTTCTGAGAATCTGAGTTGATCTCAACAGTAGAGTCACATGCACCACATGAATGTGTAGAACACACTCACCACAGTTACTTAGATGGAGTTGAGCAATGAAATCCTACATTTATGACTTTGTAAGGAATGGAACAGAAACTGCAATCTCATGGTCACAGCAATACCTGTCAAGCAATAGACCTATTGACTCAAGTTGATGCCTATGTTCTTGACAGGCTAAGTAAATAAATTTTAACCGGCGGAGTAATAGAGAGCTTCAAACAAGATAGCAATTCTTCTTTCATCAGTTCAGGAACTATTGTTGTCTTCAGTCTTCACATCATCATTTGACAAGACCTGAGACTCAGTTGTAACACGTACCCCGAATTCATGGATCCCAGATTTTTCATCCAAAATTATGCTACTAAAGGTGCAAGCTTTAATTGCATCATTTAAAGAGCATTAGGAGTGGCATCCTTGGGCACGTTCTGATAATCATGCGATCGTTAACGCTCACATGTCAATCTGTTTAAGATGGTAGAAAATTTGTTACAACAGAATGTTGAGAAATTTGATTTTTGTATTAACTTGCCAGAGTTTATCTGATCATGCAATTCAGTTTCCAAAGCTGGTCCTGCATCAGCATTTACACAATCAGCCTCCTTTTGTCACAAGATGAATAAGTTGAGCAATTCCCGTAAAAAGCAAGAAATAGTAGGTTTGGAGTGTCAATACAATTTTGGAGCATACACTGCTACATTACCAGTGCATCCAGCAAAATGGAAAGAGGATGGCTCTGCCATTTTACAAGTTCCACTATTTATTTTCTAGAACTTCTTTATCATATAAATATGACAAAGGACTGGAAATATGTTCACTTGCTATGTTACACCTACACTTCACCAGACATTATAGAAGTAATCTACAACATGCAAATTGGTTATTGTCGCACAATTTTATGTGGCTTTAGCATGTTAAATTCAGAAGAGTAACAGCAGATTTTTCGGGTTTGCTACTTTCAGACGACTCTTTTTTGCCAGTCCTGATGAATAAATTGTTAAGCAATAATCCAAAAATGCTGACATTTAAGCAATGTTTGTTGCTTACAGATGACTCCTTTTTGCAAGCTCCTTTTCGGGTTCTTCATATGTAAGCAATAATCCAAAGATCTTTTCGGCTTCAATTCAATATTTATTAATTTTATTGCTCATCTTAAGCCCTTCACCTAGATGATAGTCTAACAAGCACCTAACCACCAACATAATAAGTCTTCATTCAAACGTTAATCTGAACCCCACCTATTTTGAAAAGGTTTTAACTTCTTAATACTAACAAGAGAAAAAGAGATATTCAACCATCTTTATATAGTTTCATTATCCTCCTTAAATTCCATGCTAGAAGGCAGCCTCCTAAATCAATAAGACATGGGTCCATATTACAATATTATGATTAACTAGCATAAAAATAATACAAATAACACAATAGTAACATAACAACAACAACCATAATAATTCCACAAAGCTTTACCATCGGACAATATCAGATGGAAAGCAAAACAAAATCTTTATTGTTTTTCATTTGCTTTTTGGAGAAAGTAAAAGAACCAGGAAACCATTTCAAGTATGCATTCCAAGAAGTTTTGCAGCAGAGAAGAAATACATACTTAATCTTGATGGTGACAGTTCGTAATTTTTGTATCCGGATTTTCCCCTGGCAGCTCCAGATCTGTAAAAAGATACGTTGAGCTGTCTTTATGCAATGTTGCTTCACAAGAAGAGGTATTAGAATGTGCAACACCGCTACTCCAGCTAGTAAGCTGTGAACAATCGTTTTCCTCAGTGAAGGATCGTTTTTGGTGCGTCAGTCTGATCTATATCCTTTCTCTTTTTATATTTACGACTGAAAGTAATCAATGGAGTGGTCATTTTGCTTTGCACAGGAATTTCACCACATGAGTTGGTGGACTTATCTTTGGAGACTTCCAAGTTTGAAGTTTTTGACAAGGATGAGCCATCATCAAGTGGCCAGCTACATTTGTTTCTATCAGCTAAATGTGTGCTAACAATGTCTGAACTCTTTGCAGTTTCCATTGCCACTGACCGAGAAACTAATCTCCTTTTAAAGCAATTTTCATCACTTCCAGAACAAGAGTTTGCATTGGAACCTGAACAAACCTGAATGTGGTTTGTGTTACTTTCCAATGAGGCATCCACAGCAGATCCACCCATGTCCTTACCAGACATATCTTCTCCAGAACTCCTTATAATATGTTACTTCTGAGGCCTAAATGTCACTTCTAGTGCATCCGATCCTTTAATGCGCTTCTTTGCCTTCAATCTGCTATATTTCCGGACAGGATGGGAAGTTGAACCACCATGCTGTTCAATGGAATTGCAGGATAGCTTTTTTTCATGGAGAATATGCTTTGACAGAAGGAGAGAAAGATATAAGCAAGGAACAAAGACAAGCTAAGTCGACAAATAAATACCTCAACTGACTGATTAACACATTGAAGGTGGTTAAGTTCGATGGCAGTCATCACACTGCAACATATCACCCCTGGCTCCACATACAGCACAAGCAAGGCATATCTGTTGAAAACAGAGAAATGAGCAGAGAAGTAGAAACAACAAATATAGTCAAAAGAAAGTGAACAGAACAAAAAACAATAATGTAACCCTTCACCAAAATCCTCATTTCCAATTTATGAATTGATACACTGCAACCTGGGCCAAGCAAGACTAGCATTAGCTGAAGAGATGATATCGAAGCTGAAACGTTTGAAGACTCTCGTTCGATATTGCAACTGAATTTTGCTGCAGAAGACTCTCGTCTAGTGCCATACGATTTAAGGATAGATGTACTTACTGAATTTGGTCACACATAATTGAGGCAAGAGAAGATATAACTGCTGAAGTTTATGAAAAAGCAACCTTTGAAGATATGCCTATTCCATGTGCCAGAAGAGAAATGAGAAAGTGTATGCATTTAGAAAGGCAATATCGGCGTATGAATCAACTGGATATTTATGCATGAAGGAGGAAGCATACGCATATTTTTGACTTGCCTGTTGCCAAAGGGATTGCTGTTTGAAGTTATTGGAATCAGATGATAAGAAATTTGATTCACCTAAATAGGTAGGCAACATTTTCCAGAGGATCAAGCAAAAAATGTTTTATTAGCCAAGAAGAACTGGCAACAAGCCATGGGCTTTTATGGTCCTCAGACTCACCCCACCTTGTACCTGACTATTCTCTTGGAGATATCAGCTCTACAGTCCAGATTTTCATCCACCATACACTAAAATGCTGTATGTTCTAAACTTCTTTTACAAAATTGATGCATTTTGTTATGGTTGCTATTCATGGAGTGCTACTGATCAAGTTATTAGGTTCCCTTTGTTTTCTTCAATTTGTGGGTTAATTAAGAACTTGGTTATGAAAAACAATAACATTGTTTGAGTTCAATTTCATTGACTTTCAGTAATTTTGTGATGCAATGCGAGTTTGCTTGTGCAACCAACGGAATTTATTTATTTATTTTGAGTTTTAAGGAAAAGAAATTTAAAATGAGAATTTCCACTTTACGGAGAAATGCGGTTACCACCATATTATACTTATAACCACAATATACTTTCTTATTGATAACCTTTTTACAAAAACTTTATTTATTATAGAAATCAAATCTATAAATATAATTGAAATTATTTAAGTCTAGGATTCAGATTATATTATTTCTGGTCAACATTGTTATCTTGTTTTTTAACATTCACATTGCATAGTACTTGACCAACCTAATGTCTTGCCAAACAAATGAAGTTTCATATGATTGGATTCGATTGTTATTGCAATAATTTTTACTTGCATTTTAGTCAATTCCAAATATTGCTTTTTATTCCAGATGATGGATTCGGCTCTATCCTGCCTACTTGAAGGACGCCATATATCTGAGACATTTGCAGGATCTTTCTCAAAGGACTACCCAGAGCTGAATGCCAAGTATTGGAAGCAAGTGCAAATGCTTTTGAAAAACATGTTGTTCATGGCACCTTCAACTGAATAATCTTCTCCAGTTGGTCAGCCATTGCATCGGTCTAGGGATGCCGGAAAGCTGAGGGAGCTTTACAAAATGTCATTGAAGTCCTCCAGTTAAGTGATTTACCTGCCATGCATTCCTTGTGGACGGCACCATATAGAAAATCACATCTGAACTATGCGGAGCTACCCAAAAAATAATTATATTCATCTTGCTATTTTGTTTGATATGTAGACTATTATTTTACATTCTTACAATTTTCTCTTGAAGAGAATTCAACTGCCAACACCGACTTCTTTTTTTCTAATTTTTCGAGTTGGATTTAGAAGATTATTTAAATTAAACGTTGAAAACACAATGAAAATGACAAAAAGAAAGCTGGAATAGAAAGAACTTAATGATCTAAGAAAAGGAAATATGTCTCGAACGAAATAAATATTTCTCAAATAAAAACATCTCTTAAAGGAAGAAAATAACTTTTGAAAGAGGATATATCTCTGACAAAGAAAATAACATAAGTGTGAAAATCAAATTTGGTGTAACTGTATTTAGAAGCAGTAAAAGATAAGTTTGTGGTGGGGTCTTATAGGCTAGAAATAATACTGTCGTAAGTAAAGAAAGTCAGCAGTGGAAGAATTAGGATGGACTAGACGTACAAGATACAATCGAATTGGAGTGAAGGAGAGACTAACTCGCATTAATTTGACACGCATGCACCTTGCATTAGAGGAATTCATCCACTACCAATCCACAATTAAAGAAAGACTGGTTAAAGGAAATCCACCTAGAACGCGATTTTCAACCAATCTTGACTTTGATCATGACTTCATTCAACCAAGCATTCATTAATTTTTTTTTTAAAAAAAAAAAAACAGAAAAAAAAAACAGGGTTTCATTATTCGTTATTTGTTAAAAATTATTTATTTTATTTATGACCACATAATTCCACTTTTGAGTTCTTAAAAAAATAATAAAAAAAAATTCCACTTCTGAGAGTTTGTTTTATTTAATTAAAATTTTCTTGATTTTTAAATTTTTATTTATTAATATTTAATCGTTTTGTTTATAAATAACCAGCAATTATTGGTTGGTTAATTTTTTCTATACGGACAACATAATAAAAAAATTTTCTGGACAATGCAGCCTTTGAAAAGTTGTTGGAAAATTTGAGGTTGACTCTCGCTGTTATGCTTTTAAAATCTTTAAAGGACTGTGTTTGCTACTGTAAGGCTTGCACTTACAAGTCCTCTATTTCTGAAAACAAACAAGCTATCAGCCCTTCAATGGCAGCTTCCAACTCTGAGAAAAAACAGGCCACTGATGATGATTCTTCATTATCGACTTCTACGAGACAGAAATCCTCTCCAGCTTCTTCTTCTGGTGGCAATAGTCAATGGACATACAAGGTGCTCTTGAGTTTTAAAGGTGAAGATACACGCAATAACTTCACTGATCATCTGTATGCTGCTTTGGATCATAAAGGAATCTACACATTTAGAGATAATGAAAGACTTGAGAGAGGAAAAGAGATTTCATCTGAACTCTCAGAAGCAATTGAAAGATCAAAGGTTTCAATCATCTCTTATCCAAAAACTATGCTTCTTCTACATGGTGTTTGGAAGAACTTGCAACGATTGTTGAGAGCATGAAGGCAAATGATCAGATTGTTTTGCCAATTTTTTACAAGGTACTTCCATCAGACATGAGAAAACAGAGAGGAGCATTCAAGAAAGCCTTTGAGAAACATGAACAAGATTTCAGGGATAACCTGGAGCAAGTGAAGAGGTGGAGATCAGCTCTCACACAGGTTGCCAATCTCTCTGGATGGCATTTACATGACAGGTAGCTTTGTATCTTTAAACTTTAAAGCATTGAAATTCTATGACTTTTGTTACTGGTCAGGCTACACAGAAAAATTTCACCAATGCTTCTTTTTGACATAATTTTAACACATTTACAAGCTTTTCCAAGTTGGGAGACTTGAACAGATCATATTCTCAAAATATAATGCAAAACATAAATTATTATTTCCTATGAGGGTTTAAATAGTTAGCATTCTTCTTCACCGCAGGTCTGAAGCTAAGTTGATCACTTATATTGTCGACAAGATTTGGAAAAGATTGAATCAAATTCAATAATTTCCAAGCTTCAATGGGGGACTCGTTGGAATAGATTCTCGTGTGGAGAAGATTTATGAGCTTTTAAAACCTGATATTTTTGATGAAATTCGATTTGTTGGCATTTGTGGGATGGGAGGAATAGGTAAAACTACAATTGCTAGAGTTGTATATGAAAGGTTTTCATACAAATATAAAGGTAGTTGCTTTCTTGCCAATGTTAGAGAAGTCTTTGAAAAAAAGGGTCTTGAAAGTTTACAGGAAATGCTTCTTTATGAGGTCTTAAAGGAAAAGGATATGAATATATGTGACTATCATAAAGGGATTAGTTTGATTAGAAAGCGGCTATGTAGGAAGAAGATTTTTCTTGTTCTTGATGATGTGGATCAATTAGAACAATTAGAAAGGTTGGCTGGAAGGAAAGACTGGTTTGGCTCTGGTAGCAGAATCATCATCACAACTAGAGACGAACATGTGCTGACAAGCCATGAAATCAATAATATTTATAAGGTCAAAGGATTAAATTACAATGAAGCTCATGTACTCTTTTGTTTGAAAGCCTTCAAACGCATAGGACCAACAAACAATCATGTTGAGCTCATAAAGCATGTTGTGCATTATGCCAATGGACTTCCATTAGCTCTTGAAGTTTTGGGATCATTTTTGTGTGGTAGAGATGTCAATGAATGGAACAGTGCGTTGGAAAGATTGGAAGCAATTCCTAATCAAAAAATTATGAAAATACTTCGAATTAGTTATGATGGATTGGAAAGGATTGAAAAGAAAATATTCTTAGATATTGCATGTTTCTTCAAAGGAGAGGATGTAGGTCAAATCAAGGAAGTATTAGATAGTTGTAACTTTTACCCAGATATTGGAATAAACGTTCTTGTTGAAAGATCTTTGATAACTATTCAAGATAACAAATTGCAAATGCATGATCTAGTACAAGGAATGGGCTGGGACATTGTTCGCGAACAACACCCTGATGAGCCTGGTAAATGAAGTAGACTATGGCTATGTCAAGATGTCCATAGCGTGTTGGCTAGAAATATGGTAAGATTTTTTTCCAAAGAATATAGCTAATTATGTATGAATATTTTACATAATGCCTAAATATCACAGTTCAAATAATTTCTTTCTATTAATTATGCACATTGTTTCATCTTCTTATCAGGGAACTCTAGTTGTTGAAGCTATGATAATTGTCAAATATAATAAGGATATTACCTACGCAAATGCTACATGTTTCTCAACCATGAGTAATCTAAGACTCCTCGATATCAGTAATGTTCACATTTCTAAAGAACTTGAGTATCTATCAAATGAGCTACGGTTTCTCAAATGGAAGGGGTACCCTTTGAAGACTTTGCCTTCCAGTTTTCATCCTCAAAAACTTTTTGAACTGAGCTTGTGTTATAGCAACATTGAGAATGTATGGAATGATATTAAGGTACACTAGTAACACTATTGTAATTGTTTTTAAAAACATTATAAAGTCATGAAAGCTAGTTTTTTATTAACTTTGGTTTTTGTTTCTACAGCCTTTCAGAGAGCTAAAAACTATTAAGCTTAGTTACTCCCAAAACCTTGTCATAACCCCAGACTTTACAATGATATCAAACCTTGAGAGGTTGGATCTTCAATACTGTACAAGATTGCTTAAAGTTCATCAATCCGTTGGATCTCTCAGAAGGCTTATTGTATTAAATTTGAATAACTGTGAAAATCTTGTACAATTTCCAAGCGACGTATCGGTGGGAACAACTTTGTTAGCCTACTAGATACCATCAGTCAATTATCTAAGCTTGAAATTCTTTGCTTGGAGAGATGCCATAGGCTTTAGTCATTGCCAAAGCTTCCACCTGGATTATTATTTGTACACTCAGATGATTGTACTTCCTTGAAAACAATATCAAGTGTACTAGAACTCACCTCTCCAGCGATTGCACTACACTTTCTCAATTGCTTTAACTTGGTTGAGACTCGAGGCAGCAACAAAAACAGCTTAAAAATTATGTTGCTGAAACATTGGCTTCAGGTTTCTCTTTCCAAAACAAGCTTGTGATATCGTACCTTCAAATTTTCCAACATTTGTCTTCTGTAGTTTCACTAATCATATGAAGTTCTGAGTCCTGTTGTTGTGGCCATTTCTGTTTTATTACATTGATAAATTCAAATTTTTTAATACAACTTTTCCTATTGCAGATAAGTGTTAGAAGCAATCGCAATCCCTTTTTACAAAAGCTCTTTTTTCATTCTCAATTTCATAGTCGTCTCCCAGGAAGTCACTACAACAAATCTTGGTTTTAATAGCAGTAAAGGATAGCATTCTTTTTGTATTGCAATGAAATTATTATCTATTATAGCATTTTATGGTTAATTATTACATTTTATTAACATATTATTTTTAATAGCTTTCATTTGGTAAATGTATAACCAATTGGGTCTGCTATTAATACTTACAAAATTAATTAATCATAAGTGGCTGTGATAGCACAATAAAAAAGCTATAACATCCAAATCAAAACAAATGCTATTAAATGGTAACAAAATAATCTATTTAAAAATTGATAAAAAGCAAAATATTGAGTAAAGTACAAAAAAAGTTGTAGCCCTAAAATTATAGCGGGAATTCACAATTGTTGCCACCTATATGTATCATTTTTCTACTTTGATTATTAATAAAAATTAGAAAAGTCAACTTTCAACTATTGCCTATTTCAAAAAGAAAAAAAAAAACTACCAACTATTGCCCAATATTTCCTTTCATGATATCTAAACATCCTTTTATTCTACTTTGATTAGGATGCAAAAGTCTCAACTATTGCCTGTGTACAGAGGAGACCACTACTATGTAGTATCCTTAATGCTTTTTTTTTTTTTTTCAATGCTTTCTAATGTCACTTTGTTTTTATTCAACCTAGAAAACAAGTAAATCAAAGTGAATCCCATGTTCACCTCTAACCCACACAACTTTATTTATATCTTTTGCCTTTTAGTTTTTAAGATATAAACAAAATATTGGATTTCTTTGATTTTCTCAGTTTATTTATTTATTTTTTGTCAATTTTTTTCGTCTTTAGAGGTCTCATGCCTTTTAGTTCTTAAGACCTAAATAAATATTCAATTTCTTTTATATTTGTGTTTTCTTTTTTTAATTTTTTTGTCCAATCTTTTGGCTTGTGAAATTAATTATATATATATAACCCCTAATAGATATCTCTATTACTGCACCTTATTTGGATTTTATTTGAGGTTAATATTTGCAAATCTAACATGGTATTGCAGAATGATAAATTCTGAGATCTATAAGTCTAAGGATTGACAAAGGTTTTAGAAAAGAGGTATTTGATTTTTATATTTATAAGGCTTGTCAGGATACAGATTTAGTGTACTGCATAACATGTATGGATGTTTTTTTCAGATAATAACATGTATGGATATTGGATGTCTTTTATATGGTTATTTTGGTAACTGTATGATGAAATGTCTCAATAAGTTTTTGGGGTTTGAATTGTTACAATTTTGATTTTTATGTGTTGTTTTTTCATATGTGGAATCAGCCTTTAAGGCCTCTTTTTCCTAATTTATTGTGTTTGTTGACATCAATAAAATTTTTTCTATTTCTTGTTTAATAAAGACAATTGTATAAAGGAGGATTCTTTAGGATTTATGAACCATGAACTTTAAATTATTCACTTATTTTTATGTATATCTATGATGGTTGACCTTATGAAAGAGCTTATAAGGAGTTGTAATTTTTAATGTTTTGCATTACGTGATTATTTTCGAAGTTGTCATTACCTTTTGGTTGCTTTTCTTCTTCTTTTTTCATCCATCAGAGTGTAATGGCTACAAATTTGTGCTTAGATCTTTTATTTCTTCATTTTGGCTCAAGCTTTTAGTGGTAGAATTTTGTGATGTTGTTTCTTAGCTAAGAAATATTTAATATATTCTTTATTTAAAATAATTCTTACGATAAAGAATGCAAACGTGTACAACAGCAGGAAGAAATCAACCATATTGTTTGGAGTGCATACAACAATCGGGTAGCAGTCTCACTAATCCTAATTGTTTGTTTCACTTGGCTTATAGTAATTTGAGTTCATTATAGCTGAATATTCTTGTCTCTTCCTACTCCTGTTGTTAGTATTAGACATGTTCACATATTGCTTGATTGTGTACTAAGATCATTGAGTACACAAGTGCAGTAAAAACTACTTTGTGCAATCTATCTATTGCTTTATTAAGCTTTATCAGAGAGAAGGTGAATTATTAGCTACATAATCAATGAAATTAATGTGTCTTTATGGCTTTCTTTTTTCCAATTAATCGTTTCAATTCAATTTATTTATATTTTATTTGTATTGCAGGGGGTTCCAATTGAGTCAACTACATCTAAGCTTGTTGGGATTGCATTATGGTCAGAATGAAGGGAGTGTAGTAAATGGAAGACTACCTGATGGCTGGTTCAATGATGAATTTATCGGATTTGCTGTGTGTGGAGTGTTTTCACCCAGTGATCATTCAGATGGTTCAATGACAACTGTCGGTGATTTTGATGACCCTTTCTCAACTATAAAGTCCGATCACCTTTTGTTGGCCTATTTACCTCGCGAAGGACTAGGTGATCCACATGAAGGTCATATCGCTCACGTTTCCATCATTACTGAAAACGGATATTTTGTGAAGAGGTGTGGCATTCGTCCATTTTACAAGCATGATGTAAAGTATCTCGAGGACTTATCAACAGCAGATGTTGGAATTTCTATGGTCCAAGAGCTTTATTTTGTTGCTCGTTTTTTGATGGCCAGGACTCCTAGGCTTTGTACATCAATGTACGACAGAAAGTCATATTATCCTGATTATGTATTTCTTTTTGTTATTGGGTGTGTTGACACCAATTCAAGAGGAACAGCAGCAGGAACGTATTTAGTAGCTGATCAAAGCCATGATGATTGAGGAAACAGTTATGGAGATGATGATCATGGGCTGCCCAAAACATTTCACTAGCAATAATAGTTGAGGTGTGAAAGTGAATTTAGAAGTCATGCATCTCATAATCTTATTATTCTAAACTTGTTGATCACATTCTAGGTTCTATTATTCTAAACTTCATTACTTCTCTTTTTTCCATATATTTTTAGTTCTAAATTTTTTTGCAACCCATTATTTGTTAGTTTTTACATTTGATTTTATTTTTTATTTTTTATTTTTTACCTTAAACATAGAAGGCTTTGTTTTGTTTTAAACCTAAAACCTCAAGTACCTTGAACAAGCCCATATATAACATAACACCATCACTATTACAATAACCCCTATAAAATGAAGTAATTGCACAAGGTTTGTCAAAAATAAGATGAAAACATACTTTTTATTTTATTACACCAAACCCTCATATCGTTAGTCAATTTCTATCAACTTTAACAGTTGACCAAACCAAAATTTTTATTCAAATGACCATTTTACCTATGAATAAGACAAAATCTTAAAATATTCCTTTCAAAAAATCCTAAAAATCATCACCAATAACATTTAAAAAATAATTTTTTCTTAAAATCATCAAAATAAAAATAAAAAATGAGAAATAATAAAAATTAAAAGAAGAAAAAATAATTTATTTTTTAAAATACAATCACAATCCTTTTAATTAATCCTATTCAACCAAACTAAATCAATCTAAAATTCAATTAAATCAATCCAAGAAATTAAACGACTTGCCAAACTAACCATAAGATTCACCATCAAACACCAAACTCATCAAATATAATTTTCAAATCGGTTCTTCAACTAAACTTTGCACAACCCAAATCATTTTCACAACAATAATAATCTTGATCTTAGTTTCAGAAAAAAAAAAATTTGTCAAAAAAAAACCCCTGTTGTTCATCTCTGTTTCAGTCCCAAAGATGATCATTACCACCAGCAATCGAAAACCTAAAAAACTTTTAACTCAACATTAGTTTAACATTATAATCCAGTTCTTCATCTCTAATTTAATTCCATATCAACGTCAATTTGAAAACCCAAAATAAGTTAATCTATCAAACACACCTCCTCTCGTTCTCAACCATGTTGAACCAACTTCTCTCATTATCTGAAACCCAAACAGCTCTCCTCATTGGCCTAGTAAAGAAAGAAAAGAGAGAGGCAACGTGATGCCGTGTATGAAACAGCCACCATCGAAGGATAAGATAGCATATATGAAACAGAGAGTGCGCGTGAGAAAGGAAAGAGAGAGTGAAAGAAAGAGAATGAAGATGAAGAAGAAGAAAACTATAGCGGTTGATGATGAAGAAAAAGAAAACAACGGTGAATAGAAGGGAGATGGATAGGTGGAGATGGGTGGGTGGGTGGAAATGGAGGAGATGAAAGAGATGTTGGATGGGTGCGTGATGAGATAAATTAGGTAGAGATTCATTGTCCTTCGATCTAGAAAGGGTAGCTCATTTTCAAGTTGAAGAAGTTGAAGATACTCAAGTTGAAGCCAAGATCTATCTAATTATATATATATATATATATATATTTGCAATAATTTTTTTAAAAGTTTTATTTTGAGATTAATCTCCACCGTCTAATCCCACCATCCAATCATGTGATGGATGGTGGGGATTTTTTTTTTAAAAGAAATTATTGTTTTTATTTAATTATTAATTTTAACTTTTTAATTTTTAAAATTTTTCATTTTTACAACAATTTTTTTATTTTTTACTTTCAAATTAATCTCTACCGTCCATCATGTGATGGACGATGGAGATCTCTTTTTTAAATTAGTTTTTATTTTTGTTTTTTTATTTATTTTTTATAATTTTAAATTTAAAAAATAAGATTAAAAAATTAAAAGGTGAAATGACCCTTAAATTGACCAATCTTAACAAAATTTGACCAATAAAGTGAGGGTTTGGTGTAATAAAAGAGTAAATGTGTTTCCGTTGTTTTTAAGCAAACCTCAAAGGGGTGTTGTACAATTTATCCCTATAGAATATTAACATAGAAATTAAAAGAAACATGATTCTTTCATTAGAGTACGATGTTTGATATGAAATGCATTTACTATGAATACTTATGATATGATTGTAGAGTTTGTTTTTACCGTAGAAAATGGGCATCTTTATACCTCCATGACATTTTCTTTTTCTTGGTGACTGGGATTAGCCCAGGATACAACCGAACTAGTAACAATAGGCATTTGGGCACGGTTCGAAGATCAACTTCCAAGAACGGGGGGAGGGGGTTTGGCAAAGTATACTAAGTTAACAGAAAAGTTAGGCAAAGTATAAAATTGACATTTTCAACTCTGATAAAAAGATTTTTACTTAAAAAATAAAATAATTATAAAATACCACCTACAATAATTATAAAATAATTAAAACTGATAAGATAAATAGTGGAGATCAACACGCCAAATTAAAAAATAAAAAATTGATAAAAATAGAAAAAAATAAATAATATCTTCAAATTAAAAATTTGTATACTAATAAAATATTATTGAAGAATGCATCTCAATCGTTCATTTAGATGATGGAGATCATATTAAAAAATAAAATTAAAATAAACTATTAAATAAAATAAAACAAAACTTTCAAAAAATAAACTTAAAAAATCTAAAAAAAAAATGGAGATTCACTAGATTAGATCTCCACTATCCATCCAAATTTCATTCATATGCAGTCTATCACTCAACCATCATTCATCATCAAACCAACATCTCATCAACACCATCTGCAACTGCTTCTTCATCAATATCATCTGCAATCAATACCATCTACAATCAACACCATCTGCAAACTCATCAACCCACACAATCAATCAATCCTACACACTACAACAACAATCAATCCCTACCAAAACCACGCACTAAAAAAAAAATAAGTCACAAAAAAAAACTAGAAAAAACCCACACAAACAACAATCAATAAAAATATTTTTATAATAAAAATTGTATATTAATGAAGAAAATTAAATAATATTTTATAATTCGAATCTCCAATGGTAGAGACCATTCTAGGTCTCCATGATGGAGACTTGAACTAGGTTTTTGGTAGTGGAGACCCAGGTGGTCCCCACCGTCAAAGACCAAACTGGGTCTCCAATAGTCTTCACTAAGTTGTTGTCATCGAACCCACCTATAAATCGAGCCGTAGATAGAGATATAAGAGAAAAAAAAGGAGAGAGAGAGGCAATTTTAACCCACTTGTTGTCGTTGTCAAAGATAGACCCACTTGTCGAAAGAGAGACCCATTACAGTGAACCACCTATCGTAGTCGTCGAACCCGCCTGCCGGATATAGAGAGAGAAGAGGAAAATGAGAGATAGAGAGAGCAAGAAAGAGAGAGAGAGGTAGTTGAGAGGAAAAAATAGATTTTTATTTAATATTTTTATTTTTTTATTTTTAAATAAAATATCTTGGTTTTTTTTAATAATTTTATATTCAATATTATTTATTTTGATTTTTTACATTTTGATTACTTTTTGATTGCATTTCCCTTTTTATCTCTAAAGTTAAACAGTCAACCAAGTCAATCTAACGGATTCTATGACTGTCAGGGACATTATCCTCCTTTCACACACCTTCAAACAGGTGTTTTAAGTGTTTTTATTAAGGTCAGGTGGTATTTGAGATAAAAATGAAACAAGAGTGGTAAAAAAGAGATATTTATAAACTACAATAGGTTTTTTAGGATTATCCTTTAAGAAAAATGAAACAACATTAATACCTTGGTGTTATCCTGGCTTATATATATTATTAGCCATGGGATTAGTAACATATATAAGGTTGAAGGATTGAACAATGATGAAGCTCTCAAGCTCTTTCATTTGAAAGCCTTCAAACATAAGCAACCCACAAATGATCATGTTGTTTTTATAAAGAGTGTCGTGTATTACAAAAATTGACTTACCTTAGCCCTTATAGTTTTGAGTCCTTCTCGTGTGATATAAGTGCCAATCAATGGAAAAGTGCTTTCGACAGACTATAAGAGTATCCAAATAAAAAGATTTTGAATATACTTTGTATAAGTTATGATGATCTAAACCAGAATGAGAAATATATAATCTTAGATATTGCATGTTTTTTTAAAGGAAAAGATAAAGATCGAATCATGAAAATATTGAATGGTTGTGATTTTAACTTAGATTTTGGAATAAGAGCTCTTGTTGAAAGATCATTAATGACTATTTCAAATAATAAAGTGTCAATGCATGATTTGTTGCGAGAAATGGCCTAGGAAATCATTCATGAACAACACCCTAATAATCCTAACAAATCGAGAAAATTATGGTTGTCTAATCATGTGCATGACGTGTTAGCAAAGCAAACAGTAATTTCTATTTTAGTTTTTTGAATTTTAACTAAAACATATTTATATATTCTATATATGATTTCATCAAAAACAAAAAGGTTTATAGTAGAATCCAATTAGTTACACACTAACTCATTAATTAATTTAATTTATTAGGAACACAAGCCATTGAAGTTATCATGGTCAAGATTCCAAAACTCGTCACTCACTGCTCAATCAGCAATACAGGGAGTAGGGAGTTCTCAATTACTAGGCGAGTATTGTTCACCAACTGTCAAACTGAGTCAAACTTGTACAAAAAACTTAAAAATTTTCTTATGATCAATATAACTATTGACCAATTAGTTTGATACTTTTGACCATTGACCATTAGGATTTAACATCTACTCTTTAAAGACAAAGGGTATTTCTATTGAGTTTTTTGGAATCTCAAAAAAGGTTTATGTCATTACGACCAAAATTCTGATATTGGTATAATTTCATCAAACCTCAAGGGGCTTTGTGTAATTTGCCTATATACATATAAACACAAAAACGTATAAGTTTTTTCTCACCCTTCTCTCTCACCTTTCTCTCTCACGCCTCACCATCGTCCTCTCTTGCTCTCCTCCTCTCTCATTATCGCTTGCTAGTGCTGTCGTTTTCGCTCGCTAGTTTTAGTAAGTAAAATAATTTTAAGAAAAAAGTGAAATTGTTGTTGTAAGATGTTTGATTTTTGAAAATTTTTGTTGTGGGCTATTTGGTAGTGAGAAAGCGAAAGAAAATTTTAAGTATGGTAGTCAGTGGTGACTGATCAGGTGTTTGTTTATTATTATTATTATCATTTTTTTTTTTTTACATAATCCGAGTTGGGCCAAGTTGGTTGAGTTGTGATCCGAGTACTCGGCCCAACTCAGTGCATACTTGTCAAAGGAATATTGTTTTTCTAGTAGATTTTTTTATTTTTTTGTGCTGTTAGAATTGAGAAATGTTATTTGAAAGGAATTTTCTAAGAACCAATCTTTGAAAACCAGATAACTAAGAAATTTGAAAAAGCCATTTTCCTATTAGTTTGTTAGGAGCTTTGGAAGCTTCACATTTTTCAACTCCTAGTACAATTCTAACATCTTTTAAACTCACAATTTTAATCTCTTTTAATTTCCCTTTTGTAAAGTTTCCTTTACAAGATTATTTTCTTTTACAAGTTTTGGTATCAAAACCTATCTTTCTGAACACAATGAGTAGTTATAATGGCAGACTTTGTCTTTTATATATTGATTGCAGTCTTACATTATTGTTGCTTATCTATTTGGTTTATATGTTTTCTTTCTTATATGAGTATTAGGCAAAACTTTAATAGACTCTGAAAAACAACATATGCTTTGAACATCAAAAAGCCTGTCTTCCGATGACTCATCGTCCGATCAATAGTAGTGCATGGTGACTGATTATTTAAGGAAAAAGAAATAGAAAACTTGGGAGACTTTTCAAATTGTAAGTGGTGGCTACCTCTAAGAAAATGAGACATTCTTTTCGTCGAAAAAAGTGTTCAATCAAGCACACTCTTCTCTCAAAAGGATTGTTGAATGCACTTTTGAAGTATCAAAGAAAATGTGGAAGATTTTAAACAGCATGCCCAATTTTTCATTTAACAAGCAAGTGAACGCAGTCATTGCAACCATGAATATATATATATATATATATATATATATATAAGCAAACTAATAGTTTAATGGGCTGATAATATTTATAATTTTACGTTCTTACATGATTACATATATACTATATACTTAGTTTTTTTTTTTTTTTACTGTTATATATTGAGGTGAAAATTTTAAATATTAAATTTTGTAAAGGAAAAAAAAATTAAAACAAAACAAAAAAGAAAGCTATCAAAAATGAAATAAAAAATGGAACTCAAAAATAATTTAGTCAAAAATGTTTATGTGGCTTTGGATTTGAAGCATTCTTTAGTTGGCGTGGGATGCGAGCAGGTTTGAGGGATCACAAAGGGATTTTTGTGAAGTAAGTGCATGATTTTTTTCGATTATGCTGATGCCAACTTTTGTGAAGAACACCAAAAAATTTGGACAACAGTTGATAAACCCTCACACCTACCCATTCGAAATTATGATTCAAGTCATTCCTCCCAAATTCCAAATCTGTACTTGGAAAAAAAAATAACAAACGAGTACATCCAAACTTTCTTGTGACAATGCACTCAAGCCCGTCGGATGCTTCATAACAGTATTTCAGCTTTTTTAATTGTCCAAAAACTCAGTTAGAATGACAACCAAACAGCATAAAAAAATTTAAAAATATTAAAAAGAGTTTGGAGATTAGAAAAATACTTTTGATTAGTAGATAAATTGTATCGGACCTACACTTATTAAAATTCAGTAAACTTTCTTTTAAAAAAAAATGTTTAAGATTTTCCAAAAAAGACTAAAAAAACACTTTTATTTCCTGATAAATCGCTTGTATATAAGTTCAAAATACATTAAACTCAAAAATGCATTTGCTACTTCAAAAAAGGGTTTCAAATATCTAAAAAGACTTTGGACAGTACCCAAAACACTCAAAGTTGAGATAATTTACATCTCATTCATACAATCAGTTAGTGCATTCAATACAGCAACAAAAGAAAGTAATCTAAGTTTGCATTTACATGAGACAAGATTCTAGATTACAATAATATATATAAACATGTAGTAGAGAAACAGCTACGTACCTTATAATAAAAGTTCCATTAGCAAATCTACCTACGACCTCAAAGTATCATCATCTGATATCGTCTCCTCTGATATCACTCTCGACAACAACCAAGTCATCTGGTTTGTTCGTATGATACAAAGAAGTCGTGCTTTGTTCATGGGAAATCTCTCGTTGATGATCACTTCCAGAAGGTTGGTGGCAACTTGATCTTAAATCACTAAATAAAAGGAGTGGCCCTTGGATAAATCAAAGGTCTCCTGATCTGTTCAGTTGTGAAGTTTAAATGTGGCTTGTCCAAGACACTGCCGTCTCTGCGAGAATAGACATCACCTAGTGAAAGTCGGGTTCTATCCATCGTACTTTCTCTCCGTGGTTTCTTTTGTGATGCAAGAAGGCATCATCACAGCCCAAAGAATTAGCTTCTGATTCTGCATATTTTAATAGTGAAACACATGCACCATTCAAAAGTTTAGATAGTTCTTCCTGCCACCGCTCAGCAAGATCTCTGGCCAATCTCCATGGCGCGAAGTGCAGTCTGGGATCAGTTAATATGGCATCCCAATTGCCCCTACCATGTCTTTTCACACCTATCCAAAGAAAATTAATTCCTCTTCAGACCAAAAGTCAGTGTATGGCGTGAATGGATATTGAGGACTGCCTCTTCTATTCAAAGCTCTTGTTCGACTCAAGATGAAGTCAAGTAACAGTTTGTGTCTCAGCCGTGATCTTGTTCTACTTGAAGAGTCTAATGAGTCTGGAAGAGAAATTATTGGTTCAGCATAAAGAGGTTGGTTCTGAGAATCTGAGTTGATATCAACAGTAGAGTTACTTATATGGAGTTGAGCAATGAAATCCTATATTTATGACTTTATAAAATACGGAACAGAAACTGCAACCTCATGGTCACAGCAAGACCTGTCAAGCAATAGACCTATTGACTCAAGTTGATGCTTATGTTTTTGACAAGCTAAGTAAACAAATTTTACCCGGGGGAGTAATGGAGAGCTTCAAACAAGGTAGCAATTCTTCTTTCATTAATTCAGGAAATATTATGTCTTCCCATCATCACATGACAAGACCTGAGACTCAGTTGTAACACATGACCCAAATTCATGGATCCATCCACAATTATGCTACTAAAGATGAAAGCTTTGATTGCATCATTTAAAGATGCTTTTTGTACATCCATGGCACCTTTGGAACTCTGGCATGGCACTGGTCCAGCATTAGGAGTGGCATCCTTGGATACGTTCTGATAATCATGTGATTGTTTACTCTCACATGTCAATCTGTTTAAGATAATAGAAAATTTGTTACAATAGAACGTCGACAAATTTGATTTATGTATTAACTTGCCAGAGTTTATCTGATCATACATCTCAGTTTCCAAAGCTGGTCCTGAATCAGCATTTACAGAATCAGCCTCCATCTGTCACAAGATGAACAAAGTGAGCAATTCCCGTAAAAGGCCAGAAATAATGGGTTTGGAGTGTCAATAAAATTTTGGAGCATACACTGCTATATTACTAGTGCATCCAGCAAAATGGAAAGAGGATGGCTCTGCCATTTTACAAGTTTCAATATTTATTTTCTGAAACTTCTTTGTCACATGAATATGAGACAGGACTGGAAATACGTTCACTTGCTACATAACACCTACACTTCACCAGACATTATAGAATTAATCTACAACATGAAATTGGTTCGTTGTCATACAATTTTATGTGGCTTTTGCATGTTAAATTCAGGAGAGAGTAACAGCAGATTTTTCGGGTTTGTTACTTACAGACGACTCCATTTTGCCAGTCCTGATGAATAAATTGTTAAGCAATAATTGTAAAGCAATAATCCAATGATCTTGATATTTAAGTGATGTTTATTAATTTTATTGCTCATCTTCAGCCCTTCCCCTAGATGATAGTGTAATAAGCACCTAACCACCAACATAAGAAGTCTTCATCCAAACGTTTATCTGAACCACACCTATTTTGAAAAGGTTTTACCCTCTGAATACTAACAAGAGAAAAAGAGATATTCAACCATCTTTGTTTAGTTTCATTATCCTCCTTAAGTTCCATGCTAGAGGGCAGCCTCCTAAATCAATAAGACATAGGTCTATATTACAATATTTCGATTAACTTGCATAAAAATGATAAGAATAACACAATAGTAACATAACAACCACGACCATAATAATTCCACAAAGCTGTACCATCGGACAATATCAGATGGAAAGCCATACAAAATCTTCATTATTTGTCATTTGTTTTTTGGAAAAAGTAAAAGAACCAGGAAACCATTTCAAGTATGCATTCCAAGAAGATTTGTAACAGAGAAGAAATACATACTTTATGTTGATGGTAACAGTGCGTAATTTTTGCATCCGGACTTTCCCCAGGCAGCTCCAGATCTGTTAAAAGACACGTTGAGCTGTCTTTATGACATGTTGCTTCACAAGAAGAAGAGGAATTAGAATGTGCAACACCGCTACTCCAGCTAGTAAGCTGTCAACAATCTTTTTCCTCAGTGAATGATCTTTTTCGTGCATCAGTCTGATCTACATCCTTTCTCTTTTTATATTTACGACTGAAAGTAATCAATGGAGTGGTCATTTTGCTTTGCACAGGAATTTCACCAAATGAGTTGGTGAACTTATCTTTGGAGATTTCCAAGTTTGAAGTTTTTGACAAGTATGAGCCATCATCAAGTGGCCAGCTACATTTGTTTCTATCAGCTAAATGTGTGCTAACAATGTCTGAACTCTTTGCAGTTTCCATTGCCACTGACCGAGAAACTAATCTCCTTTTAAAGCAATTTTCATCACTTCCAGAACAAGAGTTTGCATTGGAACCTGAACAAACCTGAATGTGGTTTGTGTTACTTTCCAATGAAGCGTCCACAGAAGATGATCCACCCATGTCCTTACCAGACATATCTTCTCCAGTAGTCCTTATAATATGTAACTTCTGAGGCCTAAATGTCACTTCTAGTGCATCCGATCCTTTAATGCGCTTCTTTGCCTTCAATCTGCTATATTTCCGGACAGGATGGGAAGTTGAACCACCATGCTGTTCAATGGAATTGCAGGATAGCTTTTTTTCATGGAGAATATGCTTTGACAGAGGGAGAGAAAGACATAAGCAAGGAACAAAGACAAGCTAGGTCGATAAATAAATACCTCAACTGACTGATTAACACACTGAAGGTGGTTAAGTTCGATGGCAGTCATCACACTACAACATATCACCCCTGGCTCCACATACAGCACAAGCAAGGCATATCCGTTGAAAACAGAGAAATGAGCAGAGAAGTAGAAACAACAAATATAGTCAAAAGAAAGTGAACAGAACAAAAAACAGTAATGTAACCCTTCACCAAAATCCTCATTCCCAATTTATGAATTGATATACTGTAACCTAGGCCAAGCAAGACTAGCATTAGCTGAAGAGATGATATCGAAGGCTGAAATGTTTGAAGTGCATACAATCTTCAAACGTTTGATATTGCAACTGAATTTTGCTGCAGAAGACTCTCATCTAGTGCCATACGATTTAAGGTACAACTGAATTTTGCAACTGATTTAGATGTACTTACTGAATTTGGTCACACATAATTGAGGCTACGCATGCTTCTGGCAAGAGAAGATATAAATGCTGAAGTTTATGAAAAAGCAACCTTTGAAGATATGCCTGTTGCATGTGCCATAAGAGAAATGAGGAAGTGTATGCATTTAGAAAGGCAATATTGGCGAATGAATCAATTGGAGATTTATGCATGAAGGAAGAAGCATATGCATATTTTCGACTTGCTTGTTACCAAAGGGATTGCTGTTTGAAGTTATTGGAATCAGATGATAAGAAATTTGATTTACCTAAATAGGAAGCCACATTTTCCAGAGGATCAAGCAAAATATGTTTTATTAGCCAAGAAGAACTGGCAACAAGCCATGGGCTTTTATGGTCCTCAGACTCACCCCACCTTGTACCTGACTATTCTCTTGGAGATATCAGCTCTACAGTCCAGATTTTCATCCACCATACACTAAAATGCTGTATGTTCTAAACTTCTTTTACAAAATTGATGCATTTTATTATGGTTGCTATTCATGGAGTGCTACTGATCAAGTTATTAGGTCCCCTTTATTTTCTTCAATTTGTTGGTTAATTAAGAATTTGGTTATGAAAATAAGCAATAACATTGTTTGAGTTCGACTTGATTGACTTTTAGTAATTTTGTGATGCAATGCGAGTTTGCTAGTGCAACCAACGGAATTTATTTATTTATTTATTTTGAGTTTTAAGAAAAAGAGATTTAAAATGGGAATTTCCACTTTACGGAGAAATGCGGTTGCCACCGTATTATACTTATAACCACAATAATATACTTTCTTATTGATAACCTTTTTACAAAAACTTTACTTATTATAGAAATCAAATCTATAAATATAATAGAAATTATTTTAAGCCTAGGATTCAGATTATATTATTTCTGGTCAACATTGTTATCTTTTTTTTTAACATTCACATTGCATAGTACTCGACCAAAATGTCATTGAAGTCCTCCAGTTAAGTGATTTACATGCCATGCATTCCTTGTGGACTGCATCATATAGAAAATCACATCTGAACTATGCGAAGCTACCCAAAAAATAATTATATTCATCTTACTATTTTGTTTGATATGAGACTATTATTATACATTATTACAATTTTCTCTTGAAGATAATTCAACTGCCAACACCGACTTCTTTTTTTCTAATTTTTCGAGTTGGATTTATAAGATTATTTAAATTAAACGTTGAAAACACAATGAAAATGACAGAAAGAAATCTGGAATAAAAAGAACTTAATGATCTAAGAAAAGGAAATATGTCTCGAACGAAATAAATATTTCTCAAATAAAAATATCTCTTAAAGGAAAAAAGTTACTTTTGAAAGAGGAGATATCTCTCACAAAGAAAATAACACAAGTGTGAAAATCAAATTTGGTGTAAATGTATTTTTGTTCATATATGTATTTGATTGACATTAAAATTCAAATTATTAATTACATGATGATATGGACACAAAACAAGATTAAAAAAGTGAAAAAAAAAATCCAAGAATTATTAATTGACGATGGAACATTATAGAAGCAGTACAAGATTAAATAATACTGTCGTAAGTAAAGAAAGTCGGCAGTTGAAGAATTAGGATGGCCTAGACGTGCAAGATACATTCGAATTGGAGTGAAGGAGGGACTAACTCGTATTAATTTGACACGCATGCACCTTGCATTAGAGGAATTCATCCGCTACCTTACCACAATTCGACAAAGACTGGTTAAAGGAAATCCACCTACAACGCGGTTTTCAACCAATCTAGGGCAGTATGATCTTGACTTTGATCATGACTTCATTCAGCCAAGCATTCATTATTTTTTTTTTTTAAAAAAAGAAAAAAAAAATTTCTGGACCATGCAGCCTTTGAACAGTTGTTGGAAAATTTGAGGTTCACTCTCGCTGTTATGCTTTTAAAATCTTTGAAGGACTGTGATTGCTACTGTAAGGCTTGCACTTCCATTGCACTTCCAAGTCCTCTGTTTCTGAAAACAAACAAGCTATCAACCCTTCAATGGCAGCTTCCCACTGTAAGAAAATACAAGCCACTGATGATCATTCTTCATTATCGACTTCTACGAGACAGAAATCCTCTCCAGCTTCTTCTTCCGGTGGCAATAGTCAATGGACATACGAGGTGTTCTTGAGTTTTAGAGGTGAAGACACACGCAACAACTTCACTGATCATCTGTATGCTGCTTTGGATCATAAAGGAATTTACACATTTAGAGATAATGAAAGACTTGAGAGAGGAAAAGAGATTTCATCTGAACTCTTGGAAGCAATTGAAAGATCAAAGGTTTCAATCATTATCTTATCCAAAAACTATGCTTCTTCTACATGGTGTTTGGAAGAACTTGCAAAGATTGTTGAGAGCATGAAGGCAAAGGATCAGATTGTTTTGCCAATTTTTTACAAGGTACTTCCATCAGACGTGAGAAAACAGAGAGGGGCATTCAAGAAAGCCTTTGAGAAACATGAACAAGATTTCAGGGATAACCTGGAGCAGGTGAAGAGGTGGAGATCAGCTCTCACACAGGTTGCCAATCTCTCTGGATGGCATTTACATGACAGGTAACTTTGTATCTTTAAACTTTAAAGCGTTGAAATTCTATGACTTTTGTTACTGGTTAGGCTACACAGAAAAATTTCACTAATGGTACTTTTTGACATAATTTTAACACCTTTACAAGCTTTTCCAAGTTGGGAGGCTTGAACAGATCATGCTCTCAAAATATAATGCAAAACATAAATTATTATTTCCTATTAGGGTTTAAATAGTTAGCATTCTTCTTCACTGCAGGTCTGAAGCTAAGTTGATCACTGATATTGTCGACAAGATTTGGAAAAGATTGAATCAAATTCAATATTTTCCAAGTTTCGATGGGGAAATCGTTGGAATAGATTCTCGTGTGGAGAAGATTTATGAGCTTTTAAAACCTGATATTTTTGATGAAATTCGCTTTGTTGGCATTTGTGGGATGGGAGGAATAGGTAAAACTACAATTGCTAGAGTTGTATATGAAAGGCTTTCGTACCAGTATGAAGGTAGTTGTTTTCTTGCCAATATTAGAGAAGGCTCTGAAAAAAAGGGTCTTGAAAGTTTACAGGAAATGCTTCTTTATGAGGTCTTAAAGGAAAAGGATATGAATATATGTGACTATCATAAAGGGATTAGTTTGATTAGAAAGCGGCTATGTAGGAAGAAGATTTTTCTTGTTCTTGATGATGTGGATCAATTAGAACAATTAGAAAGGTTGGCTGGAAGGAAAGATTGGTTTGGTTCTGGAAGCAGAATCATCATCACAACTAGAGACGAACATGTGCTGACAAGCCATGAAATCAACAATATTTATAAGGTCAAAGGATTAAATTATGATGAAGCTCATGGACTCTTTTGTTTGAAAGCCTTCAAACGCATAGGACCAACAAACAATCATGTTGAGCTCATAAAGCATATTGTGCATTATGCAAATGGACTTCCATTAGTTCTTGAAGTTTTGGGATCATTTTTGTGTGGTAGAAATGTCAATGAATGGAAAAGTGCGGTGGAAAGACTGGAAGCAATTCCTAACCAAAAAATTATGAAAATACTTCGAATTAGTTATGATGGATTGGAAAGGATTGAAAAGAAAATATTCTTAGATATTGCATGTTTCTTCAAAGGAGAGGATGTAGATCAAATCAAGGAAGTATTAGATAGTTGTAACTTTTACCCAGATATTGGAATAAAGGTTCTTGTTGAAAGATCTTTGATAACTATTCAAGATAACAAATTGCAAATGCATGATCTAGTACAAGGAATGGGCTGGGACATTGTTCGCGAACGACACCCTGATGAGCCTGGCAAATGGAGCAGACTATGGCTGTGTCAAGATGTCCAAAGCGTGTTGGCTAGAAATATGGTAAGATATTTTCCAAAGAATATAGCTAATTATGTATTTATATTTTACATAATGCCTAAATATCACAGTTCAAATAATTTCTTTCTATTAATTATGCACATTGTTCAATCTTCTCATCAGGGAACTCTAGTTGTTGAAGCTATGATAATTGTCAAATATAATAAGGATATTACCCACGCAAAGGCTAAATGCTTCTCAACCATGAGTAATCTAAGACTCCTCGATATCAGTAATGTTCACATTTCTAAAGAACTTGAGTATCTATCAAATGAGCTACGGTTTCTCAAATGGCAGGGGTACCCTTTGAAGACTTTGCCTTCCAGTTTTCATCCACAAAAACTTTTTGAACTGAGCTTGTGTTATAGCAACATTGAGTATCTATGGAATGATATTAAGGTACACTAGTAACACTATTGTAATTGTTTTTAAAAACATTATAAAAGTCATGAAAGCTAGTTTTTTATTAACTTTGGTTTTTGTTTCTACAGCCTTTCAGAGAGCTAAAAACTATTAAGCTCAGTTACTCCCAAAACCTTGTCAGAACCCCAGACTTTACAATGATACCAAACCTTGAGAGGTTGGATCTTCAATATTGTACAAGATTGCTTAAAGTTCACCAATCCGTAGGATCTCTCAGAAAGCTTATTGTGTTAAATTTGAATAACTGTGAAAATCTTGTACAATTTCCAAGCGACGTTTGTGGCCTGAAATCTCTTCAGATTCTTAATCTTCATGGCTGCTCAAAACTAGACAGACTGCCCATCAATTTGGGAAAAGTCGAGCATTTGGAGGAGCTAGATGTCACTGGGACTGCTATAAGACAAGTACCATCATCCATTGTACAATTGACGAACCTTAGAACAATGTCATTTCGTGGATGTAAAGGAGGACCACCAGAAACATGGAGTTCTTTTCTGTTCTCACTATTTTTGCCAAGTAGAAAGCCTGATTGCATGGTTTTATTGTTGCCTCCTCTTGCAGGTTTGTCCTCTTTGCAAAAATTAGATCTCAGTGACTGCAATCTTTTGGAAGGAGCAATCCCCAGAGATGTCGGCTCCTTATACTCCTTAAGAGACTTACATATCGGTGGGAACAACTTTGTTAGCCTACCAGATACCATCAGTCAATTATCTAAGCTTGAAATTCTTTGCTTGAAGGAATGCCATAGGCTTCAGTCATTGCCAAAGCTTCCACCTGGATTAATTTTTGTACAGACAGATGATTGTACTTCCTTGAAAACAATATCAAGTGTACTAGAACTCACCTCTCCAGTGATTGCACTATACTTTCACAATTGTTTCAACCTAGTTGAGACTCGAGGCAGCAACAAAAACAGTTTGGCAATTATGTTGCTGAAACATTGGCTTCAGGTTTCTCTTTCCAAAACAAGCTTCTGATATCGTATCTTCAAATTTTCCAACATTTGCCTTCTATAGTTTCACTAATCATATCAAGTTCTAAGTCCTGTTGCTGTGGCCATTTCTGTTTTATTACATTGATAAATTCAGATTTTTTAATACAACATTTCCTATTGCAGATCAGTGTTAGAAGCAATCGCAATCCCTTTTTACCGAAGCTCTCTTTTCATTCTCAATTTTATAGTCGTCTCCCAGGAAGTGAAATTCCAAAAATTTTCAATTGTCAGAATGAAGGGAGTGTAGTAAATGGAAGACTACCTGATGGCTGGTTCAATGATGAATTTATCGGATTTGCTGTGTGTGGAGTGTTTTCACCCATTGATCATTCAGATGGTTCAATGACAACTGTCAATGATGTTGATGACCCTTTCTCAACTATCAAGTCTGATCACCTTTGGTTGGCCTACTTACCTCGCGAAAGACTAGGTGATCCACATGAAGGTCATATTGCTCACGTTTCCATCATTGCTGAAGAAGGATATTTGGTGAAGAGGTGTGGCATTCGTCCATTTTACAAGCATGATGTAGAGTATCCTGAGGACTTATCAACAACAGATGTTGGAATTTCTATGGTCCAAGAGCTTTATTTTGTTGCTCGTTTTTTGATGGCCAAGGCTCCTAGGCTTGCTACATTAACGAACGGCAGAACGTCATATTATCCTGATTATGGATTTCTTTTTGTTCTTGGGTGTGTTGACACCAATTCAACAGGAACAGCAGTAGGAACGTATTCAGTAGCTGATCAAAGCCATGATGATTGAGGAAACAGTTATGGAGCTGATGATCATGGGTAGCCCAAAACATTTCACTAGTAATAACAGTTGAAGTGTGAAAGTGAATTTAGAAGTCATGTGTCTCATAATCTTATTGTTCTAAACTTGTTGATCACATTCTAGGTTCTGTTATTCTAAACTTCATTACTTCTCTTTTTTCCATATATTTTTAGTTTTGAATTTTTTTGCAACCCATTATTTGTTAGTTTTTACATCTGATTTATTTTTTCTTTTTTTACCTTAAACATAGAAGGCTTTGTTTTGTTTTAAACCTAAAACCTCATATACCTTGAGCAAGCCCATACATAACATAACACCATGAGTATTACAATAACCTCTATAAAATGAAGTAATTGCAGGACACCCACTCGAGGTTTGTCAAAAATAAGATGAAAACATACTTATTATTTTATTACACCAAACTCTCAGATCGTTAGTCAATTTCTATCAACTTTAACAGTTGACCAAACCGAAGTTTTTGTTTAAATGACCATTTTACCCATGAATAAGACAAAATCTTAAAATATTCCTTCAAAAAAATCCTAAAAATCATCACCAATAACATTTAAAAAAATAAAGTTTTCTTTAAATCATCAAAATAAAAATAAAAAAGGAGAAATAATAAAAATTAAAAGAAGAAAAAATATATTGAAAATAAATAATTTAATTTTTAAAATACATTCACAATCCTTTTAATTAATCCTATTCAACCAAACTAAATCAATCTAAACTTCAATTAAATCAATCGAAAAAATTAAATGATTTGCCAAACTAACCATAAGATTCACCACCAAACACCAAACTCAAATATAATTTTCAGATTAGTTTTTCAACCAAAACTTTGCACAACCCAGATCATTTTCACAACAATAAAAATCTTGATCTTAATTTCAAAAAAAAAAAAAAAAACCCTGTTGTTCATCTCTGTTTCAATCCCAAAGATGATCATTACCAACAACAATCGAAAACCCAAAAAACTTTTAACTCAACATTAGTTTAACATCATAATCCAGTTCTTCATCTCTAATTTAATTCCATTTCAACGTCAATCTGAAAACCCAAAATAAGTTAATCTATCAAACACACCTCCTCTCGTTCTTAACCACATCGAACCAACTTCTCTCATTATCTAAAACCCAAACAACTCTCCTCATCGGCCAAGCAAAGAAAGAAAAGAGAGAGGCATCGTGATGCCGTTTATGAAGCAGCCACCATCGAAGGATAAGATAGCATATATGAAAGAGAGAGTGCGCGTGAGAAAGGAAAGAGAGAGCGAAAGAAAGAGAATGAAGATGAAGAAGAAGAAAACTACAGTGGTTGATGATGAAGAAAAAGAAGACATCGATGAACAGAAGGGAGATGGATAGGTGGAGATGGGTAGGTGGGTGGAAATGGAGTAGATGAAGGAGATGTTGGATGGGTGTGTGATGAGATGAATTAGGTGGAGATCTGTTGTCCTTCAATCTAGAAGGGGTAGCTTATTTTCAAGTTGAAAAAGTTGAAGATATTCAAGTTGAAGCCCAGATCTATCTAATTATATATATATATATATATATATATTTGCAATAAATTTTTTAAAAATTTTATTTTGAGATTAATCCCTACCGTCTAATCCCACCTTCCAATCATGTGATGGATGGTGGGGATATTTTTTTAAAAGAAATTATTGTTTTTATGTAATTACTAATTTTAATTTTTTAATTTTTAAAATTTTTCATTTTTACAACATTTTTTTTTTTACTTTCAAATTAATCTCCTCCGTCTATCATGTGATGGACGGTGGAGATCTCTTTTTTAAATTAGTTATTATTTTTATTTTTTATTTTTTTATAATTTTAAATTTAAAAAATAAGATTAAAAAATTAAAAGGCGAAATTACCCTTAAATTGACCAATCTTAACAAAATTTGACTAACAAAGTGAGGGTTTGGTGTAATAAAAGAGTAAATATGTTTTCATTTGTTATTAAGCAAACCTCAATGGGGTGTTGTACAATTTATTCCTATAGAATATTAACATAGAAATTAAAAAAAATAAAAAATAAAAAATAAAAAACATGATTCTTTCATTAGAGTACGATGTTTGATATGAGATGCATTTACTATGAATACTTATGATATGATTGTAGAATTTGTTTTTACTATACAAAATGGGCATCTTTATACCTCCATGACATTTTTTTTTTTTTTGGTGACTCGGACCAGCCCAGGATACAACCAAACCTGTAACAATAGGCTTTTGGGCACGATTCAGAGATCAACTTCCAAGAACGGGGGCGGGGGTGGGGGTGGGGGGTGGCACACGTGTAGGGCAACCCACATACATTGAGGAGAAACCCACATTAAGAGGGGAAGGATATCGCACCTTTATGACATTACTTACAAGAACATTTTTAATTTTCAACTTAATTGGTTTACTTGTTTGAAAATATGATAAAATGGATATCTTAAAATCATAACAAAAAAAGATGATGAAATTATTAATTGGTCACACAAAATTGTACATAAAATGGAATTGCTGCTTGGACATTCGTGAAATCCCTTCTAATAAGATATAACTTGCTAAAGCCTAAAGGTTCATAGTAAAACAAATAGATGATATTCTAATTTTAATAATTAAGAAAGACGGATAATTAAAAAAAAAAAAAAATCTATTGTAGTTCACAAATATCTCCTTTCTAGCATCTATACTAAGTTAACAGAACAGTTAGACAAAGTATAAAATGACATTTTCAACTCTGATAAAAAGATTTTTACTTAAAAAATAAAATAATTATAAAATACCACCTACAATAATTATAAAATAATAAAAATTGATCAGATGAACGGTGTAGATCAACATACCAAATTAAAAAATAAAAAATAGAAAAAAATAAATAATATCTTAAAATTAAAATTTGTATACCAATAAAAAAATGTATAGTAATAAAATATTATTGAAGAATTCATCCCAACCGTTCATTTAGACGATGGAGATCATATTAAAAAATAAAATTAAAATAAACTTTTAAATAAAATAAAACAAAACTTTCAAAAAATAAAATTAAAAAATCTAAAAGAAAATGGAGATCCACTAGATTGAATCTCCACCGTCCATCCAAATTTCATCCATATGCAGTTTATCACTCAACCATCATTGATCATCAAACGAACATCTCATCAACACCATTTGCAACTCATCAACACCATAAATACTACTACTTCTTTGTTAACACCATCTGTAATCAAACACCATTTGCAGCTGCTTCTTCATCAACGTCATCTGCAATCAATACCATCTACAATCAACACCATCTGCAAAATCATTAACCTACACAATCAATCAATCCGACACACAACAACAACAACAATCAATCCCTACCAAAACCACGCACTAAAAAAAAAATTAAAAAAAAAACCAAAAAAAACCCACACAAACAACAATCAATAAAAATATTTTATGATAAAAATTGTATATTAATAAAAAAAAATTAAATAATACAATTCGAATCTCCAATGGTAGAGACCATTTTAGGTCTCCATGATGGAGACTTGAACTACGTCTTTGGCAATGGAAACCCAGGTGGTCCCCACCATCAGAGACCAAACTGGGTCTCTAATAGTCTTCACTGAGCTGATGTCGTCGAACCCACCTATAAATCGGGCCGAAGATAGAGATAAAAGAGAAAAAGAGGAGAGAGAGGCAATTTTAACCCACTTGTCGTCGTCGTCAAAGATAGACCCACACGTAGGAAAAAGACCCATTACACCGAACCCACTTGTCATAGTCATCGAACCCACCTACCGGCAATAGAGAGAGAAGAGGAAAATAAGTGCTAGAGAGAGCAAGAGAGAGAGAGAGGTAGTTGACAGGAAAAAATAGATTTTTATTATATATTTTTATTTTTTTATTTTTAAATAAAATATCTTGGTTTTTTTTAGTAATTTTATATTCAATATTATTTATTTTGATTTTTTATATTTTAATTACTTTTTGATTGCATTTCCCTTTTTGCCCTTGAAGTCAAACGGTCAATCAAGTCAATCTAACGGATTCTACAACCGTCAGGGACATTGTCGTCCTTTCACACACCTTCAAACAGGTGTTTTAAGTGTTTTTATTAAGGTTAGGTGGTATTTTAGATAAAACTGAAATGATGGGTGGTAAAAAGGAGATATTTATAACTTACAATAAGTTTTTTAGGATTATCCTTTAAGAAAAATGAAACAACATTAATACCTTGGTACTATCCTGACTTATATATATTATTAGCCATGGGATTAGTAATATATATAAGGTTGAAGGATTGAACAATGATGAAGCTCTCAAGCTCTTTCATTTGAAAGCCTTCAAACATAAGCAACTCACAAATGATCATGTTGTTTTTATAAAGAGTGTCATGTATTACAAAAATGAACTTACCTTAGCCCTTATAGTTTTGAGTCCTTGTGTGATAGAAGTGCCAATGAATGGAAAAGTGCTTTCGACAGACTATAAGAGTATCCAAATAAAAAGATTTTGAATATACTTCGTATAAGTTTTGATGATCTAAACCAGAATGAGAAATATATAATCTTAGGTATTGCATGTTTTTTTAAAGGAAAAGATAAAGACCGAATTATGAAAATATTGAATGGTTGTGATTTTAACTTAGATTTTGGAATAAGAGCTCTTTATTGAAAGATCATTAATCACTATTTCAAATAATAAAGTATTGATGCATGATTTGTTGCAAGAAATGGCCTAGGAAATCGTTCATGAACAACACCCTAATAACCCTAGCAAATCGAGCAAATTATGGTTGTCTAATCATGTGCATGACGTGTTAGCAAAGCAAATAGTAATTTCTATTTTAGTTTTTTTTTTTAATTTTAACTAAAACATATTTATATATTCTATATATGATCTCATCAAAAGCAAAAAGGTTTACAGTAGAATGCAATTAGTTACGCACTAACTCATTAATTAATTTAATTTATTAAGAAACACAAGTCATTGAAGGTATCATGGTCAAGATTCCAAAACTTGCCACTCACTACTCAATCGGCAAGACAGGGAGTAGCGAGTTCTCGGTTATTAAGCGAGTATTGTTCACCAACTGTCAAACTGAGTCAAACTTGAGCAAAAAACCTAAAAAATTTCTATATGATCAAAATACAATCATATGACTATTGACCAATTAGTTTGATACTTTTGACCATTGACCATTAGGATTTAATATCAACTCTTTAAAGGCAAAGGGTATTTCTGTTGAGTTTTTTGGAATCTCAAAAAAGGTTCATGTCATTACGACCAAAACTCTGATATTGGTGTAATTTCATCAAACCTCATAAGGGTTTATGTAATTTACCTATATATACATATGAACATAAAAACATATAAGTTTTTTCTCACCCTTCTCTCTCACCTTTCTCTCTCACATCTCACCCTCCCCTCTCACATTGCACCCTCCTCTCTCATTGTCACTTGCTAGTGTTGTCGTCTTCGCTCGCTACTTTTAGTAAGTAAAATTTTAAGAAAAAAGTGAAATTGTTGTTATAGGATGTTTGATTTTTGAAAATTTTTATTGTAGGCTGTTTGCTAGTGAGAAAGCAAAAAAAAATTTGAAGTATGGTGGTCAGTGGTGACTGGTAAGGTGTTTTTTTTTTTTTTTTAATTATTATCATTTTTCTTTTTTACATAATCCGAGTTAGGCCAAGTTGGTTGAGTTGTGACCTAAGTACTCGGCCTAACTCAGTGCATTCTTGTCGGAGGAATATTGTTTTTCTAGTAGATTTATCTATTTTTTTTGTGCTGTTAGAATTAAGAAATGTTATTTGGAAAGGAATTTTCTAAGAACCAGTCTTTGAAAACCAGATAACTAAGAAATTTGAAAAAAACCATTTTCCTAATAGTTTGTTAGGAGCTTTGAAAGCTTCAGATTTTTCAACTCCTAGTACAATTCTAACATCCTTTAAACTCACAATTTTAATCTCTTTTAATTGGGGAAACTTCATTTTAGTCCCTAAGGTTTCGCGAAATATCAAAATTTTAAGCATCTATTGGAAACAGCTCTTTTAATCCCTAACTTTTCCAAAACTCTTCAAAATAGTCCAAATTGTTAGTCAACTACCGGTCAAACTAAACAGAAAATTAAAAAGACTTAATTACCCCTCATAACTTATAATGACTGTTTTACCTCTAATAAAATCATAATATTATATATTATTTGACCAATGAAAAGTTAACACGTGTACACAATAATAATATACAATAATAATATGATTGTTTTTTTTCCTTAAAAAGATTGATTAATATTTTTTATTTAAATTAAACAATAATTAAAAAAAAAGAAAAACAAATCAATTTAGGAAAAAAATTAAACTAATTATTATTTCTTCCTCTGGTCTGGAAGAATCCAGATCAATCTCATTTCCTCTCTCTCTTTTCCCCTCCTTCGTCGTTCTTCTCCTTTGCTTCCATCTCCTCCATCTACCACCATTTCCTCTACCTCATTCTCTTCTAGCCACTATCTCCTCCGCCTCCGCCTCCACCTCCGCTCCATCTCTTCTCCTTCTTCCTTAGTCTCTTCTGGCCGCCATCTCCTCCGCCTCAAATGAAGTACCTCATCTCTGTGGAAAAGCACCTCATCTGAGTCTGGGTTCGAACGAACCTAGTTAAAGAACTGGGTTCGATCGAACCCAAAACCCAGTTGAAGAACTGGGTTCGATCGAACCCAGACTCTTCATCTGGGTTCGATCAAACCCAGTTCTTCATCTGGGAGAATGAGTTCGTTCGAACCCAGACTCAGAACTGGGTTCGTTCGAACCCAGAACTGGGTTCGAACAAACCCAGTTCTTCATCTGGGTTCGATCGAACCCAGATGAAGAGTCTGGGTTCGATCGAACCCAGTTCTTCATTTGGGTTCGTCAAACCCAGAAACGAACCCAGATGAAGAGTTTCTGGGTTCGACTGAACCAGAAACTCTTCATCAGTGCAAATGTGTTGAATTTTTTTTTATAAATAGTTTTGATTTTTTTGTTCTTGATGTTGTTGTTGATGTTGTTGTTGTGGAAGATGATGATATTGATGATGCTACGATGTTCTTGATGATGTTGTAGTCTATGAGGTTTTTGATGATGTTGGTAAAGGGTTTGAATCTTGGTTGGTCTATTGAAAATTAGTTATGAAACCTTAGGGACTAAAATGAAGTTTTCCCCCTTTTAATTTCCCTTTTTGTAAAGTTTCCTTTACAAGATTATTTTCTTTTACAAGTTTTGGTATCAAAACCTATCTTTCTGAACATAATGAGTAGTTACTATGGCAAACTTTGTCTTTTATATATTGATTGTAGTCTTACATTATTGTTGCTTATTTATTTGGTTTATATGTTTTCTTTCTTATATGAGTATTAGGCAAAACTTTAATAGACTCTGAAAAACGACATATGCTTTGAACATCAAAAGCCTGTCTTCCGATGACTCATCGTCCGATCAATAGTAGTGCATGGTGGCTACCTCTAAGAAAATGAGACATTCTTTTCATCGAAAAAAGTGTTCAATCAAGCACACTCTTCTCTCAAAAGGATTGTTGAATGCACTTTTGAAGTATCAAAGAAAATGTGGAAGATTTTAAACAGCATACCCAATTTTTCATTTAGCAAGCAAGTGAACGTAGTCATTGCAACCATGAATATATATATATATATATATATATAAGCAAACTAAAAACTAAAAAGGGTTTGGACAATGCCGAAAACATTCAAAGTTGAGATAATTTACACGTCATTCATACAATCAGTTAGTGCATTCAATACAGCAACAAAAGAAAGTTATCTAGGTTTGCATTTACACGAGACAAGATTCTAGATTACAATAAACATGTAGTAGAGAAACAGCTACGTACCTTATAATAAGAGTTCCATTAGTAGATCTACCTACAGCGTCAAAGTATCATCATCTGATATCGTCTCCTCTGATGACGCATCACTCTCGACAACAACCACGTCATCTGGTTTGTTCGTATGATACAAAGAAGTTGTGCTTTGTTCATGGGAAATCTCTCAACTTGATCTTAAATCACTAAATAAAAGGAGTGGCCCTTGGATAAATCAAAGGTCTTCTGATCTGTTCAGTTGTGAAGTTTAAATGTGGCTTGTCCAAGACACTGCCGTCTCTGCGAGAATAGACATCACCTAGTGAAAGTCGGGTTCTATCCATCGTACTTTCTCTCCGTGGTTTCTTTTGTGATGCAAGAAGGCATCATCACAGCCCAAAGAATTAGCTTCTGATTCTGCATATTTTAATAGTGTTTACACATGCATATTTTAATAGTGTTTACACATGCAACATTCAAAAGTTTAGATAGTTCTTCCTGCCACCGCTCAGCAAGATCTCTAGCCAATCTCCATGGCGTGAAGTGCATCCCAATTGCCCCTATCATGTCTTTTCACACCTATCCAAAGAAAATCTAATTCCTCTCCAGACCAAAATTCAGTGTATGGCGTGAATGGATATTGAGGACTGCCTCTTCTACTCGAAGCTCTTGTTCGACTCAAGATGCCGTCAAGTAACAGTTTGTGTCTCAGCCGTGATCTTTGGCTAAAAGAAGATTGCTGCAAAACATCCTGGATGAACTGTTCATAACGACCAATGGATTCACTAATAGATTTCACCAATGGTAATGTGGTGGATAAAATCTTGGGAGCATATCCTCCGAATTTTGGCTCAGTGGGCAACGATGGATTTAAGAAGAATGAAGATCCGCTAGAAGTTCTCTTCAGCTGATTACTTTCACTTCCTAAAGTATGATTATTATTTTCCCCCAACATAATGCAGCTTGTTGCCTGTGGAGTCGAAATTACTAACGGGGAAAAGAAATTCCAGTTTAACTCAAACAGGCCATCATATTGTCCCAAACATTAACAAAACAGAATAATCTTGGACTTTATAAAACTTAACACATATCTGTATAGAATAAGATAAGAGAATAAAGCAACACAGAATAGACAAAATCAACTTGCCTGTAGGCATTTGTTTTCTGATGTAAACTTGGCAGAGCACCCAGGAGAAGATTCAACATTATTTCTACAGATCAGTGTATCTCCAAGTACCTCTCTGTGGTGCATGCATGTAGTAGATATACCAAAACTTTCAGTTATTGTTTTGTTTATTTTTGAATGAGAGATCTCATGTGATAGAACAGTACGACTTCTACTTGAAGAGTCTAATGAGTCTGGAAGAGAAATTATTGGTTCAGCATTAAAAGTTTGGTTCTCAGAATCTAGTTGATATCAACAGTAGAGTCAAATGCACAACATGAAACTGTAAAACACACTCACCACAGTTACTTAGATGGAGTTGAGAAATGAAATCCTATATTTATGACTTTGTAAAGTATGGAACAGAAACTGCAACCTCATGGTCACAGCAAGACCTGTCAAGCAATAGACCTATTGACTCAAGTTGCTGCCTATGTTCTTGACAGGCTAAGTAAATAAATTTTACCCAGGGGAGTAATAGAGTGCTTCAAACAAGGTAGCAATTCTTCTTTCATCAATTCAGGAACTATGGTCGTCTTCACATCATCACTTGACAAGACCTGAGACTCAGTTGTAACACATGCCCTGAATTCATGGATCCCAGATTTTTCATCCGCAATTATGCTACTAAAGGTGCAAGCTTTAATTGCATCATTTAAAGGAGCTTTTTGTACATCCGTGGCAACTTTGGAACTCTGTGTTGAGAATGTGAAACTTTTCCTAGAAACTCTTTAGCTTAAGTTTGTTATTTTGTGTGTCTTCTTATGGTTTAAGCAACCTCATTTAAGTTAATTTCATTGTAATGGTTTAGTTTATACTTAATTTAGATGTAACGTGTTAAGTTTGTTTTTGGTTGTTATAGTGGGGTTAGGTAATTCTAATGTCAGCTTTTTCTGAATAGGAATGGGTTGTGTACCTAAGGTTGGTAACAATGTATGGCTGAAATCAGTTCTTGTACTCATATATAAACTTCAATGAAAAAGCTACAGAATGTATGTTAGCAAAAAATTGTGTGCTTCGGTTCTGTTTTTTCCTTTGCTCTGAGAGCATGTTTTCATGGGATGTTTGATAGTTAATGGTTGCATATGGTCTGATTTCTAACAGTGGTATCAGAGCATTGTTCTTATGGGCTGTGAGGTCTAATATTGAGAGTTTTGTGAGTTAAACACTTGCTCTTGAGAGATCAAACACTTATAAGTGTCCAGATGGTAGCAGCAAGCAATTCTACCTTGGCTGTCCCTCAATTTTCTGGAGAAAATTATCAGATATGGGCAGTAAAAATAAAGTCTTATTTGAAGTCTTTTGGTCTATGGGAGCATGTAGAACAAGAGAAGCAAGACCCTCTACTCAGAGCAAATCCCACTATAGCTCAAATCAAGCAACATGAGGAGGAGGAGATGAAGAAGGACAAAGCTGTCACTTGTTTGCACTCAGCTTTGACAGATGTTGTGTTTACAAACATTATGCATCTTGAAACAGCCAAGCAAATATGGGATGAGCTAAAGGAAAGATATGAGGGCAGTGAAAGAGTAAGAAATGTCAAGTTGTTAACTCTCAAAAGAGAGTTTGAGTTGTTGAAAATGAAAGAAGGTGAGTATATTAAAGACTACTCTAGCAAGCTATCTGAGCTTGTCAATCAAATGAGACTTTATAGAGAGGTGGTGGAAGACTACAAAGTGGTGGAGAAGATGTTGATAAGTTTACTTGAAAAGTTTGAGGCTAAGGTTTCTACCATTGAAGAGTCTTGTGACTTGAAGAAACTAACCATATCTGAAATGGTTAGTAAGCTGCAAGCTCAAGAGTAGAGAATGTCTATGAGAAAGGATGATGTTGTTGAGGATGCATTTCAAGCTAGACAAAAATGGAAGCATGCAGGTCAGAAGGACCAAAAGAAGCAGATTTTTAACCAAAAAAATGGAGATACCAAAAGCAAAGTCAAGACAAATGGAATGACATCAGATTCTGCAGCAATGGGGAAGTTTCCAGCTTGCACAACCTGCAAGAGAACCAACCATCAATCTAAGGATTGTTGGTACAAGGGCAAGCCTCAAATTCAATGTCACCATTGCAAGAAATCGGGTCATAGGGAGAAGTTTTGCAGGCTTAAGCAAAACGAAACACAAAAACAACCTATGCAGCAAGCAAATTACACAGATGAGCAAACTCAGGCTGAGGACCACCTTTTCATGGCAACACAAGCTTGTTTTTCTATCTCAAATGATGTTTGGTATGTTGACTCTGGATGTACAAGTCATATGGCTAGAGATTCCAGTTTATTTACCTCTCTTGATAGAAAGTGCAATGTCAAAGTAAGGCTTGGAAATGGTGAATTGGTGCAGTTAGCTGGGAGAGGCACTGTTACCATTCAAACTCCATATGGTACTAAGTCTATTTGTGATGTTTTGTTAATTCCAGACTTAGATCAAAACCTGCTTAGTGTTGCTCAATTATTAAAGAAAGGTTACACACTCACATTTAAAGAAAATAAATGCATTATACTTGATTCAAATAAAGCTGCAGTAGTCACGGTTGATATGTGCAATAATAGTTTTCCATTGCATTTGAATCAAGTAAATCATTCAGCCTTAGTGTCCAAGCAAGATGATTCAACTTTGTGGCACAAAAGACTTGGACATTTCAATTTAAGTGCATTGAATTTTATGCAAACTCATAGTATGGTTATTGATATGCCTGAAATCAAATGCATTAATGATGTTTGTCATGCTTGCAACTTGGGGAAGCTACATAGAAAATCATTTGCATCAAATCCTATCATAAGAGCTCAAAACAAGCTAGAATTGGTTCATACAGATTTGTGTGGCCCCATGAGTGTACCCTCTTTAAGTCAGAATTTATATTTCATTCTCTTCATAGATGACTTAAGTAGGATGACTTGGGTGTATTTTTTATCAAGTAAGACTCAAACATTCAATTTTTTCAAAAAATTCAAGTCTATGGCTGAAAATGAATGTGGTGGGAAACTAAAAGTTCTAAGGTCTGATAATGGTAAGGAGTATACCTTCAATAGGTTCAATGATTTTTGTGATGAAATGGGCATCAAGCATCAGCTTACTGTCAGCTACACACCTCAGCAAAATGGTGTATCCGAAAGGAAAAATAGGACCGTGATGGAGATGGCAAGGTGTCTATTGGCTGAAAAAAAAACTACCAAAAAAATTCTGGGCAAAGGCAGTATATACTGCAATATACCTCTTGAATAGATTGCCCACTAAAGCTGTTCAAGGTATGACCCCCATTGAGGCTTGGTCTGAAAGAAAACCTTCTGTCAAGCACCTAAAAGTTTTTGGTTTCATTTACTATTCACATATTCCAAACGTGAAGAGGTCTAAGTTAAATGACAAATCTGAAATGGGAATTTTTCTTGGCTATGCAGCCCACTCAAAAGGGTACAGAATTTACAAGTTGCAGTCCAAGAAGATGACAATTAGCAGAGATGTTGAAGTAAATGAAGCTGCATATTAGGATTGGGATGAAAATCTAGTTAAAAGAAATGAAATGTAGGCTGATGTTAATGTTTCTTCTACTGCAAATGATGCTCAAAATGGTGATGAAGCTGTTTTTGAAGAGTCAATAGCAGAATCAGATTCTTCGGTGATCAAAACCAAGTCTTTGGCAGAGATTTATGAGAAGTGCAGCTATGTTGTCATGGAACCCTCTTGCTATAATGAAGCATCAATGTTTAAGGAGTGGAATGATGCAATGAAAGAGGAGTTAATGATGATTAACAAGAATGGAACTTGGGAGCTAACTACATGACCTGTTGATAGAAAAGTAATTAGAGTGAAATGGGTGTATAGAACCAAGTTGAATCCGGATGGTTCAATTCACAAACATAAGGCTAGGCTTGTGGTGAAGGGATATGCACAAATGGCAGGGATTGACTATGAAGACACATTTGCACCTGTAGCCAGACATGAAACCATAAGGCTTTTGGTTGCTTTGGCAGCTCAATATAGATGGAAGATTTTTCATCTTGATGTGAAGTCTGCGTTTTTAAATGGTACCTTGGAAGAGGAGATTTTTATTGAGTAACCTATTGGCTTTGTGATTGTTGGCCATGAAGATAAAGTATACAAGCTACATAAGGCTTTATATGGATTAAAACAAGCTCCAAGAGCTTGGTATAGTAGGATTGATTCCCATTTTCTACAAAATGCATTCAAGAGGAGTCCAAATGAGCCTACACTTTATGTTAAGGCATGTGATGGTGGGAAGAAGGTTATTGTATCTTTGTATGTTGATGACTTGCTTGTGACAGGTGATGATGTTATGGAAATTAAGAAGTTCATGGACAACATGCTTCAAGTTTTTGAAATGACAAACCTTGGAGCAATGAGTTATTTCTTGGGAATGGAAGTACATCAAAATAGTAATGGAATTTTTCTTTCACAAAGGAAATATGGTATGGATATACTTCGGAAGTTCAAATTGGAGAGTTGTAATCCAATAACAACTCCATTGGCAGTAAATGAGAAGCTTACTAAAGCTGATGGTGATGAAAAAGCTGATGCATCTCAATATAGAAGTCTAGTTGGAAGCTTACTTTACTTGACAGCCACTAGACCTAATCTAATGTTTGCTGCCAGCTTGTTGTCTAGATTTATGCATTCACCAAGTCTAACACATTTTGGTGTAGGGAAAAGAGTGTTGAGGTATCTAAAAGGTACCATTGATTTTGGAATTTGGTATGGCAATGGTGATGCAAAGTTGGAAGGGTATGTGGATAGTGATTGGGCAGGCTCTGTAGATGATTCCAAGAGTACAACTGGCTATGTGTTCTTACTTGGGAGTGGAGTATTTTCATGGAACTCCAAAAAGCAAGATGTAGTGGCTCAGTCCTCAGCAGAAGCTGAATACATAGCTCCAGCAGCAGCTGCAAATCAAGCATTGTGGATAAGAAAGGTCTTAATAGACCTTATGTTTGCACAAGAGGAGCCTACTGTGATCAAGTGTGACAACAACTCAGCCATTTTAATAGCAAAAAATCCAGTGCATCATGGAAGAACTAAGCATATTAATGTCAAGTTTCATGCTATTCGAGAAGCCGAAAGAAATGGTGATGTTAAATTGATTCATTGCAAGTCAGAAGAACAGGTGGCAGACATTCTCACCAAAGTTGTTCCTCGTGCGCAGTTTATGATTCTTAGAAGCAAGCTTGGAGTGTCCAAGAAAAGTTTCAAAAAGGAGGGTTGAGAATGTGAAACTTTTCTTAGAAACTCTTTAGCTTAAGTTTGTTATTTTGTGTGTCTTCTTATAGTTTAAGCAACCTCTGTAAGCCCTCGAATTGGATATTACGGATTTTCCAGATATAGTCCCTAAATAATTATTGGAGACCCTAAATGGTTTACGGATACGCTTAAAGTCATAGAGGACTCATAGAGATTGAATTAAACTCGATTGGAGACTAAACGGAAGGATAAAATAATGAATGAAATTGAATAATTTTTCAAGAGAAAAAGGGATTAAATTGAAAATAGAATTTAATAATCGTGGCCATAGTAAGATTAAGCTAAAATCTAAGGGAAGAGAATGAAATTGTCTTAGGGCGTAAGTGGAATTATTGAGAGTGTTGTGGAGGAAAATAGAAGCCAAGAAGTATGGTTGACTTTTCAAAGTGAAAATCAAATAAAACCAGTAGCTTCTCTCGCGAGAAGAAAGAAAGAAAGAAGAAAGAAAAGAGAGAAGAAAGAAAGAAAGAAGAAGAAGAAGAAGAAGAAGAAGGAGAGGACCACCGCCGGCCGACCAAGCCACCACCACCGTGCACCGTCGCCGTCCAACCGTGAACTGAAGCCAAGTTGCAGCAAAACCGTGACCGACCGAAGCTGAAGACCAAGCTGAAACCGCGACGAGACAGCTCCGATCTACGCGGAGGAGACGCCGACAAGCTGCTCCAGCTCAACCTGCACCAAGATCAGCTCAAACCCGACCTGAATGGAGCTGAAACGGAGCTGATCCAGCGCCCAGAACAGCTCTCCGCACGTGCAGATCGGCGACAGCGACGACGGCGAACCGCGGCAGAACCAAGGGGGAAAGAGAGAGAGGAAGAGAGGGGAAGAAAAGAGGAAGGAAACCAGCCCAAACCCAGCCCAGATCCATCCCAAAATTAGTCCAAAACCATCCCAAAAGCGAAGTAACGCAATAGAAAAAGGGGTGAGTTATTTAAGTTTGAAAATGTTGATTTTTGTTGGTGTATAAGTTGATTTGAGATGGATTTCGTTGTGATTTGTTGATTGGTTGTTTTTGAGTGAAAACAAGTTGAAAAACAAGTATTCGAGGTTGATAAGAAGTTTAGAAAACCAAGAAAATACCAAAGATCCAAATAGAAACCAAAACGCGCGTAAACTAGTTTAATGGGCAATTTTGTAAATTGACCCATACGGCGTCCGTTGAGAGTTCGGATGACCCTAATGAGTTTAATTAGGCGTATTGGGATTAATAAAAGTCGAAAATTTAATTAAGGAATCAAAATGGAGAGTTGCGCGTAAAAAGGATCATATAGGGACGATTGTGAAATTTCAAGTTTTCAGAGATTTACGCGAATGTATTATGTTATGTAGGTGACGAGGGAGCTCGAGGATCGAGACGAGAGGATTAGGGGCTCCGCACGCGCTATTTTCAGTCATCAGTTTTGTGAGTGAATTTTATTTAAATATTTTAAAAGTATTTCAAATTATCAGATTTGATTTGATAAGTAATTGCTTGAGTTTATTTTAATGCATTGATATATGCATGAGCATGAAATGAGAATGTGATTTTATATGCATAAATATATATAAAGTTGTTGCAATGAGATTTCAGAAACTAAGTTTTCAAGCTTGAATTGAGAAAATCAGTTTTAGTGCTTAATGCACTCAGAAAATGAGTTTTAGTGCTTATGGCACTCAAAAATCAGATTTTAGTGCTTTACGCACTTAGAAAAGAGAATTGTGCTTTTGCACCAAAAAGTTAAAGCAGAAAAGAGAAAGTGTTTTCAAAACCAGAAAGTATCCCCTCAGGGATTTTCAGAGGTTACAGATCAGTTTAGACCCGATCGGTCTATCCCACTTCAGTTGGCACAGTCTTGGGAAGGGATAAGTCACTAACCAGGGGGATAAGTGTCAGAGTCTGTCAGTCGAGTCGCCATTACTGATGTGGGGTAGTGTTTCGTGTGCTATGGTTAGCGCTGGGCAATTCCGCACATGGCCACGAGATGTCTCAGAGTAGGCGAGCTATGGTTAGCGCTGGGCAATTCCGCACATAGCCGGGAGATGTCTCCGAGCTGGCGAGCTATGTTTAGCGCTGGGCAATTCCGCACATAGCCGTTAGACTTGAGAGACCCCAGATTTAGGGATACTATGGTAATTTTGAAAGATATCGAGAAACAGCTTTTAACAGAAAAGCTTATTTGAGATAAAAGATATTTTATAATTATTATTGAAGTTATTTATGATTTACAGTTGCAAGTTTTGTATTTAAATACATGCATGTGCGTAGAGATGAATTCTCATGTTTAAGTTGATGTTTTAAAGATTTAAGTTTGAAATGCTTTAGAAATAAAGAATAGTTTTCAAACGTTTTTAGAGGAGGACGTTTTGAAAAACATATTTTCAAAGAAACGAAATATTATCACTCACTGAGCTTCTAGCTCATTATTTTTCTGTTTTATACAAAAACCTCCTCAGGTACTCTCAACAGGTAGCCGATCAGTAGCATTACCTCCAGCGGGTGAGCCAGCGCGACACGACGATATTTTGAGCAGTTGACTTTGCATCTATCATTTTCATGTAAATATATTTTAAAAGTGTATAATTGATTTGTAATTAATCGCTTGTGGATGTTTTTAAATTGCTTTTGATTTAAATGTGGTTTATTAAATTGTGTTTGGGTTTTATTGAATTGAATTTGAAAATTTACATGCATGATTGAGGCCTACGGGCAACCAGAAGTTGGGTTGGTGATAAATTTTAGTCGAAGTGTTGATATTTTTGTAAACAGGTTTTTCGGGAACGTTAAAAATACAGTTGTTATGCTGCCGAAATTTTGTTAGAAAAATGAGTTGCGAAAATGAATTTAAAATCAAAAATAAAAATTTTTCCTACGCGTTTTTAGTTTTTAAAGAAAACCCAACCCAACGATGTTTCAGAAAGTATGAAAGAGTTTAGGGTTCGCTCCACGGGTTTCGCTTAGCCCGACGAGTCGGGTCTGAGAGGGATCCGTTGGGGTGCCCGGCGTGATCGACCGGATCAGAGTTAGAGGTATCCGGTTCGGGTCGCGTTAACCTCATTTAAGTTAATTTCATTGTAATGGTTTAGTTTGTACTTAATTTAGATGTAACGTGTTAAGTTTGTTTTTGGTTGTTATAGTGGGGTTAGGTAATTCTAATGTCAGCTTTTTCTGAATAGGAATGGGTTGTGTACCTAAGGTTGGTAACAATGTATGGCTGAAATCAGTTCTTGTATTCATATATAAACTTCAATGAAAAAGCTACAGAATGTATGTTAGCAAAAAATTGTGTGCTTCGGTTCTGTTTTTGCTCTGCTCTGAGAGCATGTTTTCATGGGATGTTTGATAGTTAATGGTTGCATATGGTCTGATTTCTAACACTCTGGCATGGTGCTTGTCCAGCATTAGGAGTGGCATCCTTGGACATGTTCTGATAATCATGTGATTGTTTACTCTCACATGTCAATCTGTTTAAGATAATAGAAAATTTGTTACGATAGAACGTCGACAAATTTGATTTATGTATTAACTTGCCAGAGTTTATCTGATCATACATCTCAGTTTCCAAAGCTGGTCCTGCATCAGCATTCACAGAATCAGCCTCCATCTGTCACAAGATGAACAAAGTGAGCAATTCCCGTAAAAGGCAAGAAATAATAGGTTTGGAGTGTCAATAAAATTTTGGAACATACACTGCTATATTACTAGTGCATCCAGCAAAATGGAAAGAGGATGGCTCTGCCATTTTACAAGTTTCAATATTTATTTTCTAAAACTTCTTTGTCACATGAATATGAAACAGGACTGGAAATACGTTCACTTGCTACATAACACCTACACTTCACCAGACATTATAGAATTAATCTACAACATGAAATTGGTTCTTTGTCATATAATTTTATGTGGCTTTTGCATGTTAAATTCAGGAAAGAGTAACAGCAGATTTTTCGGGTTTGTTTCTTACAGACGACTCCATTTTGCCAGTCCTGATGAATAAATTGTTAAGCAATAATTGTAAAGCAATAATCCAATGATCTTGATATTTAAGCAGTGTTTATTAATTTTATTGCTCATCTTCGGCCCTTCACCTAGATGATAGTGTAATAAGCACCTAACCACCAACATAAGAAGTCTTCATCCAAACGTTTATCTGAACCACACCTATTTTGAAAAGGTTTTACCCTCCGAATACTAACAAGAGAAAAAGAGATACTCAACCATCTTTGTTTAGTTTCATTATCCTCCTTAAGTTCCATGCTAGAGGGCAGCCTACTAAATCAATAAGACATAGGTCTATATTACAATATTTTGATTAACTTGCATAAAAATGATAAGAATAACACAATAGTAACATAACAACCAGGACCATAATAATTCCACAAAGCTTTACCATCGGACAATATCAGATGGAAAGCAAAACAAAATCTTTTTTGTTTTTCATTTGCTTTTTGGAGAAAGTAAAAGAACCAGGAAACCATTTCAAGTATGCATTCCAAGAAGTTTTGCAGCAGAGAAGAAATTCATACTTAATCTTGATGGTGACAGTTCGTAATTTTTGTATCCGGATTTTCCCCTGGCAGCTCCAGATCTGTAAAAAGATACGTTGAGCTGTCTTTATGACATGTTGCTTCACAAGAAGAGGAATTAGAATGTGCAACACCGCTACTCCAGCTAGTAAGCTGTCAACAATCTTTTTCCTCAGTGAATGATCTTTTTCGTGCATCAGTCTGATCTATATCCTTTCTCTTTTTATATTTACGACTGAAAGTAATCAATGGAGTGGTCATTTTGCTTTGCACAGGAATTTCACCACATGAGTTGGTGAACTTATCTTTGGAGATTTCCAAGTTTGAAGTTTTTGACAAGTATGAGCCATCATCAAGTGGCCAGCTACATTTGTTTCTATCAGCTAAATGTGTGCTAACAATGTCTGAACTCTTTGCAGTTTCCATTGCCACTGACCGAGAAACTAATCTCCTTGTAAAGAAATTTTCATCACTTCCATGACAAGAGTTTGCATTGGAACCTGAACAAACCTGAATATGGTTTGTGTTACTTTCCAATGAGGTGTCCACAGAAGATGATCCACACATGTCCTTACCAGACATAACTTCTCCAGTAGTCCTTATAATATGTAACTTCTGAGGCCTAAATGTCACTTCTAGTGCATCCGATCCTTTAATGCGCTTCTTTGCCTTCAATCTGTTATATTTCAGTACAGGATGGGAAGTTGAACCACCATGCTGTTCAATGGAATTGCAGAATAGCTTTTTTTCATAGAGAATATGCTTTGACAGAGGGAGAGAAAGAAATAAGCAAGGAACAAAGACAAGCTAAGTCGACAAATAAATACCTCAACTGACTGATTAACACACTGAAGGTGGTTAAGTTCGATGGCAGTAATCACACTGCAACATATCACCCCTGGCTCCACATACAGCACAAGCAAGGCAAATCTGTTGAAAACAGAGAAATGAGCAGAAAAGTAGAAACAACAAATATAGTCAAAAGAAAGTGAACAGAATAAAAAACAATAATGTAAACCCTTCACCAGAATCCTCATTTCCAATTTATGAATTGATATACTGTAACCTGGGCCAAGCAAGACTAGCATTAGCTGAAGAGATGATATCGAAGGCTGAAACGTTTGAAGTACATACAATCTTCAAACGTTTGATATTGCAACTGAATTTTGCTGCAGAAGACTCGTCTAGTGCTATACGATTTAAGGATAGATGTACTTACTGAATTTGGTCACACATAATTGAGGCTACGCATGCTTCTGGCAAGAGAAGATATAACTGCTGAAGTTTATGAAAAAGCAACCTTTGAAGATATGCCTGTTCCATGTGCCAGAAGAGAAATGAGAAAGTGTATGCATTTAGAAAGGCAATATCGGCGTATGAATCAATTGGAGATTTATGCATGAAGGAGGAAGCATATGCATATTTTCGACTTGCTTGTTACCAAAGGAATTGCTGTTTGAAGTTATTGGAATCAGATGATAAGAAGTTTGATTTACCTAAATAGGAAGGCAACATTTTCCAGAGGATCAAGCAAAATATGTTTTATTAGCCAAGAAGAACTTGCAACAAGCCATGGGCTTTTATGGTCCTCAGACTCACCCCACCTTGTACCTGACTATTCTCTTGGAGATATCAGCTCTACAGTCCAGATTTTCATCCACCATACACTAAAATGCTGTATGTTCTAAATTTCTTTTACAAAATTGATGCATTTTGTTGTGGTTGCTATTCATGGAGTGCTACTGATCAAGTTATTAGGTTCCCTTATTTTCTTCAATTTGTGGGTTAATTAAGAACTTGGTTATGAAAATAAACAATAACATTGTTTGAGTTCGACTTCATTGACTTTTAGTAATTTTGTGATGCAATGCGAGTTTGCTTGTGCAATCAACGGAATTTATTTATTTATTTTGAGTTTTAAGGAAAAGAGATTTAAAATTGGAATTTTCACTTTAGGGAGAAATGCGGTTACCACCATATTATACTTATAACCACAATAATATACTTTCTTATTGATAACCTTTTTATAAAAACTTTAGTTATTATAGAAATCAAATCTATAAATATAATTGAAATTATTTAAGTCTAGGATTCAGATTATATTATTTCTGGTCAACATTGTTATCTTGTTTTTTAACATTCACATTGCATAGTACTTGACCAACCTAATCTTGCCAAACAAATGAAGTTTCATATGATTGGATTCGATTGTTATTGCAATAATTTTTACTTGCATTTTAGTCAATTCCAAATATTGCTTTTTATTCCAGATGATGGATTCGGCTCTATCCTGCCTACTTGAAGGACGCCATATATCTGAGACATTTGCAGGATCTTTCTCAAAGGACTACCCAGAGCTGAATGCCAAGTATTGGAAGCAAGTGCAAATGCTTTTGAAAAACATGTTGTTCATGGCACCTTCAATTGAATAATCTTCTCCAGTTGGTCAGCCATTGCATCGGTCTAGGGATGCCGGAAAGCTGAGGGAGCTTTACAAAATGTCATTGAAGTCCTCCAGTTAAGTGATTTACCTGCCATGCATTCCTTGTGGACGGCATCATATAGAAAATCACATCTGAACTATGCGAAGCTACCCAAAAAATAATTATATTCATCTTGCTATTCTGTTTGATATGTAGACTATTATTTTACATTCTTACAATTTTCTCTTGAAGAGAATTCAACTGCCAACACCGACTTCTTTTTTTCTAATTTTTCGAGTTGGATTTAGAAGATTATTTAAATTAAACGTTGAAAACACAATGAAAATGACAAAAAGAAAGTTGGAATAAAAAGAACTTAATGATCTAAGAAAAGGAAATATGTCTCGAACGAAATAAATATTTCTCAAATAAAAATATCTCTTAAAGAAAGAAAGTATTTTTTGAAAAAAGAGATATCCCTCACAAAGAAAATAACACAAGTGTGAAAATCAAATTTGGTGTAAGTGTATTTTTGTTCATATATGTATTTGATTGACACTAAAATTTAAATTATTAATTACATGATGATATGGACACAAAACAAGATTAAAAAAGTGAAAAAAAAAAAAATCCAAGAATTATTAATTGATGATGGAACATTATCGATGCAGTACAAGATAAGTTTGTGGTGGGGTCTTATAGGCTAGAAATAATACTGTCGTAAGTAAAGAAAGTCAGCAGTGGAAGAATTAGGATGGACTAGACGTACAAGATACAATCGAATTGGAGTGGAGGAGGGACTAACTCGTATTAATTTGACACGCATGCACCTTGCATTAGAGGAATTAATCCACTACCAATCCACAATTCGACAAAGACTGGTTAAAGGAAATCCACCTACAATGCGGTTTATTTATTTTATTTATGACCACATAATTCCACTTTTGAGTTCTTAAAAAAATAATAAAAAAAAATCCACTTCTGAGAGTGTGTTTTATTCAATTAAAATTTTTTTTATTTTTAAATTTTTATTTATTAATATTTAATTGTTTTGTTTATAAATAACCAGCAATTATTGGTTGGTTAATTTTTTCTATACGGACAACATAATAAAAAAATTTTCTGGACAATGCAGCCTTTGAAAAGTTGTTGGAAAATTTGAGGTTGACTCTCGCTGTTATGCTTTTAAAATCTTTGAAGGACTGTGTTTGCTACTATAAGGCTTGCACTTCCAAGTCCTCTGTTTCTGAAAACAAACAAGCTATCAACCCTTCAATGGCAGCTTCCAACTCTGAGAAAAAACAAGCCACTGATGATCATTCTTCATTATCGACTTCTACGAGACAGAAATCCTCTCCAGCTTCTTCTTCTGGTGGCAATAGTCAATGGACATACGAGGTGTTTTTGAGTTTTAAAGGTTAAGATACAAGCAACAACTTCACTGATCATCTGTATGCTGCTTTGGATCATAAAGGAATCTACACATTTAGAGATAATGAAAGACTTGAGAGAGAAAAAGAGATTTCATATGAACTCTCGGAAGCAATTGAAAGATCAAAGGTTTCAATCATTATCTTATCCAAAAACTATGCTTCTTCTACATGGTGTTTGGAAGAACTTGCAAAGATTGTTGAGAGCATGAAGGCAAAGGATCAGATTGTTTTGCCAATTTTTTACAAGGTACTTCCATCAGAAGTGAGAAAACAGAGAGGAGCATTCAAGAAAGCCTTTGAGAAACATGAACAAGATTTCAGGGATAACCTGGAGCAGGTGAAGAGGTGGAGATCAGCTCTCACACAGGTTGCCAATCTCTCTGGATGGCATTTACATGACAGGTAACTTTGTATCTTTAAACTTTAAAGCATTGAAATTCTATGACTTTTGTTACTAGTTAGGCTACACAGAAAAATTTCACTAATGCTTCTTTTTGACATAATTTTAACACCTAACAAGCTTTTCCAATTTGGGAGGCTTGAACAGACCATGCTCTCAAAATATAATGCAAAACATAAATTATTATTTCCTATTACGATTTAAGTAGTTAGCATCCTTCTTCACTGCAGGTTTGAAGCTAGGTTGATCATTGATATTGTCGACAAGATTTGGAAAAGATTGAATCAAATTCAATATTTTCCAAGCTTCGATGGGGGACTCGTTGGAATAAATTCTCATGTGGAGAAAATTTATGAGCTTTTAAAACCTGATATTTTTGATGAAATTCGCTTTGTTGGCATTTGTGGGATGAGAGGAATAGGTAAAACTACAATTGCTAGAGTTGTATATGAAAGGCTTTCATACAAATATGAAGGTAGTTGCTTTCTTGCCAATGTTAGAGAAGTCTCTGAAAAAAAGGGTCTTGGAAGGTTACAGGAAATGCTTCTTTATGAGGTCTTAAGGGAAAAGGATACGAATATATGTGACTATCATAGAGGGATTAGTTTGATTAGAAAGCGGCTATGTAGGAAGAAGATTTTTCTTGTTCTTGATGATGTGGATCAATTAGAACAATTAGAAAGGTTAGCTGGAAGGAAAGACTGGTTTGGTTCTGGAAGCAGAATCATCATCACAACTAGAGACGAACATGTACTGACAAGCCATGAAATCAATAATATTTATAAGGTCAAAGGATTAAATTATGATGAAGCTCATGGACTCTTTTGTTTGAAAGCCTTCAAACGCATACGACCAACAAACAATCATGTTGAGCTCATAAAGCATGTTGTACATTATGCAAATGGACTTCCATTAGCTCTTGAAGTTTTGGGATCATTTTTGTGTGGTAGAAATGTCAATGAATGGAAAAGTGCATTGGAAAGACTGGAAGCAATTCCTAATCAAAAAATTATGAAAATACTTCGAATTAGTTATGATGGATTGGAAAGGATTGAAAAGAAAATATTCTTAGATATTGCATGTTTCTTCAAAGGAGAGGATGTAGGTCAAATCAAGGAAGTATTAGATAATTGTAACTTTTACCCAGATATTGGAATAAAAGTTCTTGTTGAAAGATCTTGGATAATTATTCAAGATAACAAATTGCAAATGCATGATCTGGTACAAGGAATGGGCTGGGACATTGTTTGCGAACGACACCCTGATGAGCCTGGCAAATGGAGCAGACTATAGCTATGTCAAGTTGTCCATATCGTGTTGGCTAGAAATATGGTAAGATATTTTCCAAAGAATATAGCTAATTATGTATTAATATTCTACATAATGCCTAAATATCACAATTTAAATCATTTCTTTCTATTAATTATGCACATTGTTCAATCTTCTCATCAAGGAACTCTAATTGTTGAAGCTATGATAATTGTCAAACATAATAAGGATATTACCCACGTAAATGCTAAATGCTTCTCAACCATGAGTAATCCTAGACTCCTCGATATCAGTAATGTTCACATTTCTAAAGAACTTGAGTATTTATCAAATGAGCTACGGTTTCTCAAATGGAAGGGATACCCTTTGAAGACTTTGCCTTCCAGTTTCCATCCACAAAAAATTTTTGAACTGAGCTTGTGTTATAGCAACATTGAGTCTCTATGGAGTGATAATAAGGTATACTAGTAACACTATTGTAATTGTTTTATAAACATGATAAAAGGAACTAGTAGCTCAGTTGGTACTCGCCATGCTTCCTAATTGACTATAACCCTGTGGGTCATGGGTTCGAGTGGCGGGGGAGGCGAGAAAAGCAGGCAAGGGGACTGTACAGTACCTGCCACCAAATCCATGTGGGCCGAGGCCGAGGGGAAGGCCCACGATGGGGTGGCCGGGCCGGTCGCAACCAAATCCCTTTGGGCTCAGGCCGGGGTCCAAGAGGGGGTTGGATCGGGCTCGTTACAAGTACTATCATCCATTGTACAATTAACGAACCTTAGAACAATGTCATTTCGTGGATGTAAAGGAGGACCACCGGAAACATGGAGTTCTTTTCTGTTTTCACTGTTGTTGTCAACTAGAAAGCCTGACTGCATGGGTTTGTTGTTGCCTCCTTTTGCAAGTTTGTCCTCTTTGCAAAAATTAGATCTTCGTGACTGCAATCTTTTGGAAGGAGCAATCCCCAGAGATGTCGGCTCCTTATACTCCTTAAGAGACTTATATATCAGTGGGAACAACTTCGTTAGCCTACCAGATACCATCAGTCAATTATCTAAGCTTGAAATTGTTTGCTTGAAGAAATGCCATAGGCTTCAGTCATTGCCAAAGCTTCCACCTGGATTAATGATTGTAGGGACAGATGATTGTGCTTCCTTGAAAACAATATCAAGTGTACTAGAACTCACCTCTCCAGCGATGGCACTAGACTTTCTCAATTGTTTCAACCTGGTTGAGACTCGAGGCAGCAACAAAAACAGCTCGGCAATTATGTTGTTGAAACATTGGCTTCAGGTTTCTCTTTCCAAAACAAGCTTACGATATCGTACATTCAAATTTTCCAACATTTATCTTCTATAGTTTCACTAATCATATCAAGTTCTGAGTCCTGTTGTTATGGCCATTTCTGTTTTATTACATTGATAAATTCAGATTTTTTAATACAACATTTCCTATTGCAGATAAGTGTTAGAAGCAATCGCGATCCCTTTTTACAGAAGTTCCCTTTTCATTTTCAATTCCATGATCGTCTCCCAGGAAGTGAAATTCCAAAAATTTTCAGTTGTTAGAATGAAGGGAGTGTCATAAATGGAAGACTACGTGATGGCTGGTTCAATGATGAATTTATCGGATTTGCTGTGTGTGGAGTGGTTTCACCCAGTGATCATTCAGATGGTTCAATGACGACTGTCGATGATTTTGATGACGCTTTATCAACTATAAAGTCCGATCACCTTTGGTTGGCCTATTTACCTCGCGAAGGACTAGGTGATCCACATGAAGGTCATATTGCTCACGTTTCTATCATTACTAAAGATGGACATTTGGTGAAGAGGTGTGGCATTCGTCCATTTTACAAGCATGATGTGGAGAATCTTGAGGACTTATCAATAACAGATGTTGGAATTTCTATGGTCCAAGAGCTTTATTTTGTTGCTCGTTTTTTGATGGCCAGGACTGCTAGGCTTTCTACATTAATGGGCGACAGAATGTCATATTATCCTTATTATGGATTTCTTTTTGTTCTTGGGTGTGTTGACACCAATTCAAGAGGAACAGCAACAGGAACGTATTCAGTAGCTGATCGAAGCCATGATGATTGAGGAAACAGTTATGGAGATGATGATCATGGGTAGCCCAAAACATTTCACTAGTAATAATAGTTGAGGTGTGAAAGTGAATTTAGAAGTCATGTGTCTCATAATCTTATTATTCTAAACTTGTTGATCACATTGTAGGTTCTATTATTCTAAACTTCATTGCTTCTCTTTTGTCCATATATTTTTAGTTTTGAATTTTTTTACAACCCATTATTTGTTAGTTTTTACATCTTTTTTATTTTTTATTTTTTATTTTTTAACCTTAAACATAGAAGGTTTTGTTTTGTTTTAAAAGTAAAACCTCATATACCTTGAGCAAGCCCATACATAACATAACACCATGACTATTACAATAACCTCTATAAAATGAAGTAATTGCACAAGGTTTGTCAAAAATAAGATGAAAACATACTTATTATTTTATTACACCAAACCCTCATATCATTAGTCAATTTCTATCAACTTCAACAGTTGACCAAACCAAAATTTTTGTTCAAATGACCATTTTACCCATGAAGAAGACAAAATCTTAAAATATTCCTTTAAAAAAAATCCTAAAGATCATCACCAATAACATTTAAAAAATAAATTTTTCTCAAAATCATCAAAATAAAAATAAAAAATGAGAAATAATAAAAAGTAAAAGAAGAAAAAATAATTTAATTTTTAAAATACAATCACAATCCTTTTAATTAATCTTATTCAACCGAACTAAATCAATCTAAAATTCAATTAAATCAATCCAAAAAATTAAATGATATGCCAAACTAACCATAAGATTCACCAGCAAACACCAAACTCAAATATAATTTTCAAATCGGTTCTTCAACCAAAACTTTGCACAACCCAAATCATTTTCACAACAATAATAATCTTGATCTTAGTTTCAAAAAAAAAAAAGTAAAAAAAAAATCACTGTTGTTCATCTCTATTTCAGTCCCAAAGATGATCATTACCAACAGTAATCGAAAACCCAAAAAAACTTTTAACTCAACATTAGTTTAACATCATAATCCAGTTCTTCATCTCTAATTTAATTCCATATCAACGTCAATCTGAAAACTCAAAATAAGTTAATCTATCGAACACACCTCCTTTAGTTCTCAACCACGTTTGTAAACCCTCTATTTTTAATTTTACGGATTCCCTATAAATAGTCCCTAAGTAACTATTAGAGACCATAAATGGTCAAAGGAAGTGCCTAAGGTTTTAGGGAACCCTTAGAGATCGATTTAAACTCGATTGGAGATTAAACGAATGGGTAAAATAGAAACGAAATCGAGTAATTATTTAATGTGATAAGGGACTAAATTGAAGATAAGATTTGATATTTGTGGTCAAAGTAAAATTTAGTTAAAAGATAAGGGTGGAAACGAAATTGTCTCAGTACGTGACCGGAATTATAAAAGTTGTTTGTGGAGGAAAATATGAAAACAAAAGTTGTTTTAATCACAAATTGAAGCACAAATGAAGCTGAAACAGTGAGCAAAAGAGAGTGTCGCGCGAGAGAAAGAAGAAGAAGAAAAGAAGAAAAAGAAGAAGAATAAGAAGAGGACGACGCCGACGATGAGCTGCTCCAGCCGAACCCGACACTGATCTAGCTCATCCAGGCACAAAACGAAGATGAACCAGACCAGAAACGTAAGGCAAAACCGACGGCAGAAACGACGGATCGAAGGCAGATCGGAGCAGAACCGACGACGACCGAGCTGCCGTCCCGACCACTTGCAGAGCCCAGCTTAAGCCGACGCCGAACTCGACCAGAATCGCACTCAAACCCGACCACAGATCGAAGAGAATCGAAGTAGATCGAGCTAGGGAGAGAACGAGAGAGGAAGATAGGAGAAGGAAGAGAGGAAGACCAGCTGTTCCACGCCAATTAGAGCTCGAAACCAAACCCCAAACTGTGCAGTAGCGTGGTTGAAGCAAAACCAAAACAGAGGTGACAGATCGGAGAAGAAGAAGAGAGATCCGACCGAGGAAGAGGGAGATTACGCGAAGGAGAAGGAGGAGGAAGGAGACCAGCCCCAAAGCCAGTCCAAAGCAGCCCCAAACCAGTCTAAACCGAAGCTAAAACGAAGAGGAAGAGGATGATTTCGTGAGGAAGAAAATGGGGTAAATTGTTTAAGTTTTGAAATTATATTGTTGATGATTTTGTTGGTGATTGAATTGGTTTTGAAGTGGGTTTTCTTACGATTTGTTTGTTGGTTCTTTGTGAGTGAAAATGAGTTGAACAATAAGTAAATTGATGTTTATAGGGAGCTTAGAAAACCAAGAAAATATCAAAAATTCAAAAAGAAATCAAATCGCACACTAAACTAGTTTGAATGGCGATTCTATAAATTAACTTATAATGCGTCCATTGAGTATTCAAATGACCTTAACGAGTTTAATTTGATGTGTTGAACCTATTAAAAGTGAAAGATTAAAATTAAAAATCAAAATCAAGAAAGCGCCCAAAAAATTAGTAGCGAAAATAATGCATTTTTAGCCTAAAACGCTTACCCGATGACTGTTTCTTTCCTTATTGACACTTGGACCAACTAGATGGCGAGTTGGGAAGTGTTCGGAGAGAAAACGAAGTGAAGAAAAACCCCGAGTAGGGCTGTGAATAGTATTCGGCCTAATTGGGTCGAAATCAGATGATTTTCGTTTCGGGCCTCCGAGCGCGATTTCGTTAGTGTCAGAACGTCTCTAGGTGATAGTAAATAGGTTCCGGACGAAGAAAATGGAGTTTGGAACCCCAGAATCAATAAAGAAACCAAAAATGGAGGGTTGCACGTAAAAAGGGTCACTTAGGGGCGATTGTGTAATTTTAGTTATTTCGAGTTTCCAGAAGTTGACGCGAACGTAAATTTACGTATCCATATGTTGTGCAGGTGACGAGAACGTGCAAAGATCGAGGTGAGAGGAGTAGGGGCTCCGTAAGTGCCATTTACAGTTATTCGTTTTATAAGTGAGTTTTATTTAAAGATTTTAAAAGGATTGGTTGAATCATCTCTTAGTTGTTGACTTCATTGTTTTCTTTTGTTATAGGTATTCTTTTGAGAAAAGAAAAGTGATTGTGATTTCTCAAGATTATGCCCACACACACGGTTTCTTGGTGAAGAGTGATAGCAAGGAAGATCAAGTGGTGAAGAGTCTGTGAATCGAAAGAGATCAATCAATTTTCATGCAATGTAAGATTTAATCTTATTGATTTAGTTATTGAATTGTTATTATTAGCATCGACTGACAAATTTTTTTGTTTTGAAAAATTTTTAAAACTCACATTTCCGTATTAATCTAAAATTCGATTTTTCCTTTCAATTCAACCATCAAACTTTTGTCAAACCTTTAGGTTAATTGAGAAATGCGGCTTGTTCCAGTGATAAGACTAAGCCCGTCCACCACTTACCTTAAGGTTGTGGGTTCAACTCATTAAAGTCCCACTAATATGTGGGCAATTTTTTCACTTTTGTGTGGGTAGTCCTCTCCCGTTTCTAGAAGTAGAGATCCAAGCTATACTTTGGAATTCTATCTCAGCTGGTCTTGGTAATAATCTGGCCAGGTGCTAGTAAATCGAAAAAAAAAAAAAAAATTTCAAGTTAATTCAATTCCAATAGTTTCCTCCATCTTCAAGTAAAATAATTATTTAAAATATTATCTTTGAAATATTAATCTAGGTTCAAAGTAAATATCAATGAAAAATTTTTTGCAACTTAAATGTAGAAAACTAGTGTTCCAAAAATCGACCAAATCGGTTGATATTTCACAAGCTAATCGGTGATCGGTAATGTATCTGTCCGACAACCCCCAGATCAGGGGTCTTACTTTTTGGGATGTGTTGAATCGATGAAGGGATGATGATTTTGGGTTTATGGGACGATGAATCTAGAAACCTAGAAACGAGTTTCCATCATGCTTGAAAACCTAGAATTTATAGGTTTCTAGATTTTTTTTTAATTTATTTTTTTTTAAAATGATGTCTATTGTTTATCATCATGTTGATGGACATTGAAAATCATTTTAATTTTTTTAAATTATTATTATTATTTGTTTTTAATTTTTTTACAATTTTTTCTTATTTATAAAATTATTTTGATTTGATGGAGCTTGTTTTTCTTTTTAATTCTAATTTTTAAAATTTCTTAAATTTTTTTTTATTTTAAAATTTTAATTATTTTATTAGATTACCATTTTACTTTCAAATTTTAACACCAGTTAGATTTTTTAAATAATAGGAGACGGTTCACCTAATAAAATAAAAACCGAAAGCTATTCACGATTATTTTACTTTTCATTGAGATTTTTCATAATATCCCTAACTTCAAAATACATTAAACTAGACTCATTTCAAAAAGGAAAAAAAAATACATTAAACAAGACTGAAAAGGGCATTTGCTACTCGAAAAAAAGGCCTTTGAGTATCTAAAAAGGCTTTGGACAATACGGAAAACACTCCAAGTTGATATAATTTAAATCTCATTCATACAATCAGTTAGTGAATTCAATACAGCAATAAAGGAAAGTAATCTAAGTTTGCATTTACACGAGACAAGATTCTAGATTACAATAAACATGCAGTAGAGAAACAGCTACGTACCTTATAATAAAAGTTCCATTACTAAATCTACCTACAGCCTCAAAGTATCATCATCCGATATTGTCTCCTCTGATGACGCATCGCTCTCGACAATAACCAAGTCATCTGGTTTGTCGTACGATACAAAGAAGTCGTGCTTTGTTCATGGGAAATGTCTCGTTGATGATCACTTCCAGATGGTTGGTGGCAACTTGATCTTAAATCACTAAAAGCAGTGTAGATTCGGTTCCTCAGTCGAAAATGTGCCTCAGTGGGATCTAAATCAGGTTGGATATCCCGTTGTTTTTCCGACTGAGGGAAGGATGAAACGTTGTCACAAAGAGTTGGCGGCATTGCTGGTTCTCTAACCCGGAGGGGTAAATTACTGCTGGTTGATGAACTAGTGAAAGGATTATTGATCCATAATGGATCACACCTCATATTCTTGACTCCCATATATATGAAGGAACCACCCTGATCAAGTATTTCCCTTTTAAAATCAAGAGGAGTGGCCCTTGGATAAATAAAAGGTCTATTGATCTGTTCAGTAACATTGCTTTGGAGGTTTGTGAAGTTGAAATGTGGCTTGTCCAAGACACTGCCGTCTCTGCGAGAATAGACATCACCTAGCGAAAGTCGGGTTCTATCCATTGTACTTTCTCTCCGTGGTCTTCTTAACACACTGAAGGTGGTAAGTTTGATGGCAGTCATCACACTGCAACATATCACCCCAGGCTCCACATACAACACAATCAAGGCATATCTGTTGAAAACAGCGAAATGAGCAGAGAAGTAGAAACAATAAATATAGTCAAAAGAAAGTGAACAGAACAAAAAACAATAATGTAAACCCTTCACCAAAATCCTCATTTCCAATTTATGGATTGATATACTGTAACCTGGGCCAAGCAAGACTAGCATTAGCTGAAGAGATGATATCAAAAGCTGAAACGTTTGAAGTACACACAATCTTCAAACAGTTGATATTGCAACTGAATTTTGCTGCAGAAGACTCTTGTCTAGTGCCATACGATTTAAGGATCGATGTACTTACTGAATTTGGTCACACATACTTGAGGCTACGCATGCTTCTGGCAAGAGAAGACGCAACTGCTGAAGTTTATGAAAAAGCAACTTTTGAAGATATGCCTTTTCCATGTGCCAGAAGAGAAATGAGAAAGTATATGCATTTAGAAAGGCAATATCGGCGTATGAATCCGTTGGAGATTTATGCATGAAGGAGGAAGCATATGCATATTTTCGACTCGCTTGCTACCAAAGGGATTGCTGTTTGAAGAGATTACTGTTTGAAGTTATTGGAATCAGATGATAAGAAATTTGATTTACCTAAATAGGAAGGCAACATTTTCCAGAGGATCAAGCAAAATATGTTTTATTAGCCAAGAAGAACTGGCAACAAGCCATGGGCTTTTATGGTCCTCAGACTCACCCCACCTTGTACCTGACTATTCTCTTGGAGATATCAGCTCTGCAGTCCAGATTTTCATCCACCATACGCTAAAATGCTGTATGTTCTAAACTTCCTTTACAAAATTTATGCATTTTATTATGGTTGCTATTCATGGAGCGCTGCCGATCAAGTTTGGTTCCCTTTATTTTCTTCCATTTGTGGGTTAAGAACTTGGTCATGAAAATAAAGAACAACATTGTTTGAGTTCGACTCCCTTGACTTTCAATAATTTTATGAAGCATTGCGAGTTTGCTTGTGAATCCAACATAATTTATTTATTTATTTTTAATTTAGGGAAAGGAGATTTAAACTCGAGATTTTCACTTTATGGAGAAATATGGTTACCACCATATTATACCTACAACCACAATAATATTCTTTCTAATTGATGATTTTTTTACAAAAACCTTAGTTATTATAGAAATCAAATCTATAAATATAGTTGAAATTATTTTAGTCTAGGATTCAGACTATATTATTCCAGGTCAACATTGTTATAGTGTTTTTTAAAATTCACATTGTATAGTACTCCACCATGCCTAATGTCTTGCTGAACAAATGAAGTTTCATATGATTGGATTCGATTGTTATTGCAATAAATTTTACTTGCATTTTAGTCAATTCCAAATATTTCTTTCTATTCCAGATGATGGATTCAGCTCTATCTTGCCTACTTGAAGGACGCCACATATCTGAGACATTTGCAGGATCTTTCTCAAAGGACTACCCAGAGCTGAATGCCAAGTTTTGGAAGCAGGTGCAAATGCTTTTGAAAAACATGTTGTTCATGGCACTTTCAACTGAATAATCTTCTCCAGTTGGTTAGCCATTGCATCGGTCTAGGGATGCTGGAAAGCTGAGGGAGCTTTACAAAATGTCATTGAAGTCCTCCAGTTAAGTGATTTACATACCATGCATTCTTTATGGACGACATAATATAGAAAATCACATCTGAACTATGCGAAGCTACCCAAAAAATAATTATATTCATCTTGCTATTTTGTTTGATATGTAGACTATTATTATACATTATTAACATTTTCTCTTGAAGATAATTCAACTGCCAGCACCGAATTTTTTTTCTTTTAATTTTTTGAGTTGGATTTGGAAGATTATTTAAGTTAAATGTTCAAAACACAATGAAAACGACAAAAAGAAAGCTGGAATAGAAAGAACGTAATGATTTGATAAAGGGAAATATATCTCAAACGAAATAAATATTTCTCAAATAAAAATATCTTTTAAATGAAGAAAAATACTCCTGAAAGGGGGATATCTCTAAAGAAAAAAAAACAAGTGAGAAAATCAAATTTGTTGTAAACGTATTTTCGTACATATATGTATTTTATTGATATTAAAATTCAAATTATTAATTTTATGATGATATGGACACAAAACAAGATTAGAAAAGTGAGAAAAAAAAAAAATTAAGGATCCAAGAATTATTAATTGATGATGGAACATTATAAAAACAGTACAAGTTTGTGGTGGGATCCTATACGTTAGAAATCATATTGTCATAAGTATAGTCACAATCATTCGTGGGAAAGCAAAAGCAAAAGGAAGTGAAGAAAGTCGGCAGTAGAACAATTGGGATGGGATTGGACCACTCGAAAAAAAGGTTAGCTCTTTGAAAATGAGGTGCACGGTTGACATTACTTGGATTACCCCAATCAAATAAAGAAAGTCATAAATAATAAGATAAATTCTAACTGACCCCCTAACTTTTGCCTATAAAAAAAACCACCCCAACTTTTAAAAATATCCATTTTCCACCCAACTGTTAGAATTTTCGTTTGAAAAAGTAGTTGCCATTAGTGGGATAAGAGTAAGATAATAAATGAGAGTAAGATAATAAATGAAGCATTTAATTAAATGAGTAAATAAGAAAATAATGAAAAAATAAAAATATATAAAAGAAATATATATAATTAAATTAAGATTAAAAATTTAAATAAAAATTTTAAAAACTAACAACCAGGCTCTCTCCATCTCCTCACCATCCTCCACCAGACCTCCACCACAACCCTCTCCACCAAACCCCATACTGACCCACTTTCTTTCATCCCCTATTTTTCTTTGCTTCTTCTTCTTCTTCTTCTTCTTCTTCTTGTTCATCAAGGTTTGGTGACCCAGATGAAACGTAGGTTCGATTCAAACATAGATTTTAGGTTTAATGATTTTTTGATTTTTTTAAATTTAAACCTACATTTTTTTAATTATTATTATTATTATTATTATTTGTGTATGTTTGAAGATGTTTGGGGTTTTTGTAGTGGACGATTGATTGATGATGTTGGGTTTGGAAGATGATGTTTGGATGGGTTTGATTGGAGGTGGATAAATTTGATTGCTGATGAAGATGACGTTTGGTCCCTTAATTTTAGAGGTATTGGATCTCCATTGTCCATTGAAGTCAATGGACGATGGAGACCCAATTTGAAGATTGGATCTTCACTCCTAATTTAAAAAAAAAAAAATTAAAAAAAAATTTTGAGTTGAAAATTTTAACTTTTTTTAAAATCAAAATGGACGATGAAGATCTAGTAAACAAATTTGTTATATAATTTTTTTAATTTTTGTTTTATTTTTTATTTTTTTTTTAAAAAAATTAATCTCCACTATTTATCTTAAGATGGAGATCTGATGAACAAATTTTTTATTTAATTTACTTAATTTTAATTGAGTTAAGTTTAAATCGAGGGCAAAAAAGTTATTTAGTGCTCAAAGTCAACTTTACAAACGAAAAGTGTAACAATAGGGTGGAAAATGTGAATTTTTGAAAGGTCGAGACGTGTTTTTTTTTTTTTTTTTAATGCAAAAGTTGGGGGTAATTTTGAATTTATCCTAATTTTTTAAATTATTTTAATTATTAATTATTAAAAAAAATATTTTGTTGGTGGTCCATATTAGTGTACATGTGACACTCATCTATTCATTCAATTTTTTTTTAAGTTACATTACAATAAATTGCTGGTTTTGCCCTTTTTGGTTAACGGTTAAATATTGACTTTTACTGTCCAAGTTTACGGCGAAAGATTTTTCTACTTTTTTTATAAACAGCAAGGGTTTTTTGGCTATGTTTATAAACTATAGAGGTCTTTAGCGATTTTTGAAATCAGAAGTTTTTTGACTATTATACCAAACTATAGGAGAAAATTAGATTTATCCCTACATAAAATTACGATTGATGGGATTTATTATATATTAACATTAGTATTTACGAATTATAGTTCACGAATAAAAGATGCAAACTATAGTTCTTATGGCCATTTCTTTCATGATTATGATTTTTGTTTGTAAATTATTGTTGACAAACAATAATAATATTAATTTTTTTTTAAAAAAAATTAGTTACTAGCTAAAAATTTTATATTAATTATAATGTTATAAAAAAGCCTTTTTTTTTTGGGTTAATGGGACCCACAACTCAAGATTTTAAATGCAATAGAGTAGATTCACTATAGCAATAAATAAATAAATAAGAAACCACTTCAAAATAGAAAACAGGTAAAATTATGTTTAGTAGCAAAAGAACCTGAACCATCACACTTAACCAGATTCATACCCTTATATATTTATACATAAAAGGCATTTACTTTTTTTTTTTTTTTTTAAATGACTGGGACCAGCCTAGGATACAATTGGGGACTAGCAATGATTGGAGTATGGCTAGTCGATATTGACTCCGATGAATGTGAGAGAGCAACCCACACTTGAGTTGGGGTTACTTTTATGACGCTCTCATGTTGCAAATCTTAAGAATCTTAAGTTTATGAAATGAACAATTTGCATAACTGCCCCTAAGGTATGCTTAAACCATGCAAAAATACATTTATCATTTTGTTACATCGAACTCTCATATCGTCAGTTGACTTTTGTCAACTTTAATAGTTGATCAGAATTTTTTTATCAAATGACTATTTTGCCAATGAATAAGATAAAAAGATAAAAATGAATTGTACGAAACCTTCCTAAGGTATGCCTTAAATTAGACGGAAACATAGTTATTCTTTTATTACATAACACCCTCACTTCGTTAGTCAGATCCTGTTAATGCTAGTTAAACTAATTTGACTTAAGGGTAATTTCATTTTTTTCATTTTTTTAAAAAATTTCTTTTAAATTTAAAAATTATAAAAATTAAATAAGAATTTTAAAATTATTAAGATTTTTTTTTGTAAAAAAGAGATCTCCACCGTCCATCAGATGATGGATAGTAGAGATTAATGTAAAAATAAAACTAAAAATTGTTGTAAAAAAAGAAAATTTTAGAAAATAAAGAAGAATTAAAATAATAGTTATTATTATTATCATTTTTTAAAAAGAGATCCTTACTATCCATCACATGATTGGACGATAAGAATTAATTTAAAAATAAAAATTAAAAAAATTATAGCAAAATAAGAAAAATAGAAAAAAAAAAATGAAATTCTTCTCTAAAAGATCTTCAACTTGTTCAACTTGAGGATAAACTTCAAAAACCAGATTGCCTTGGTTGACACGCACCAAACCAGATCAAAGAACAACCAGTGTTCTTCTTTTTCATTCTTCGTCAACAAACACCAAATCAACAACAATAACATACTCAATTATAACCACCAGCCTCAATCACAACCCCAACTTCAAACTTAAACCCCAACCCCAACCCTAGCCCTAACCCTAGGCATAACCAGCAGTTATGACTGGACCATTCTGATTAAACCTCCACCGTTGGATGGATCCAATCTGGATTTCTACTAACAATTTAAAAAATTAAAAAAAAAATCTTAGGAAAAATGAAAAATGAAAAGAAAGAAAAAAAGGATCTTTACCTTCCATCTCATAGATGGACGGTAGAAATCAAAATAATTTTAAAAAATAAAAAAAATGTAAAATGTTTAAAAATAAAAAAATATATATTAATAAATTTCTAAAAAAAAATAAAAGATTTCCGCCATCCTTTATGTTGATGGACGGTGGACATCATTTTAAAAAAAATAAAAAAGTTTTTTTTTTTAAATAAAAAAAATATTTTCTTAAGGGTGGAGATTCGTCTGTTAAAAATAATAGATGATGGAGATCCAATTTGGAGATTGGATCTCCACCTCAAATTAATCATCATATTCATCTGCTACCTAACAACATCAAATTTTAATCCTCGATCCACAATCATCCTCCGATCTAGTCATCTTTTTTTTTTTTTTTTTCTTTGGATAATGGTGGTGGGTTCCCAAATGAGCATCATCTGGGATGATCCCAAATGATGTTTGTTTGGGTTCTAATCATAAGATGGATGGTGAAAATCTCTTTTTATAAAAAAATAATTACTTTTTATTTTATTTTTTTATTTTCTAAAAATTTTCTTTACAACATTTTTTTTTTAAGATTTTATTTTTAAATTAATTTCCATCATCCATCATGTGATGAACAGTGGAGATCTCTTTAATTATTTTTAAATTATTTTTTATTTTTTATAATTTTAAAATTTAAAAGGAAATTAAAAAGGTAAAAGACGAAACTGCCCTTCAATCAAATTAATTTGACTAATCTTAACAAAATTTGACTATCAATGTAGGGGTATTGTGTAATAAAAAGGTAAATGTATTCCTATTTGATTTTAGGCATACCTCAGGGGAGTTTTGTGTAATTTTATTTTATTTTATTTTTTGTTTTATTCATATGCGAAACGATCATTTGACCAAAAATTCTGGTCAACTGATAGCGTGAGGGTTTGATATAATAGAATGATAAATATGTTTCCATTTCATTTTAGACATACCTCAGGCGACGTTATGCAATTCATTCGTATCAAATTCTGAAATAAACATACTACAAATCTTTTACACCTTTATGTTTTTCTGAAGTATATCTAGTGTCGCAAAAAGCCAAAACACCAATCTCCTTATCCATGTTCCATATGAATAATTAATAAGCAATATTATAATGTACAGTAAACTATGGCATGTGAGGTGCCAGCTTGAAAGTACAACCTTGTATTTGTAATAAGGTGATGCGAAAATTACTAGTAAATAAAATAAAATAAGTTAAATGTGGATGATCGGATTTCATTTTTATTGATTTATGATCATGTGGTTTTGCTGTGAAGCACTAAAATTTACCTATAGCTTTTACGATTTTGTGGCATGTGAAGCACTAAATTACTATGTTCATTGGGTCCTTCGAGTTGTTCTTTATTTTATACAATTGGCAAGCACATGATTCTAATAAGAAACAATAATTAATTCTTAATTACCTAAACCATTAAAAAAAAATATTCAATTACATATATAATGCTATTAACAAAAGAAAGTTGGAATAGAAAGAACTTAATGATCTAATAAAGGAATATATATCTTGAACGAAATAAATACTTCTTAAATAAAAATATCTTTTAAAGGAAAAAAATAACTACTGAAAGAGGAGATATTTCTCAAAAAGAAATAACACTAGCGTGAAAATCAAATTAGGATAATCCCAAAAAACCTATTATATTTTGCAAAAACATCAATTTTACACATATTGTTCATTTTTATCCAAAATTCCCCTTGATCTAAATAAATTAACAGAAAATGTTTATTTTACCTCCTATGACTTCATCATCAATTTATGATCATTAAGGGCATTGTCGTCATTTCATATGCTTCCGGGGGTATTTGAGTGTTTTTATTGATGTTACGGAAAATTTTAGATAAAAATGAAACTATAGGTCGTAAAATGAATATTTTTGTAAATGATAATAGATTTTTTGAGATTATCCCAATCAAATTTGCTGTTAACGTATTTTTGTTCATATTTGTATTGTATTGATATTAAAATTCAAATTATTAATTGTACAATGATATGGACATAAACAAGATTGGAAAAGTGACAAAAACAAAAAAAAGAACTAAGGATCCAAGAATTATTAATTGATGATGAACATTATAGAAACGGTACAAGTTTTGTGGTGGGATCCTGTACGTTAGGAATCATATTGTCATAAGTATGGTCACAGTCATTCGTGGGAAAGGAAAAGCAAAGGGAAGTAAAGAAAGTCGGCAGTAGAAGAATCAGGATGGGACTGGACCACTCGAAGAAAAGGTGGTTTTCTTCATTCATTTGCCACATATATACCACCATCAAAATTGCACTAGAAAAGATATCTAGTTGATTGTTACACACCTTAACAAATATTATCTCATTTAATTTGATGATATAAAATTAATTATTTATGTTATAAAATATAACATGAAATATAATTTTCTTCTCACTTTCACAATGAACATATAAATGAACACAGTTGGAGAAAATGACAACTTGTGAAAAAAATCTCTTACTCAATTCAATTTCAAACTCGTGTTTGACATGCATGCACTTGCATTGGAAGAATTCATCGGCTACCTAGAATGTGGTTTTCAACCAATATAGGGCAGTATGATCTTGAATTTGATCATGACTTCATTCACCAAGCTTTCATTAATTATTATTATTATTATTTTTTAAACTAGGTTTTCCATTATTCCTTATTTGTTAAAAATTGATTATTTTATTTATGACCACATAATATATTCCACTTTTGAGAGTTTTTTTTTAAATTACTTTCAAGAATGTGTTTTATTTAATCAAAATTTCAATATTTTGAAATTTTTAGTTATTAATATTTAATTGTTTTATTTATAAATAATCACCAATTATTGATTGGTTAATTTTTTCTATACGCACAACGTAATAAAAATTTCCTGGCCAATGCAGCCTTTGAAAAGTTGGAAAATTTGACGTTGTCTCTCGCCGTTCTGCTTTTAAAATCTTAGAAGAACTGTGCTTGCTACTGTGTAAGGCTTGCACTTCCAAGTCCTTTGTTTCTGAAAATAAACAAGCTATATCAACCTGTCGATGGCAGCTTCCAACTTTGAGAAAAAAACGAGCTACTGATGATGATTCTTCATTATCGGCTTCCACGAGACAGAAATCCTCTCCAGCTTCTTCTTATGGTGGCAATAGTCAATGGACATACGAGGTGTTCTTGAGTTTTCGAGGTGAAGATACACGTAACAACTTCACCGATCATCTGTATGCTGCTTTGGATCATAAAGGAATCTACACATTTAGAGATGATGAAAGACTTGAGAGAGGAAAGAGATTTCATCTGAACTCTTGGAAGCAATTGAAAGATCAAAGGTTTCAATCATTATCTTATCCAAAACTATGCTTCTTCTACATGGTGTTTGGATGAACTTGCAAAGATTGTTGAGTGCATGGAGGCAAAGGATCAGATTGTTTTGCCAGTTTTTTTACAAGGTACTTCCATCAGATGCGAGAAAACAGAGAGGAGATTTCAAGACAGCCTTTGATAAACATAAACAAGATTTCAGGGATAACCTGGAACAGGTGAAGAGGTGGAGATCAGCTCTCAGAAAGGTTGGCACACTCGCTGCATGGCAATTTACATGACAGGTAATTTTGTATCGTTAAACTTTTAACACCTTGAATTCTGTGATTTTTGTTGCATCTTACATTGATTAGGCTACATAGAAAAATTTCACTAATGCTTCTTTTTGACACTGTTTAACACCTTTACAAGTTTTTCCAAGTTGGGTGACTTGGAAAATATAGTTATTATTTCCTGTGAGGGTTTAAATAGTTATAAACATTCATCTTCACTACAGGTCTGAAGCTAAGTTATTATTTCCTATGAGGGTTTAAATAGTTATAAGCATTCATCTTCACTGCAGGTCTGAAGCTAAGTTGATCATTGATATTGTCGACGAGATTTGGAAAAGATTGAATCAAATTCAATTTTTCCAAGTTTCGATGGGGGACTCGTTGGATAGATTCTCGTGTGGAGGAGATTTATGAGCTTTTAAGACCTGATATTGTGATGAAATTCGCTTTGTTGGCATTTGTGGGATGGGAGGAAAATAGGTAAAACTACAATTGCTAGAGCTGTATATGAAAAGCTTTCACACAAGTATGAATGTAGCTGCTTTCCTTGCTAATGTTAGAGAAGTCTCTGAAAGAAAAGGTCTTGAAAGTTTACAAGAAATGCTTCTTTATGAGGTCTTAAAGGAAAAGATCTGAATATATGTGATTATCATAAAGGAATTAGTTTGATTAGAAAGCGTCTATGCACGAAGAAGATCTTTCTTGTTCTTGATGATGTGGATCTATTAGAACAATTAGAAAGGTTGGCTGGAAGGAAAGATTGGTTTGGTTCCGGAAGCAGAATCATTATTACAACCAGAGACGAACATGTGCTAACAAGCCATGAAATCAATAATATATATAGGTTCAAACGATTAGATTATGAATGAAGCTTATAGACTCTTTTGTTTGAAAGCCTTCAAACGCATAGGACCAACAAATTATCATTTTGAGCTCTCAAACGTGTTGTATGTTATGCAAATGGACTTCCATTAGCTCTTGAAGGTTTTGGGATCATTTTTGTGTGGTAGAAATGTCAATGATTGGAAAGTGCGTTGGAAAGACTAGAAGTAGTTCCTAATCCAAAGATGTGAAAATACTTCGAATTAGCTATGATGGATTAGAAAGGATGGAAAAGAAATGTTCTTAGATATTGCATGTTTCTTCAAAGGAAAGGATATAGATCAAATCATGAAAATATGAGATAGCTGTAATTTTCACCCAGTTATTGGAATAAGAGTTCTTGTAGAAAGATCTTTGATAACTATTGAAGATAACAAATTGCAAATGCATGGTTTGGTACAAGGAATGGGTTGGGAAGTTGTTCGTGAACAACACCCTGATAAGCCTGGCAAATGGAGTAGACTATGGCTATGTCAAGATGTCCATCGCGTTTGGCTAGAAATATGGTAAGATATTTTCCAAGAATATAGTTAATTATACATTAATAGTTCACATATACCTAAATATCATAATTCAAGTAACTTCTTTCTAGTTTCCAAAAAAAAAAAAAAAAAAGCAACTTTTTTTATTTATTATGCACATTGTTCACTATTCTTATCAGGGAACTCCAGCTATTGAAGTTATGATAATTACTGAATATGAGGATATTATCCATGAAAATGGTAAATGCTTCTTAACCATTACTGATCTAAGACTCCTCAATATCAATAATGTTCACATTTCTGAAGACCTTGAGTACCTCTCGAATGAGTTACGGTTTCTCAAATGGCGGGGGTACCCTTTGAAGACTTGCCTTCTAGTTTCTATCCGCAAAAACTTTTTCAACTCAGCTTGTGTTATAGTCGCATTGAGTATTTATGGAATGGCATTAAGGTACACTAGTAACACTAATTATTTTTTTTTTTAAAACATGATAAAAGTCATGAAAGCTAGTTTTGATTAACTTGGTTTTTGTTTCTATAGCCTTTCAGAGAGCGAAAAACTATTAAGCTCAATTACTCCCAAAACCTTGTCAGAACCCCAGACTTTACAATGATTCCAAACCTTGAGAGGTTGGATCTTCAATACTGTACAAGATTGCTTGAGGTTCACCAATCCGTTGGATCTCTCAGAATTCTTGTTGCATTAAATTTGAATAACTGTGAAAATCTTGTATAATTTCCAAGCGATAGTCTATGGCTTGAAATCTGTTCAGATTCTTAATCTTCATGATTGCTCAAAACTAGATAGACTGCCTCTCAATTTGGGAAAAGTCGAGCATTTGGAGGAGCTAGATGTCACTGGGACTGCTATAAGACAAGTGTCATCATCCATTGTACAATTAACAAACCTTAGAACATTGTCATTCCGTGGATGTAAAGGAGGACCACCGGAAACATGGAGTTCTTTTCTGTTTTCACTGTTGTTCCCAAGTAGAAAGCCTGACTGCATGGGCTTGTTGTTGCCTCCTCTTGCGGGTTTGTCCTCTTTGCAAACATTAGATCTTAGTGACTGCAATCTTTTGGAAGGAGCAATCCCGAGAGATGTCGGCTCCTTATACTCCTTAAGAGAGTTGAATATCGGTGGTAACCACTTTGTTAGCCTACCAGACACCATCAGTCAATTGTCTAAGCTTGAAATTTTTGCTTGGAGAGATGCCATAGGCTTCAGTCATTGCCAAAGCTTCCACATGGATTAATATTTGTAGGGGCAGAAGATTGTACTTCTTGGAAACAACATCAAGTGAAGTAGAACTCACCTCTCCAGAGATTGCACTACATTTTTTCAACATCAAGTCCAATCACCTTTGGTTGGACTATTATCACGCGGGTGAGTTTATCATTCTGCTTCATTTGAAGGCGTTATTGCTAGCTTTATCATCTCTGGAGAAAAAGATCTTTGGTAAAGGGTGTGGCATTTTCCACTTTACAAGCAAGATGTAGAGTATATTGGAATTTCTGTGGTCCAAGATCTTTGTGAGATCCGTATGCCTTGTATATAGAGTGCAGCAGAATATAGTTCTGGATTCGATTTCTTCTTTAGTCCAAGTGATGAGGAAGTATCAACCGACCAAAGCCATGACGATGATAGTGAGAACGGTTTAGTGGAGGAAGCGAAGATTCTGACACCAATTCAGGAGGAACAGCAGCAGAATATATTCAGATCGGAGCTGATCAAAGCCACGATGATTGAATAAAATGTATTCAGGAACAACCGGTTTTTTTTTTTTTTTTTTCCTGAATTAGATTAACAACTGTTTTCATAAAAAGAATTGCGAACAGTTTATTTCAAAAATTGTTTACTAATTTATTTAATTAAAAATTTATCATAATTTATTTCGATTTTAAGGTTAAAGAGAAAATAGTGCGAGGACTTGGTGGATTTAACATTCTTGGAGGCTTCTATGGTTCTTTGGTTGTTGATTTGGAGTTTGATATTGTATTTAAAATTACATTCTTGAGGAGTGACGATATTTACACCCGTAAAAAATGTATGTCCATCCCTTTTTGTGCATGCACTCCATTAAGATTTTCTAAAATATTACATATGCAAGAACACCCCACATATTACCAATATGTCATTTCATTAGTTTTGATTAAATATTATAAAAATAACAATATAGAAATAAAATAAAACATATAAGAAGCATGATGGAGGTATAGCTACTTTCAGAACCCGGAAAACACACCTCCTTACCTTAATTTTAATTTTATTTTACTCTAATTTCATTCTTTAAAAAAAAAATAAAAAACTAGAGAAACCATTCAATCCCTAATCCCGATGCATACCCATTTGAAAGCTTCAAAGGAAGTCCAACTAAGGCATCTTTCTTTTACCTTCTAACATTAGGTCAAACAATTGCAACTTAATTGAGATAAAACTCTAATGCATAACCCGAAATTGTTGCTCCTAGGAGACGGAAGAGGTCTATCCATATTAAGTGGAAAAATTTCCCCCACTTTATGAGCTATTCACATTAAATGAGAAAATTACTCACACTCTACAAGTTATAATACTCGAACTTCATTCCTCTACTTTTTAGAAAGCTAGGCGGTGCACTCCCTATGGGGGCGGCGATGCAATTATATATTATATTTCATGGACCAAGACAGCACTAGACAACCATCAGTTAGGGCCTTGGGGGTAAGACTGCTCGCTTATGACTCGATATATAGTTGGTTCAGACAAAAATTGAAGGGTTGAATAGATACACTGGATTTATTACTCGCACTCCCGCCCTAATCAATGGTGCTTTTGTGTAAATCGAAATAAGAATTGAGGAGTTTAAAAATAATAATAATAATAAGAATTGACGAAGATATTTGTTTCCATTTTCAAAGCAAGGATTTGGCAAGAAAAAGTGATGAGTGCCAAATTTCAACAAAAATTAATGAGGACAAAAAATCGAGGGCTTGAGAAGAAAATCAAAGGACTGATTATGACGTGGTACAAATCTTGACACATAATTTCTTGTTTGTCTGTCATTGTCTTGGAGTCTTTCCTCAAGCCGCGTGTCTGAATTAGAGGTGGACATTTTCAGGTTTGGATTGGATTGGATAGGATTTTTCAACCCAACTTAACCCAATCAATTCTTAAACTCAACCCAACCCAACCTAACCCAATAATAATTGGGTTAGGTTGGGTTGGATTAAGTTGATCCCAGCGATCCACTGAAATACAAAACACTCTTGTTGATTACGATTGACATGTCTAATTTAAAGAACCTGAATTGTTCTCCATTGTAGCCTTCCTCTTGTCGGTAACCCAACAAACACTTGAATGGTAACCTAACCTATAATAGCAACAAGAATAAACCAATTAACAAAACAACAACAACAACAAAAACAGAGTTCTTTATATAGTTATTTCTAACTGGTAATATGAGGCTTGCAATACTGGTTTAATATTCACTTGTCTATGCATCACATAAATTAAAATGTTCTTCAGCCTATGTTCAACTCATCATCTCTTAAGGAAGCCTACTGTAATCAATGTTCATTGATTTATTTATTGCAAAATGAAAACTGCAAGTTATAGATATGGAATAGGGCACAAAATTTTTTAGCCAGGACAAGTCTGTGTACTACTTCATTACACTAAGAATATAAAGATCATGGACTCAAAACCACCTGTGCAGAACCTTGGAGAAACTAACTATTCATTCTCCACTAGGATTTAAAGCACATTTAACCTCTGCTTGGGTCAAATCGGTTTGTGATATAGTAAAATCCATACCTTCTCAAAAACCATCTACTGATATAAATCAAAAGACTTAGGGATGAGGGATTCCCTGAATAATATTGATGTCGATAACTATACAAAATCAAACAAGGACCAACCAAAATCAACCAACAACAGAGTTCTTACTTTGTTTGAGAAGCACGGCACCGCAAGCAGCTAACCACCAGCGAGGAAGAATGCCGATGGGAGAGTGACAGAGAGAGTGTGTGTTCGAGTGAGGGATCGACGATTGAAGAAGCACGGCGACTGGAAACAGAGGGTTGGCAGCCGAGGAGGAAATGGAAGGTCGAGGAGATGGAAGGTAATTGATTCGGA
>CM037998.1:12596468-12997033 GCA_021234005.1 Nephelium lappaceum | reverse complement strand
CCACACACATGGTTTTCTTGGTGAAGAGTGATAGCAAGGAAGATCAAGTGAATGAAGAGTCGTGAATCGAAAGAGATCAATCAATTTTCATGCAATGTAGATTTAATCTTATTATTTAGTTATTGAATTGTTATTATTAGCATCGACTACAAATTTTTTTTTTGAAAAATTTTTAAAACTCACATTTCCGTATTAATCTAAAATTCAATTTTTCCTTTCATTCAACCATCAAACTTTTGTCAAACCTTTAGATTAATTGAGAAATGCGGCTTGTTCCAGTGATAAGACTAAGCCCGTCCACCACTTACCTTAAGGTTGTGGGTTCAACTCATTAAAGTCCCACTAATATGTGGGCAATTTTTCCACTTTTGTGTGGGTAGTCCTCTCCCGTTTCTAGAAGTAGAGATCCAAGCTATACTTTGGAATTCTATCTCAGCTGGTCTTGGATAATAATCTGGCCAGGTCCAGTAAATTGAAAAACAAAAAAAAATTTCAAGTTAATTCAATTCCAATAGTTTCCTCCATCTTCAAGTAAAATAATTATTTAAAATATTATCTTTGAAATATTAATCTAGGTTCAAAGTAAATATCAATGAAATTTTTTTCAACTTAAATGTAGAGAACTAGTGTTCCAAAAATCGACCAAATCGGTTGATATTTCGCAAGCTAATCGGTGATCGGTACTATTCTATCCGACAACCCCAGATCAGGGTCTTACTTTTTGGGATGTGTTGAATCGATGAAGGGATGATGATTTTGGGTTTATGGGACGATGAATCTAGAAACCTAGAAACGAGTTTCCATCATGCTTGAAAACCTAGAATTTATAGGTTTCTAGATTTTTTTTTAATTTATTTTTTTAAAAATGATGTCTATTGTTTATCATCATGTTGATGGACATTGAAAATCATTTTAATTTTTTTTAATTATTATTATTTGTTTTTTAATTTTTTTACAATTTTTTCTTATTTATAAAATTATTTTGATCTGATGGAGCTTGTTTTTCTTTTTAATTCTAATTTTTAAAATTTCTTAAATTTTTTTATTTTAAAATTTTAATTATTTTATTAGATTACCATTTTACTTTCAAATTTTAACACCAGTTAGATTTTTTAAATAATAGGAGACGGTTCACCTAATAAAATAAAAACCAAAGCTATTCACGATTATTTTACTTTTATTGAGATTTTTCATAATATCCCTAACTTCAAAATACATTAAACTAGACTCATTTCAAAAAGGAAAAAAAATACATTAAACAAGACTGAAAAGGGCATTTGCTACTCGAAAAAGGCCTTTGAGTATCTAAAAAGGCTTTGGACAATACGGAAAACACTCCAAGTTGATATAATTTAAATCTCATTCATACAATCAGTTAGTGAATTCAATACATAAAGGAAAGTAATCTAAGTTTGCATTTACACGAGACAAGATTCTAGATTACAATAAACATGCAGTAGAGAAACAGCTACGTACCTTATAATAAAGTTCCATTACTAAATCTACCTACAGCCTCAAAGTATATCATCCGATATTGTCTCCTCTGATGACGCATCGCTCTCGACAATAACCAAGTCATCCAAGTCATCTGGTTTGTCGTACGATACAAAGAAGTCGTGCTTTGTTCATGGGAAATGTCTCGTTGATGATCACTTCCAGATGGTTGGTGGCAACTTGATCTTAAATCACTAAAAGCAGTGTAGATTCGGTTCCTCAGTCGAAAATGTGCCTCAGTGGGATCTAAATCAGGTTGGATATCCCGTTGTTTTTCCGACTGAGGGAAGGATGAAACGTTGTCACAAAGAGTTGGCGGCATTGCTGGTTCTCTAACCCAGGGGTAAATTACTGCTGGTTGATGAACTAGTGAAAGGATTATTGATCCATAATGGATCACACCTCATATTCTTGACTCCCATATATATGAAGGAACCACCCTGATCAAGTATTTCCCTTTTAAAATCAAGAGGAGTGGCCCTTGGATAAATAAAAGGTCTATTGATCTGTTCAGTAACATTGCTTTGGAGGTTTGTGAAGTTGAAATGTGGCTTGTCCAAGACACTGCCGTCTCTGCGAGAATAGACATCACCTAGCGAAAGTCGGGTTCTATCCATTGTACTTTCTCTCCGTGGTCTTCTTAACACACTGAAGGTGGTAAGTTTGATGGCAGTCATCACACTGCAACATATCACCCCAGGCTCCACATACAACACAATCAAGGCATATCTGTTGAAAACAGCGAAATGAGCAGAGAAGTAGAAACAATAAATATAGTCAAAAGAAAGTGAACAGAACAAAAAACAAATGTAAACCCTTCACCAAAATCCTCATTTCCAATTTATGGATTGATATACTGTAACCTGGGCCAAGCAAGACTAGCATTAGCTGAAGAGATATCAAAAGCTGAAACGTTTGAAGTACACACAATCTTCAAACAGTTGATATTGCAACTGAATTTTGCTGCAGAAGACTCTTGTCTAGTGCCATACGATTTAAGGATCGATGTACTTACTGAATTTGGTCACACATACTTGAGGCTACGCATGCTTCTGGCAAGAGAAGACGCAACTGCTGAAGTTTATGAAAAAGCAACTTTTGAAGATATGCCTTTTCCATGTGCCAGAAGAGAAATGAGAAAGTATATGCATTTAGAAAGGCAATATCGGCGTATGAATCCGTTGGAGATTTATGCATGAAGGAGGAAGCATATGCATATTTTCGACTCGCTTGCTACCAAAGGGATTGCTGTTTGAAGAGATTGCTGTTTGAAGTTATTGGAATCAGATGATAAGAAATTTGATTTACCTAAATAGGAAGGCAACATTTTCCAGAGGATCAAGCAAAATATGTTTTATTAGCCAAGAAGAACTGGCAACAAGCCATGGGCTTTTATGGTCCTCAGACTCACCCCACCTTGTACCTGACTATTCTCTTGGAGATAGCTCTGCAGTCCAGATTTTCATCCACCATACGCTAAAATGCTGTATGTTCTAAACTTCCTTTACAAAATTTATGCATTTTATTATGGTTGCTATTCATGGAGCGCTGCCGATCAAGTTTGGTTCCCTTTATTTTCTTCCATTTGTGGGTTAAGAACTTGGTCATGAAAATAAAGAACAACATTGTTTGAGTTCGACTCCCTTGACTTTCAATAATTTTATGAAGCATTGCGAGTTTGCTTGTGAATCCAACATAATTTATTTATTTATTTTTAATTTAGGGAAAGGAGATTTAAACTCGAGATTTTCACTTTATGGAGAAATATGGTTACCACCATATTATACCTACAACCACAATAATATTCTTTCTAATTGATGATTTTTTTACAAAAACCTTAGTTATTATAGAAATCAAATCTATAAATATAGTTGAAATTATTTTAGTCTAGGATTCAGACTATATTATTCCAGGTCAACATTGTTATAGTGTTTTTTAAAATTCACATTGTATAGTACTCCACCATGCCTAATGTCTTGCTGAACAAATGAAGTTTCATATGATTGGATTCGATTGTTATTGCAATAAATTTTACTTGCATTTTAGTCAATTCCAAATATTTCTTTCTATTCCAGATGATGGATTCAGCTCTATCTTGCCTACTTGAAGGACGCCACATATCTGAGACATTTGCAGGATCTTTCTCAAAGGACTACCCAGAGCTGAATGCCAAGTTTTGGAAGCAGGTTGCAAATGCTTTTGAAAAACATGTTGTTCATGGCACTTTCAACTGAATAATCTTCTCCAGTTGGTTAGCCATTGCATCGGTCTAGGGATGCTGGAAAGCTGAGGGAGCTTTACAAAATGTCATTGAAGTCCTCCAGTTAAGTGATTTACATACCATGCATTCTTTATGGACGACATAATATAGAAAATCACATCTGAACTATGCGAAGCTACCCAAAAAATAATTATATTCATCTTGCTATTTTGTTTGATATGTAGACTATTATTATACATTATTAACATTTTCTCTTGAAGATAATTCAACTGCCGCACCGAATTTTTTTTCTTTTATTTTTTGAGTTGGATTTGGAAGATTATTAGTTAAATGTTCAAAACACAATGAAAACGACAAAAGAAAGCTGGAATAGAAAGAACGTAATGATTTGATAAAGGGAAATATCTCAAACGAAATAAATATTTCTCAAATAAAATATCTTTTAAATGAAGAAAAATACTCCTGAAAGGGGGATATCTCTAAAGAAAAAAAACAAGTGAGAAATCAAATTTGTTGTAACGTATTTTCGTACATATATGTATTTATTGATATTAAAATTCAAATTATTAATTTTATGATGATATGGACACAAAACAAGATTAGAAAAGTGAGAAAAAAAAAAATTAAGGATCCAAGAATTATAATTGATGATGGAACATTATAAAACAGTACAAGTTTGTGGTGGGATCCTATACGTTAGAAATCATATTGTCATAAGTATAGTCACAATCATTCGTGGGAAAGCAAAAGCAAAGGAAGTGAAGAAAGTCGGGCAGTAGGAACAATTGGGATGGGATTGGACCACTCGAAAAAAGGTTAGCTCTTTGAAAATGAGGTGCACGGTTGACATTACTTGGATTACCCCAATCAAATAAAGAAAGTCATAAATAATAAGATAAATTCTAACTGACCCCCTAACTTTTGCCTATAAAAAAAACCACCCCAACTTTTAAAAATATCCATTTTCCACCCAACTGTTAGAATTTTCGTTTGAAAAAGTAGTTGCCATTAGTGGGATAGAGTAAGATAATAAATGAGAGTAAGATAATAAATGAAGCATTTAATTAAATGAGTAAATAAGAAAATAATGAAAAAATAAAAATATATAAAGAAATATATATAATTAAATTAAGATTAAAAATTTAAATAAAAATTTTAAAAACTAACAACCAGGCTCTCTCCATCTCCTCACCATCCTCCACCAGACCTCCACCACAACCCTCTCCACCAAACCCCATACTGACCACTGTTCTTTCATCCCCTATTTTTCTTTGCTTCTTATTCTTCTTCTTCTTCTTGTTCATCAAGGTTTGGTGACCCAATAGAACGTAGGTTCGATTCAAACATAGATTTTAGGTTTAATGATTTTTGATTTTTTAAATTTAAACCTACATTTTTTAATTATTATTATTATTATTATTTGTGTATGTTTGAAGATGTTGGGGTTTTTGTAGTGGACGATTGATTGATTGATGTTGGGTTGGAAGGATGTTTGGATGGGTTTGATTGGAGGTGGATAAATGTGATTGCTGATGAAGATGACGTTTGGTCCCTTAATTTTAGAGGTATTGGATCTCCATTGTCCATTGAAGTCAATGGACGATGGAGACCCAATTTGAAAGATTGGATCTTCACTCCTAATTTAAAAAAAAAAATTAAAAAAAAATTTTGAGTTGAAAATTTTAACTTTTTTTAAAATCAAAATGGACGATGAAGATCTAGTAAACAAATTTGTTATATAATTTTTTAATTTTTGTTTTATTTTTATTTTTTTTTAAAAAAATTAATCTCCACTATTTATCTTAAGATGGAGATCTGATGAACAAATTTTTTATTTAATTTACTTAATTTTAATTGAGTTAAGTTTAAATCGAGGGCAAAAAAGTTATTTAGTGCTCAAAGTCAACTTTACAAACGAAAAGTGTAACAATAGGGTGGAAAATGTGAATTTTTGAAAAGGTCGAGACGTGTTTTTTTTTTTTTTTTTAATGCAAAAGTTGGGGGTAATTTTGAATTTATCCTAATTTTTAAATTATTTTAATTATTAATTATTAAAAAAAAATATTTTGTTGGTGGTCCATATTAGTGTACATGTGACACTCATCTATTCATTCAATTTTTTTTAAGTTACATTACAATAAATTGCTGGTTTTGCCCTTTTTGGTTAACGGTTAAATATTGACTTTTACTGTCCAAGTTTACGGCGAAAGATTTTTCTACTTTTTTATAAACAGCAAGGGTTTTTGGCTATGTTTATAAACTATAGAGGTCTTTAGCGATTTTTTGAAATCAGAAGTTTTTGACTATTATACCAAACTATAGGAGAAAATTAGATTTATCCCTACATAAAATTACGATTGATGGGATTTATTAGATATTAACATTAGTATTTACGAATTATAGTTCACAGAATAAAAGATGCAAACTATAGTTCTTATGGCCATTTCTTTCATGATTATGATTTTGTTTGTAAATTATTGTTGACAACAATATATATTAATTTTTTTTTAAAAAAAATTAGTTACTAGCTAAAAATTTTATATTAATTATAATGTTATAAAAAAGCCTTTTTTTTTTGGGTTAATGGGACCCACAACTCAAGATTTTAAATGCAATAGAGTAGATTCACTATAGCAATAAATAAATAAATAAGAAACCACTTCAAAATAGAAAACAGGTAAAATTATGTGTAGTAGCAAAAGAACCTGAACCATCACACTTAACAGATTCATACCCTTATATATTTATACATAAAAGGCATTTACTTTTTTTTTTTTTTTTAAATGACTGGGACCAGCCTAGGATACAATTGTGGACTAGCAATGATTGGAGTATGGCTAGTCGATATTGCTCCGATGAATGTGAGAGAGCAACCCACACTTGAGTTGGGTGTACTTTTATGAAGCTCTCAGTTGCAAATCTTAAGAATCTTAAGTTTATGAAATGAACAATTTGCATAACTGCCCCTAGGTATGCTTAAAACCATGCCAAAATACATGTATCATTTTGTACATCGAACTCTCATATCGTCAGTTGACTTTTGTCAACTTTAATAGTTGATCAGAATTTTTTTATCAAATGACTATTTGCCAATGATAAGATAAAAGATAAAAATGAATTGTACGAAACCTTCCTAAGGTATGCCTTAAATAGACGGAAACATAGTGATTCTTTTAATTACATAACACCCTCACTTCGTTAGTCAGATCCTGTTAATGCTAGTTAAACTAATTTGACTTAAGGTAATTTCATTTTTTTCATTTTTTTAAAAAATTTCTTTTAAATTTAAAAATTATAAAAATTAAATAAGAATTTTAAAATTATTAAGATTTTTTTTTGTAAAAAGAGATCTCCACCGTCCATCAGATGATGGATAGTAGAGATTAATGTAAAAATAAAACTAAAAATTGTTGGTAAAAAAAGAAAATTTTAGAAAATAAAGAAGAATTAAAATAATAGTTTTATTATTATCATTTTTTAAAAAGAGATCCTTACTATCCATCACATGATTGGACGATAAGATTAATTTAAAAATAAAAATTAAAAAAATTATAGCAAAATAAGAAAAATAGAAAAAAAAAAATGAAATTCTTCTCTAAAAGATCTTCAACTTGTTCAACTTGAGGATAAACTTCAAAACCAGATTGCCTTGGTGACACGCACCAAACCAGATCAAAGAACAACCAGTGTTCTTCTTTTTCATTCTTCGTCAACAAACACCAAATCAACAACAATAACATACTCAATTATAACCACCAGCCTCAATCACAACCCCAACTTCAAACTTAAACCCCAACCCCAACCCTAGCCCTAACCCTAGGCATAACCAGCAGTTATGACTGGACCATTCTGATTAAACCTCCACCGTTGGATGGATCCAATCTGGATTTCTACTAACAATTTAAAAAATTAAAAAAAAAATCTTAGGAAAAATGAAAAATGAAAAGAAAGAAAAAAAGGATCTTTACCTTCCATCTCATAGATGGACGGTAGAAATCAAAATAATTTTAAAAAAATAAAAAAAATGTAAAATGTTTAAAATAAAAAAATATATATTAATAAATTTCTAAAAAAAAATAAAAGATTTCCGCCATCCTTTATGTTGATGGACGGTGGACATCATTTAAAAAAAAAATAAAAAAGTTTTTTTTTTTAAATAAAAAAAATATTTTCTTAAGGGTGGAGATTCGTCTGTTAAAAATAATAGATGATGGAGATCCAATTTGGAGATTGGATCTCCACCTCAAATTATCATCATATTCATCTGCTACCTAACAACATCAAATTTTAATCCTCGATCCACAATCATCCTCCGATCTAGTCATCTTTTTTTTTTTTTTTTCTTTGGATAATGGTGGTGGGTTCCCAAATGAGCATCATCTGGGATGATCCCAAATGATGTTTGTTTGGGTTCTAATCATAAGATGGATGGTGAAAATCTCTTTTATAAAAAAATAATTACTTTTTATTTTATTTTTTTATTTCTAAAATTTTCTTTACAACATTTTTTTTTTAAGATTTTATTTTTAAATTAATTTCCATCATCCATCATGTGATGAACAGTGGAGATCTCTTAATTATTTTTAAATTATTTTTATTTTTTATAATTTTAAAATTTAAAAGGAAATTAAAAAGGTAAAAGACGAAACTGCCCTTCAATCAAATTAATTTGACTAATCTTAACAAAATTTGACTATCAATGTAGGGGTATTGTGTAATAAAAAGGTAAATGTATTCCTATTTGATTTTAGGCATACCTCAGGGGAGTTTTGTGTAATTTTATTTTATTTTATTTTTGTTTTATTCATATGCGAAACGATCATTTGACCAAAAATTCTGGTCAACTGATAGCGTGAGGGTTTGATATAATAGAATGATAAATATGTTTCCATTTCATTTTAGACATACCTCAGGCGACGTTATGCAATTCATTCGTATCAAATTCTGAAATAAACATACTACAAATCTTTTACACCTTTATGTTTTTCTGAAGTATATCTAGTGTCGCAAAAAGCCAAAACACCAATCTCCTTATCCATGTTCCATATGAATAATTAATAAGCAATATTATAATGTACAGTAAACTATGGCATGTGAGGTGCCAGCTTGAAAGTACAACCTTGTATTTGTAATAAGGTGATGCGAAAATTACTAGTAAATAAAATAAAATAAGTTAAATGTGGATGATCGGATTTCATTTTTATTGATTTATGATCATGTGGTTTTGCTGTGAAGCACTAAAATTTACCTATAGCTTTTACGATTTTGTGGCATGTGAAGCACTAAAATTACTATGTTCATTGGGTCCTTCGAGTTGTTCTTTATTTATACAATTGGCAAGCACATGATTCTAATAAGAAACAATAATTAATTCTTAATTACCTAAACCATTAAAAAAAAATATTCAATTACATATATAATGCTATTAACAAAAGAAAGTTGGAATAGAAAGAACTTAATGATCTAATAAAGGAATATATATCTTGAACGAAATAAATACTTCTTAAATAAAAATATCTTTTAAAGGAAAAAAATAACTACTGAAAGAGGAGATATTTCTCAAAAAGAAAATAACACTAGCGTGAAAATCAAATTAGGATAATCCCAAAAAACCTATTATATTTTGCAAAAACATCAATTTTACACATATTGTTCATTTTTATCCAAAATTCCCCTTGATCTAAATAAATTAACAGAAAATGTTTATTTTACCTCCTATGACTTCATCATCAATTTATGATCATTAAGGGCATTGTCGTCATTTCATATGCTTCCGGGGGTATTTGAGTGTTTTTATTGATGTTACGGAAAATTTTAGATAAAAATGAAACTATAGGTCGTAAATGAATATTTTTGTAAATGATAATAGATTTTTTGAGATTATCCCAATCAAATTTGCTGTTAACGTATTTTTGTTCATATTTGTATTGTATTGATATTAAAATTCAAATTATTAATTGTACAATGATATGGACATAAAACAAGATTGGAAAAGTGACAAAAACAAAAAAAAGAACTAAGGATCCAAGAATTATTAATTGATGATGAACATTATAGAAACGGTACAAGTTTGTGGTGGGATCCTGTACGTTAGGAATCATATTGTCATAAGTATGGTCACAGTCATTCGTGGGAAAGGAAAAGCAAAGGGAAGTAAAGAAAGTCGGCAGTAGAAGAATCAGGATGGGACTGGACCACTCGAAGAAAAGGTGGTTTTCTTCATTCATTTGCCACATATATACCACCATCAAAATTGCACTAGAAAAGATATCTAGTTGATTGTTACACACCTTAACAAATATTATCTCATTTAATTTGATGATATAAAATTAATTATTTATGTTATAAAATATAACATGAAATATAATTTTCTTCTCACTTTCACAATGAACATATAAATGAACACAGTTGGAGAAAATGACAACTTGTGAAAAAAATCTCTTACTCAATTCAATTTCAAACTCGTGTTTGACATGCATGCACTTGCATTGGAAGAATTCATCGGCTACCTAGAATGTGGTTTTCAACCAATATAGGGCAGTATGATCTTGAATTTGATCATGACTTCATTCAACCAAGCTTTCATTAATTATTATTATTATTATTTTTTAAACTAGGTTTTCCATTATTCCTTATTTGTTAAAAATTGATTATTTTATTTATGACCACATAATATATTCCACTTTTGAGAGTTTTTTTTTAAATTACTTTCAAGAATGTGTTTTATTTAATCAAAATTTTCAATATTTTGAAATTTTTAGTTATTAATATTTAATTGTTTTATTTATAAATAATCACCAATTATTGATTGGTTAATTTTTTCTATACGCACAACGTAATAAAAAATTTCCTGGCCAATGCAGCCTTTGAAAAGTTGGAAAATTTGACGTTGTCTCTCGCCGTTCTGCTTTTAAAATCTTAGAAGAACTGTGCTTGCTACTGTGTAAGGCTTGCACTTCCAAGTCCTTTGTTTCTGAAAATAAACAAGCTATATCAACCTGTCGATGGCAGCTTCCAACTTTGAGAAAAAACGAGCTACTGATGATGATTCTTCATTATCGGCTTCCACGAGACAGAAATCCTCTCCAGCTTCTTCTTATGGTGGCAATAGTCAATGGACATACGAGGTGTTCTTGAGTTTTCGAGGTGAAGATACACGTAACAACTTCACCGATCATCTGTATGCTGCTTTGGATCATAAAGGAATCTACACATTTAGAGATGATGAAAGACTTGAGAGAGGAAAAGAGATTTCATCTGAACTCTTGGAAGCAATTGAAAGATCAAAGGTTTCAATCATTATCTTATCCAAAAACTATGCTTCTTCTACATGGTGTTTGGATGAACTTGCAAAGATTGTTGAGTGCATGGAGGCAAAGGATCAGATTGTTTTGCCAGTTTTTTACAAGGTACTTCCATCAGATGCGAGAAAACAGAGAGGAGATTTCAAGACAGCCTTTGATAAACATAAACAAGATTTCAGGGATAACCTGGAACAGGTGAAGAGGTGGAGATCAGCTCTCAGAAAGGTTGGCACACTCGCTGCATGGCATTTACATGACAGGTAATTTTGTATCGTTAAACTTTTAACACCTTGAAATTCTGTGATTTTTGTTGCATCTTACATTGATTAGGCTACATAGAAAAATTTCACTAATGCTTCTTTTTGACACTGTTTTAACACCTTTACAAGTTTTCCAAGTTGGGTGACTTGGAAAATATAAGTTATTATTTCCTGTGAGGGTTTAAATAGTTATAAACATTCATCTTCACTACAGGTCTGAAGCTAAGTTATTATTTCCTATGAGGGTTTAAATAGTTATAAGCATTCATCTTCACTGCAGGTCTGAAGCTAAGTTGATCATTGATATTGTCGACGAGATTTGGAAAAGATTGAATCAAATTCAATTTTTCCAAGTTTCGATGGGGGACTCGTTGGAATAGATTCTCGTGTGGAGGAGATTTATGAGCTTTTAAGACCTGATATTTGTGATGAAATTCGCTTTGTTGGCATTTGTGGGATGGGAGGAATAGGTAAAACTACAATTGCTAGAGCTGTATATGAAAAGCTTTCACACAAGTATGAATGTAGCTGCTTTCTTGCTAATGTTAGAGAAGTCTCTGAAAGAAAAGGTCTTGAAAGTTTACAAGAAATGCTTCTTTATGAGGTCTTAAAGGAAAAAGATCTGAATATATGTGATTATCATAAAGGAATTAGTTTGATTAGAAAGCGGCTATGCACGAAGAAGATCTTTCTTGTTCTTGATGATGTGGATCTATTAGAACAATTAGAAAGGTTGGCTGGAAGGAAAGATTGGTTTGGTTCCGGAAGCAGAATCATTATTACAACCAGAGACGAACATGTGCTAACAAGCCATGAAATCAATAATATATATAAGGTCAAACGATTAGATTATGATGAAGCTTATAGACTCTTTTGTTTGAAAGCCTTCAAACGCATAGGACCAACAAATTATCATTTTGAGCTCTCAAAACGTGTTGTATGTTATGCAAATGGACTTCCATTAGCTCTTGAAGTTTTGGGATCATTTTTGTGTGGTAGAAATGTCAATGAATGGAAAAGTGCGTTGGAAAGACTAGAAGTAGTTCCTAATCCAAAGATTGTGAAAATACTTCGAATTAGCTATGATGGATTAGAAAGGATGGAAAAGAAAATGTTCTTAGATATTGCATGTTTCTTCAAAGGAAAGGATATAGATCAAATCATGAAAATATTAGATAGCTGTAATTTTCACCCAGTTATTGGAATAAGAGTTCTTGTAGAAAGATCTTTGATAACTATTGAAGATAACAAATTGCAAATGCATGGTTTGGTACAAGGAATGGGTTGGGAAGTTGTTCGTGAACAACACCCTGATAAGCCTGGCAAATGGAGTAGACTATGGCTATGTCAAGATGTCCATCGCGTGTTGGCTAGAAATATGGTAAGATATTTTTCGAAGAATATAGTTAATTATAAATTAATAGTTCACAGATACCTAAATATCATAATTCAAGTAACTTCTTTCTAGTTTCCAAAAAAAAAAAAAAAAAAAGTAACTTTTTTACTTATTATGCACATTGTTCACTATTCTTATCAGGGAACTCCAGCTATTGAAGCTATGATAATTGCTGAATATAATGAGGATATTATCCACGCAAATGGTAAATGCTTCTTAACCATGACTGATCTGAGACTCCTCAATATCAATAATGTTCACATTTTTGAAGACCTTGAGTACCTATCGAATGAGTTACGGTTTCTCAAATGGCGGGGGTACCCTTTGAAGACATTGCCTTCTAGTTTCCATCCGCAGAAACTTTTTCAACTCAGCTTGTGTTATAGTCGCATTGAGTATTTATGGAATGGCATTAAGGTACACTAGTAACACTACTATAATTTTTTTTTTTTTTTAAAACATGATAAAAGTCATGAAAGCTAGTTTTGATTAACTTGGTTTTTGTTTCTATAGCCTTTCAGAGAGCTAAAAACTATTAAGCTCAGTTACTCCCAAAACCTTGTCAGAACCCCAGACTTTACAATGATTCCAAACCTCGAGAGGCTGGATCTTCAATACTGTACAAGATTGCTTGAGGTTCACCAATCCGTTGGATCTCTCAGAAGGCTTATTGTATTAAATTTGAATAATTGTGAAAATCTTGTACAATTTCCAAGCGACGTCTGTGGCTTGAAATCTCTTCTGATTCTTAATCTTCATGACTGCTCAAAACTAGATAGACTGCCTCTCAATTTGGGAAAAGTCGAGCATTTGGAGGAGCTAGATGTCACTGGGACTGCTATAAGACAAGTGTCATCATCTATTGTACAATTAACAAACCTTAGAACATTGTCATTCCGTGGATGTAAAGGAAGACCACCGGAAACATGGAGTTCTTTTCTGTTTTCACTGTTGTTCCCAAGTAGAAAGCCTGACTGCATGGGTTTGTTGTTGCCTCCTCTTGCAGGTTTGTCCTCTTTGCAAACATTAGATCTCAGTGACTGCAATCTTTTGGAAGGAGCAATCCCGAGAGATGTCGGCTCCTTATACTCCTTAAGAGAGTTGAATATCGGTGGGAACCACTTTGTTAGCCTACCAGACACCATCAGTCAATTGTCTAAGCTTGAAATTCTTTGCTTGGAGAGATGCCATAGGCTTCAGTCATTGCCAAAGCTTCCGCATGGATTAATATTTGTAGGGGCAGAAGATTGTACTTCTTTGGAAACAACATCAAGTGAAGTAGAACTCACCTCTCCAGAGATTGCACTACATTTTTTCAACAATCAAGTCCAATCACCTTTGGTTGGACTATTTATCACGCGGACGAGTTTATCATTCTGCTTCATTTGAAGGCGTTATTGCTAGCTTTATCATCTCTGGAGGAAAAAGATCTTTGGTAAAGGGTTGTGGCATTTGTCCGCTTTACAAGCAAGATGTAGAGTATATTGGAATTTCTGTGGTCCAAGATCTTTGTGAGATCCGTATGCCTTGTATATAAGAGCGCAGCAGAATATAGTTCTGGATTCGATTTCTTCTTTAGTTCAAGTGATGAGGAAGTATCAACCGACCAAAGCCATGACGATGATAGTGAGAACAGTTTAGTGGAGGAAGCGAAGATTCTGACACCAATTCAGGAGGAACAGCAGCAAGAATATATTCAGGATCGGAGCTGATCAAAGCCATGATGATTGAATAAAATGTATTCAGGAACAACCGGATTTTTTTTTTTTTTTTCCTGAATTAGATTAACAACTGTTTTCATAAAAAGAATTGCGAACAGTTTATTTCAAAAATTGTTTACTTAATTTATTTAATTAAAAATTTATCATAATTTATTTTGATTTTAAGGTTAAAGAGAAAATAGTGTGAGAACTTGGTGGATTTAACATTCTTGGAGGCTTCTATGGTTCTTTGGTTGTTGATTTGGAGTTTGATATTGTATTTAAAATTATATTCTTGAGGAGTGACGATATTTACACCCGTAAAAAACTGTATGTCCATCTCTTTTTGTGCATGCACTCCATTAAGATTTTCTAAAATATTACATATGCAAGAACACCCCACATATTACCAATATGTCATTTCATTAGTTTTGATTAAATATTATAAAAATAACAATATAGAATTAAAATAAAAACATATAAGAAGCATGATGGAGGTATAGCTACTTTCATATCCCGGAAAACACACCTCCTTACCTTAATTTTAATTTTATTTTACTCTAATTTCATTCTTTAAAAAAAAATAAAAAATAAAAAAACTAGAGAAACCATTCAATCCCTAATCCCGATGCATACCCATTTGAAAGCTTCAAAGGAAGTCCAACTAAGGCATCTTTCTTTTGCCTTCTAATATTAGGTCAAACAATTGCAACTTAATTGAGATAAAACTCTAATGCATAACCCGAAATTGTTACTCCCAGGAGACGGAAGAGGTCTATCCATATTAAGTGGAAAAATTTCCCCCACTTTATGAGCTATTCACATTAAATGAGAAAATTACTCACACTCTATAAGTTATAATACTCGAACTTCATTCATCTACTTTTTAGAAAGCTAGGCGATGTCACTCCCCATGGGGGCGATGATGCAATTATTATATATTATATTTCATGGACCAAGACAGCACTAGACAACCATCAGTTAGGGCCTTGGGGGTAAGACCGCTCGCTTATGACTCGATATATAGTTGGTTTAGACAAAAATTGAAGGGCTGAATAGATACACTGGATTTATTACTCGCACTCCCGCCCTAATCAATGGTGCTTTTGTGTAAATCGAAATAAGAATTGAGGAGTTTAAAAATAATAATAATAATAAGAATTGACGAAGATATTTGTTTCCATTTTCAAAGCAAGGATTTGGCAAGAAAGAAAGTGATGAGTGCCAAATTTCAACAAAAATTAATGAGGACAAAAAATCGAGGGCTTGAGAAGAAAAATCAAAGGACTGATTATGACGTGGTACAAATCTTGACACATAATTTCCTGTTTGTCCGTCATTGTCTTGGAGTCTTTCCTCTAGCCGCGTGTCTGAATTAGAGGTGGACATTTTCAGGTTTGGATTGGATTGGATAGGATTTTTCAACCCAACTTAACCCAATCAATTCTTAAACTCAACCCAACCCAACCCAATAATAATTGGGTTGGGTTGGTTTGGATTAAGTTGATCCGGGTAACGATCCACTGAAATACAAAACACTCTTGTTGATTACGATTGACATGTCTAATTTAAAGAATCTGAATTGTTCTCCATTGTAGCCTTCCTCTTGTCGGTAACCCAACAAACACTTGAATGGTAACCTAACCTATAATAGCAACAAGAATAAACCAATTAACAAAACAACAACAACAACAAAAACAGAGTTCTTTTATATAGTTATTTCTAACTGGTAATATGAGGCTTGCAATACTGGTTTAATATTCACTTGTCTATGCATCACATAAATTAAAATGTTCTTCAGCCTATGTTCAACTCATCATCTCTTAAGGAAGCCTACTGTAATCAATGTTCATTGATTTATTTATTGCAAAATGAAAACTGCAAGTTACAGATATGGAATAGGGTGCAAAATTTTTTAGCCAGGACAAGTCTGTGTACTACTTCATTACACTACGAATATAAAGATCACGGACTCAAAACCACCTGTGCAGAACCTTGGAGAAGCTAACTATTCATTCTCTACTAGGATTTAAAGCACATTTAACCTCTGCTTGGGTCAAATCGGTTTGTGATATAGTAAAATCCATACCTTCTTAAAAACCATCTACTGATATAAATCAAAAGACTTGGGGATGAGGGATTCCCTGAATAATATTGATGTCGATAACTATACAAAATCAAACAAGGACCAACCAAAATCAACCAACATCAGAGTTCTTACTTTGTTTGAGAAGCACGGCATCGCAAGCAGCTAACCAGCGAGGAGAAGAACGCCGATGGGAGAGTGACAGAGAGAGTGCGTGTCCGAGTGAGGGATCAACGATTGGAGAAGCACGGCGATTGGAGACGGAGGGTTAGTGACCGAGGAGGAAATGGAAGGCCGAGGAGATGGAGGGTAATCGATTCGGAGTGGATGGTGGATGCCTGGATCTGAATGCTTGGATGGAGAGAAATTGGAAAAATGGTTAGCCATGAGAGAAATGGAAGAGACTGCGGCTAGGGCGAAAATTATTTTGTATATATCATGTCGGGTTTGGGTTGGGCTATTGGTTTAATCGCATAACCCTACCCAACCCGAAAATAATTCGAGTTCTTTTAATACAACCCGAGTCGGGTTTTTTAAATACTGTAACCCGACCCAATCCAACCAAAAGTAGTCGGGGTGGGTCGGGCTATCGGGTTGGGTTAAAAAAGCCCACCCATTCCCAATTTTCAAGGTAAATTTATAAGAGAAAGATAACGGACATTTGACAAGAAGAAGAAAGGTATTTATGATTGTAATATAATATAATCTTATTATTATGAAAAAACATAATAATAATTAATTTTGTAATTTGTGAAATTAGTTATCTTGTTTTTTAACATTCACATTGCATAGTACTCCACTAACCTAATGTCTTGCCAAACAAATGACGTTTCATATGATTGGATTCGATTGTTATTGTAATAATTTTTACTTGCATTTTAGTCAATTCCAAATATTTCTTTTTATTCCAGATTATGGATTCGGCTCTATCCTGCCTACTCGAAGGACGCCATATATCTGAGACATTTGCAGGATCTTTCTCAAAGGACTACCCAGAGCTGAATGCCAAATATTGGAAGCAGGTGCAAATGCTTTTGAAAAACATGTTGTTCATGGCACTGTCAATTGAATAATCTTCTCCAGTTAGTCAGCCATTGCATCGGTCTAGGGATGCCGGAAAGCTGAGGGAGCTTTACAAAATGTCATTGAAGTCCTCCAGTTAAGTGATTTACTTGCCATGCAAAATTTTTCGAATTGGATTTGGAAAATTTATTTAAATTAAACGTTCAAAACACAATGAAAATGACAAAAGAACACTGGAATAAAAAGAACTTAATGATCTGACAAAGGAAAATATATTTGGAACAAAAAAGATATTTCTCAAATAAAAATATCTTTAAGAAAACAACTCTTGAAAGAGGAGATCTCTCAAAAGGAAAATAACACAAGTGTAAAAATCAAATCTGGTGTAAACGCATTTTTGTTCATATATGTATTTTTTTTACATTAAAATTCAAATTATTAATTATATGATGGTATTACACAAAACATGATTGAAAAAGTGATTAAAAAAAAAAAAAGAATTAAGGATCCAAGAATTATTAATTGATGATGGAACATTATAGAAACAGTGCAAGATAAGTTTGTGGTGGGATCTTATACGTTAGAAATAATATTGTCATAAGTATAGTCACAATCATTTGTGGTAAAGGAAAAGCCAAGGGAAGTAAAGAAAGTCGGCAGTAGAAGAATTAGGATGGCCTAGACGTACAAGATACGTTCGAATTGCAGTGGAGGAGGAACTAACTCGTGTTTGACGCGCATGCACCTTGCATTAGAGGAATTCATCCGCTACCTTACCACAATTCGACAAGGACTGGTTAAAGGAAATCCACCTAGAATGCGGTTTTCAACCCATCTAGGGCGGTATGACCTTGACTTTGATCATGACTTCATTCAACTAAGCATTCATTAATTTTTTTTTTTTAAAAAAAAAAAAAAAAAAAAAACAGGGTTTCATTATTCCTTATTTGTTAAAAATTATTTATTTTATTTATGACCACATAATTCCACTTTTGAGTTCTTAAAAACATAATAAAAAAAAATCCACTTCTGAGAGTGTGTTTTGTTTAATTAAAATTTTCTTGATTTTTAAATTTTTATTTATTAATATTTAATTGTTTTGTTTATAAATAACCAGCACTTATTGGTTGGTTAATTTTTTCTATACGCACAACATAATAAAAAATTTTTTTGGACAATGCAGCCTTTGAAAAGTTGTTGGAAATTTTGAGGTTGACTCTCGCTGTTATGCTTTTAAAATCTTTGAAGGGCTGTGTTTGCTACTGTAAGGCTTGCACTTCCAAGTCCTCTGTTTCTGAAAACAAACAAGCTATCAACCCTTCAATGGCAGCTTCCAACTCTGAGAAAAATCAGGTCACTGATGATGATTCTTCATTATCGACTTCTACGAGACAGAAATCCTCTCCAGCTTCTTCTTTTGGAGGCAATAGTCAATGGACATACGAGGTGTTCTTGAGTTTTAAAGGTGAAGATACACGCAACAACTTCACTGATCATCTGTATGCTGCTTTGGATCATAAAGGAATCTACACGTTTAGAGATCATGAAAGACTTGAGAGAGGAAAAGAGATTTCATCTGAACTCTTGGAAGCAATTGAAAGATCAAAGGTTTCAATCATTATCTTATCCAAAAACTATGCTTCTTCTACATGGTGTTTGGAAGAACTTGCAAAGATTGTTGAGAGCATGAAGGCAAATGATCAGATTGTTTTGCCAATTTTTTACAAGGTACTTCCATCGGACGTGAGAAAACAGAGAGGAGCATTCAAGAAAGCCTTTGAGAAACATGAACAAGATTTCAAAGATAACCTGGAGCAGGTGAAGAGGTGGAGATCAGCTCTCACACAGGTTGCCAATCTCTCTGGATGGAATTTACATGACAGGTAACTTTGTATCTTTAAACTTTAAAGCGTGGAAATTCTATGACTTTTGTTACTGGTTAGGCTACACAGAAAAATTTCACTATGGCTTCTTTTTGACATAATTTTAACACCTAATAAGCTTTTCCAAGTTGGGAGGCTTGAACAGATCATGCTCTCAAAATATAATGCAAAACATAAATTATTATTTCCTATTAGGGTTTAAATAGTTAGCATTCTTCATTGCACGTCTGAAGCTAAGTTGATAACTGATATTGTCGACAAGATTTGGAAAAGATTGAATCAAATTCAATATTTTCCAAGTTTCGATGGGGGACTTGTTGGAATAGATTGTCGTGTGGAGAAGATTTATGAGCTTTTAAAACCTGATATCTTTGATGAAATTCGCTTTGTTGGCATTTGTGGGATGGGAGGAATAGGTAAAACTACAATTGCTAGAGTTGTATATGAAAGGCTTTCGTACCAGTATGAAGGTAGTTGTTTTCTTGCCAATATTAGAGAAGTCTCTGAAAAAAAGGGTCTTGAAAGTTTACAGGAAATACTTCTTTATGAGGTCTTAAAGGAAAAGGATATGAATTTTTGTGACTGTCATAAAAGGATTAGTTTGATTAGAAAGTGGCTATGTAGGAAAAAGATTTTTCTTGTTCTTGATGATGTGGATCAATTAGAACAATTAGAAAGGTTGGCTGGAAGGAAAGACTGGTTTGGCATTGGAAGTAGAATCATCATCACAACTAGAGACGAACATGTGCTGACAAGCCATGAAATCAATAATATTTATAAGGTCAAAGGATTAAATTACGATGAAGCTCATTTACTCTTTTGTTTGAAAGCCTTCAAACGCATAGGACCAACAAACAATCATGTTCAGCTCATAAAGCATGTTGTGCATTATGCAAATGGACTTCCATTAGCTCTTGAAGTTTTGGGATCATTTTTGTGTGGTAGAAATGTCAACGAATGGAAAAGTGCGTTGGAAAGACTGGAAGCAATTCCTAATCAAAAAATTATGAAAATACTTCGAATTAGTTATGATGGATTGGAAAGGATTGAAAAGAAAATATTCTTAGATATTGCATGTTTCTTCAAAGGAGAGGATGTAGATCAAATCAAGGAAGTATTAGATAGTTGTAGCTTTTACCCAGATATTGGAATAAAAGTTCTTGTTGAAAGATCTTTGATAACTATTCAAGATAACAAATTGCAAATGCATGATCTGGTACAAGGAATGGGCTGGGACATTGTTCGCGAACAACACCCTGATGAGCCTGGCAAATGGAGCAGACTATGGCTGTGTCAAGATGTCCATAGCGTGTTGGCTAGAAATATGGTAAGATTTGTTTCCAAAGAATATAGCTAATTATGTATTAATATTTTACATAATGCCTAAATATCACAATTTAAATAATTTCTTTCTATTAATTATGCACATTGTTCAACCTTCTCATCAGGGAATTCCAGTTGTTGAAGCTATGATAATTGTCAAATATAATAAGGATATTACCCACGCAAATGCTAAATGCTTCTCAACCATGAGTAATCTAAGACTCCTCGATATCAGTAATGTTCACATTTCTAAAGAACTTGAGTATCTATCAAATGAGCTATGGTTTCTCAAATGGCAGGAGTACCCTTTGAAGACTTTGCCTTCCAGTTTCCATCCACAAAAACTTTTTGAACTAAGCTTGTGTTATAGCAACATTGAGTATCTATGGAATGATATTAAGGTACACTAGTAACACTATTGTAATTGTTTTTAAAAACATTATAAAAGTCATGAAAGCTAGTTTTTTATTAACTTTGGTTTTTGTTTCTATAGCCTTTCAGAGAGCTAAAAACTATTAAGCTCAGTTACTCCCAAAACCTTGTCAGAACCCCAGACTTTACAATGATACCAAACCTTGAGAGGTTGGATCTTCAATACTGTACAAGATTGCTTGAAGTTCATCAATCCGTTGGATCTCTCAGAAGGCTTTTTGTATTAAATTTGAATAACTGTGAAAATCTTGTACAATTTCCAAGTGATGTTTGTGGCTTGAAATCTCTTCAGATTCTTAATCTTCATGGCTGCTCAAAATTAGACAGACTGCCCATCAATTTGGGAAAAGTCGAGCATTTGGAGGAGCTAGATGTCACAGGACTGCTATAAGACAAGTACCATCATCCATTGTACAATTAACGAACCTTAGAACAATGTCTTTCCGTGGATGTAAAGGAGGACCACCAGAAACATGGAGTTCTTTTCTGTTTTCACTGTTGTTGCCAATTAGAGAGCCTGACTGCATGGGTTTGTTGTTGCCTCCTCTTGCAGGTTTGTCCTCTTTGCAAAAATTAGATCTCAGTGACTGCAATCTTTTGGAAGAAGCAATCCCCGGAGATGTCGGCTCCTTATACTCCTTAAGAGAGTTAAATATCAGTGGGAACAACTTTGTTAGTCTACCAGATACCATCAGTCAATTATCTAAGCTTGAAATTCTTTGCTTGAGGAAATGCCATAGGCTTCAGTCATTGCCAAAGCTTCCACCTGGATTAATGGTTGTACGGACAAATGATTGTACTTCCTTGAAAACAATATCAAGTGTACTAGAACTCACCTCTCCAGTGATTTCACTAGAGTTTTTCAATTGCTTCAACCTGGTTGAGACTCGAGGCAGCAACAAAAACAGCTCGGCAATTATGTTGCTGAAACATTGGCTTCAGGTTTCTCTTTCCAAAACAAGCTTGTGATATTGTACCGTCAAATTTTCCAACATTTGTCTTCTATAGTTTCACTAATCATATCAAGTTCTGAGTCCTGTTGCTGTGGCCATTTCTGTTTTATTACATTGATAAATTTAGATTTTTTAATACAACATTTCCTATTGTAGATAAGTATTAGAAGCAATCGCAATCCCTTTTTACGGAAGCTCTCTTTTCATCCTCAATTTCATAGTTGTCTCCCAGGAAGTGAAATTCCAAAAATTTTCAATTGTCAAAATGAAGGGAGTGTAGTAAATGGAAGACTACCTGATGGTTGGTTCAATGATGAATTTATCGGATTTGCTGTGTGTTGAGTGTTTTCACCCAGTGATCATTCAAATGGTTCAATGACAACTGTAGGTGATTTTGATTACCCTTTCTCAACTATAAAGTCCGATCACCTTTGGTTGGCCTATTTACCTCGCGAAGGACTTGGTGATCCATATGAAGGTCATATTGCTCATATTTCCATCATTGTTGATAACGGAAATTTGGTGAAGAGGTGTGGCATTCGTCCATTTTACAAGCATGATGTAGAGTATCTTGAGGACTTATCAACAACAGATGTTGGAATTTCTATGGCCCAAGAGCTTTATTTTGTTGCTCGTTTTTTGATGGCCAGGGCTCCTAGGCTTATTACATCAATGGGCGACATAATGTCATATTATCCTGATTATGGATTTCTTTTTGTTCTTGGGTGTGTTGACACCAATTCAAGAGGAACAACAGCAGGAACGTATTCAGTAGCTGATCAAAGCTATGATGATTGAGGAAACAGTTATGGAGATGATGATCATGGGCAGCGCAAAACATTTCACTAGTAATAATAGTTTAGGTGGGAAAGTGAATTTAGAAGTCATGTGTCTCATAATCTTATTATTCTAAACTTGTTGATCACATTCTAGGTTCTATTATTCTAAACTTCATTACTTCTCTTTTTTCCATATATTTTTAGTTTTGAATTTTTTTGCAACCCATTATTTGTTAGTTTTTACATCTGATTTATTTTTTAACCTTAAACATAGAAGGATTTGTTTGTTTTAAACCTAAAACCTCATATACCTTGAGCAAGCCCATACAAAACATAACACCATGACTATTACAATAACCTCTATAAAATGAAGTAATTGCACAAGGTTTGTCAAATATAAGATGAAAACATACTTTTTATTTTATTACACCAAACCCTCATATCGTTAGTTAATTTCTATCAACTTTAATAGTTGATCAAACCAAAATTTTTGTTCAAATGACCATTTTACCTATGAATAAGACAAAATCTTAAAATATTGCTTTAAAAAAAATCCTAAAAATCCTCACCAATAACATTTAAAAAATATTTTTTTCTTAAAATTATCAAAATAAAAATAAAAAATGAGAAATAATAAAAACTAAAAGAAGAAAAAATAATTTAAATTTTAAAATACAATCACAATCCTTTTAATTAATCCTATTCAACAAAACTAAATCAATCTAAAATTCAATTAAATCAATCCAAAAAATTAAACGATTTGCCAAACTAACCATAAGATTCATCACCAAACACCAAACTCAAATATAATTTTCAGATTGGTGCTTCAACCAGAACTTTGCACAACCCAAATCATTTTCACAACAATAATAATCTTGATCTTAGTTTCAAAAAAAAAAAAAGTTAAAAAAAAACCCCTGTTGTTCATCTCTGTTTCAGTCCCAAAGATGATCATTACCAACAGCAATCGAAAACCCAAAAAACTTTTAACTCAACATTAGTTTAACATCATAATCCAGTTCTTCATCTCTAATTTAATTCCATATCAACATCAATCTGAAAGCTCAAAATAAGTTAATCTATCGAACACACCTCCTCTCATTCTCAACCACGTTGAACCAACTTCTCTCATTATCTGAAACTCAAACAGCTCTCCTGATCTGCCTAGCAAAGAAAGAAAAGAGAAAGGCACCGTGATGTCGTGTATGAAGTAGCCACCATCGAAGGATAAGATAGCATATATGAAAGAGAGAGTGCGCGCAAGAAAGGAAAGAGAGAGCGAAAGAAAGCGAATGAAGATGAAGAAGAAGAAAACCGCAGTGGTTGATGATGAAGAAAAAGAAGACAGCGGTGAACAGAAGGGAGATGGATAGGTGGAGATGGGTGGGTGGGTGGAAATGGAGGAGATGAAGGAGATGTTAGATAGGTGCGTGATGAGATGAATTAGGTGGAGATCCGCTGTCCTTCGATCCAGAAGGCGTAGCTCATTTTCAAGTTGAAGATACTCAAGTTGAAGCCCAAATCTATCTAATTATATATATATATATATATATTTGCAATAATTTTTTTAAAAAATTTATTTTGAGATTAAATCCCACCGTCCAATCATGTGATGGATGGTGGAGATTTTTTTTTTCAAAAGAAATTATTGTTTTTATTTAATTATTAATTTTAACTTTTTAATTTTTAAAATTTTTCATTTTTACAACATTTTTTTTTTTTTAATTTTTTACTTTCAAATTAATCTCCATCGTCCATCATGTGATGGATGGTGTGGAGATCTCTTTTTTAAATTAGTTATTATTTTTATTTTTTATTTATTTTTTATAATTTTAAATTTAAAAAATAAGATAAAAAATTAAAAGGTGAAATTACCTTTAAATTGATCAATCTTAACAAAATTTGACTAATAAAGTGAGGGTTTGGTGTAATAAAAGAGTAAATGTGTTTCTGTTTGTTTTTAAGCAAACCTCAGAAGAGCGTTGTACAATTTATTCCTATAGAATATTAACATAGAAATTAAAAGAAACATGATTCTTTCATTAGAGTACGATGTTTGATATGAAATGCATTTACTATGAATACTTATGATATGACTGTAGAATTTGTTTTTACTGTACAAAATAGGCATCTTTATACCTTCATGACATTTTTTGTTTCTTGGTGACTGAGATCAGCCCAGGATACAACCAAACCAGTAACAATAGGCGTTTGGGGACGATTCGGAGATCAACTTCTAAAAACGGGGGGAGCAAGGGTGGCACGCGTGTAGGGCAACGCACATACATTGAGGAGAAACCCACATTAAGAGGGGAAGGATGTCACACCTTTATGACATTACTTACAAAAACATTTTAAATTTTCAACTTAACTGGTTTAGTGGTTTGAAAATATGATAAAACAGATATCTTAAAATCATAATAAAACAAGATGATGAAATCATTAATTAGTCACACAAAATTGTACATAAAATGGAATTGTTGCTTGGTCATTCATGGAATCCCTTATAATAAGATATAACTTGCTAAAGCCTAAAGGTTCATAGTTAAACAAATAGATGAGATTCTAATTTTAATAATTAAGAAAAAGGGAAATTTAAATTTAAAAAAAAAAGGAAAAAAAAAAAAACCTATTATAGTTTGCAAATATCTCCTTTCTAGCATCTATACTAAGTTAACAGAAAAGTTAGGCAAAGTATGAAATGACATTTTCAACTCTAATAAAAAGATTTTTATTTAAAAAATAAAATAATTATAAAATACAACCTACAATAATTATAAAATAATTAAAACTGATCATATGAACGGTGGAGATCAACACACCAAATTAAAAAATAAAAAATTGATAAAAATAGAAAAAAAAATCAATAATATCTTCAAATAAAAAATTTGTATACTAATAAAATAATTTTGAAGAATTCATCTCAATCGTTCATTTAGATGATGGAGATCATAGAAAAAAATAAAATTAAAATAAACTTTTAAATAAAATAAAACAAAACTTTCAAAAAATAAAATTAAAAAATCTAAAAAAAAAATAGAGATCCATTAGATTGGATTTCTACTGTCCATCCAAATTTCATTCATATGCAGTTTATCACTCAACCATCATTCATCATCAAACCAACATCTCATCAACACCATCTGCAACTGCTTCTTCATCAATATCATCTGCAATCAATACCATTTACAATCAACACCATCTGCAAAATCATCAACCCACTCAATCAATCAATCTTACACACAACAACAACAATCAATCCCTACCAAAACCACACACTAAAAAGAAAAAATAAGTCACAAAAAAAAAACCAGAAAAAACCCACACAAACAACAATCAATAAAAATATTTTATAATAAAAATTGTATATTAATAAAGAAAATTAAAAAATATTTTAAAATTCGAATCTCCAATGGTAGAGACCATTCTAGGTCTCCATGATGGAGACCTGAACTAGGTTTTTGGCAATGGAGACCCAGGTGGTCCCTACCATCAGAGACCAAACTGGGTCTCCAATAATCTTCACTAAGTTGTTGTCATCGAACCCACCTATAAATCAGACCGGAGATAGAGATAAAAGAGAAAAAAAGTAGAGAGAGAGGCAATTTTAACCCACTTGTTGTCGTCGTCAAAGATAGACCCACCTGTCAGAAGAGAGACCCATTATAGTGAACCACCTATTGTAGTCGTCGAACCCACCTACCGAAGATAGAGAGAGAAGAGGAAAATAAGAGATAGAGAGAGCAAGAGAGAGAGAGAGAGAGGTAGTTGAGAGGAAAAAATAGATTTTTATTATATATTTTTATTTTTTTTTATTTTTAAATAAAATATCTTGGTTTTTTCTAATAATGTTATATTAAATATTATTTATTTTGATTTTTTATATTTTAATTACTTTTTGATTGTATTTCCATTTTGGCCCCTAAGTCAAACGGTCAACCAAGTCAATTTACGGATTCTATGACCGTTAGGGATATTATCATTCTTTCACACACCTTCAAACATGTGTTTTAAGTGTTTTTATTAAAGTCAGGTGGTATTTCAGATAAAAATGAAACAATGGGTGGTAAAAAAGATATATTTATAAACTATAATAAGTTTTTTAGGATTATCCTTTAAGAAAAATGAAACAACATTAATACCTTGGTGCTATCCTGGCTTATATATATTATTAGCCATGGGATTAGTAACATATATAAGGTTGAAGGATTGAACAATGATGAAGCTCTCAAGCTCTTTCATTTGAAGGCCTTCAAACATAAGCAACCCACAAATGATCATGCTGTTTTTATAAAGAGTGTCGTGTATTACAAAAATTGACTTACCTTAGCTCTTATAGTTTTGAGTCCTTCTTGTGTGATAGAAGTGCCAATGAATGGAAAAGTGCTTTCGACAGACTATAAGAGTATCCAAATAAAAAGATTTTGAATATACTTCGTATAAGTTATGATGATCTAAACCAGAATGAGAAATATATAATCTTAGATATTGCATGTTTTTTTTTAAAGGAAAAGATAAAGATCGAATCATAAAAATATTGAATGGTTGTGATTTTAACTTAGATTTTGGAATAAGAGCTCTTGTTGAAAGATCATTAATCACTATTTCAAATAATAAAGTGTCGATGCATGATTTGTTGCGAGAAATGGCCTAGGAAATCGTTCATGAACAACACCCTAATAATCCTAGCAAATCGAGCAAATTATGGTTGTCTAATCATGTGCATGACGTGTTAGCAAAGCAAACACTAATTTCTATTTTAGTTTTTTTAATTTTAACTAAAAGATATTTATATATTCTATATATGATTTCATCAAAAGCAAAAAGGTTTACAATAGAATGCAATTAGTTAAGCACTAACTGATTAATTAATTTAATTTATTAGGAACACAAGCCATTGAAGGTATCATGGTAAAGATTCCAAAACTCGCCACTTGTTGCTCAATCGGCAAGACAAGGAGTAGCGAGTTTTCAGTTACTAGGCGAGTATTGTTTACCAACTGTCAAACTGAGTCAAACTTATACAAAAAACTTGAAAATTTTCTATTTGATCAATATGACTATTGACCAATTAGTTTGATATTTCTGACCATTGACCATTAGGATTTAACATCTACTCTTTAAAAGTAAAAGGTATTTCTGTTGAGTTTTTTGGAATCTCAAAAAAGGTTCATGTCATTACGACCAAAACTCTAATATTGGTGTAATTTCATCAAACCTGATAGGGGTTTGTGTAATTTGCCTATATACATATAAACACAAAAACGTACAAGTTTTTTCTCACCCTCCTCTCTCACCTTTCTCTCTCACTCCTCACCCTCCTCTCTTGCTCTCTTCCTCTCTCACATTGCACCCTCCTCTCTCATTGTCGCTTGCTAGTGCTGTCGTCGTTGCTCGCTACTTTTAGTAAGTAAAATTTTAAGAAAAAAGTGAAATTGTTGTTGTAGGATGTTTGATTTTTGAAAATTTTTGTTGTAGGCTGTTTGATAGTGAGAAAGTGAAAGAAAATTTAAAGTATGGCGGTCAGTGGTGATTGATAAGGTGTATTTTTTTTTTATTATTATTATCATTTTTTTTTTACATAATCCGAGTTGGGCCAAGTTCGTTGAGTTGTGACCCGAGTACTCAGCCCAACTCAGTGCATACTTGTCAGAGGAAAATTGTTTTTCCAGTAGATTTTCTGATTTTTTTGTGCTGTTAGAATTGAGAAATGTTATTTGGAAAGGAATTTTCTAAGAACCAGTCTTTGAAAACCAGATAACTAAGAGATTTGAAAAAGTCATTTTCCTAATAGTTTGTTAGGAGCATTGAAAGCTTCAGATTTTTCAACTCCTAGTACAATTCTAACAGCTTTTAAACTCACAATTTTAATCTCTTTTAATTTCCCTTTTGTAAAGTTTCCTTTACAAGATTATAAGTTTTGGTATCAAAACCTATCTTTCTGAATATAATGAGTAGTTACAATGGCAGACTTTGTCTTTTATATATTGATTGCAGTCTTACATTTTGAGATAATTTACATCTCATTCATACAATCAGTTACTGCATTCAATACAGCAGCAAAAGAAAGTAATCGAAGTTTGCATTTACATGAGACAAGATTCTAGATTACAATAATATAAACATGTAGTAGAGAAACAGCTACGTACCTTATAATAAAAGTTACATTAGCAAATCTACCTACGGCCTCAAAGTATCATCATCTGATATCGTCTCCTCTGATGACGCATCACTCTCGACAACAACCAAGTCATCTGGTTTGTTCGTATGATACAAAGAAGTCGTGCTTTGTTCATGGGAAATCTCTCGTTGATGATCACTTCCAGATGGTTGGTGGCAACTTGATCTTAAATCACTAAATAAAAGGAGTGGCCCTTGGATAAATCAAAGGTCTCCTGATCTGTTCAGTTGTGAAGTTTAAATGTGGCTTGTCCAAGACACTGCCGTTTCTGCGAGAATAGACATCACCTAGTGAAAGTCGGGTTCTATCCATCGTACTTTCTCTCCATGGTCTTCTTTTGTGATGCAAGAAGGCATCATTACAGCCCAAAGAATTAGCTTCTGCTTCTGCATATTTTACTAGTGAAACACATGCACCATTCAAAAGTTTAGATAGTTCTTCCTGCCACCGCTCAGCAAGATCTCTGGCTAATCTCCATGGCGCGAAGTGCAGTCTGGGATCAGTTAATATGGCATCCCAATTGCCCCTACCATGTCTTTTCACACCTATCCAAAGAAAATCTAATTCCTCTTCAGACCAAAAGTCAGTGTATGGCGTGAATGGATATTGAGGACTGCCTCTTCTATTCAAAGCTCTTGTTCAACTCAAGATGATGTCAAGTAACAGTTTGTGTCTCAGCCGTGATCTTTGGCTAAAAGAAGATTGCTGCAAAACATCCTGGATGAACTGTTCATAACGACCAATGGATTCACTAATAGATTTCACCAATGTATAAAATCTTGGGTGCATATCCTCCGAATTTGATGACAAATTCATGGTCACAGCAAGACTTGTCAAGCAATAGACCTATTGACTCAAGTTGATGCTTATGTTTTTGACAAGCTAAGTAAACAAATTTTACCCGGGGGAGTAATGGAGAGCTTCAAACAAGGTAGCAATTCTTCTTTCATTAATTCAGGAAATATTATGTCTTCCCATCATCACATGACAAGACCTGAGACTCAGTTGTAACACATGCCCCAAATTCATGGATCCCAGATTTTTCATCCACAATTATGCTACTAAAGATGCAAGCTTTGATTGCATCATTTAAAGATGCTTTTTGTACATCCATGGCACCTTTGGAACTCTGGCATGGCACTGGTCCAGCATTAGGAGTGGCATCCTTGGATACGTTCTGATAATCATGTGATTGTTTACTCACATGTCAATCTGTTTAAGATAATAGAAAATTTGTTACAATAGAACGTCGACAAATTTGATTTATGTATTAACTTGCCAGAGTTTATCTGATCATACATCTCAGTTTCCAAAGCTGGTCCTGAATCAGCATTTACAGAATCAGCCCCCATCTGTCACAAGATGAACAAAGTGAGCAATTCCCGTAAAAGGCAAGAAATAATGGGTTTGGAGTGTCAATAAAATTTTGGAGCATACACTGCTATATTACTAGTGCATCCAGCAAAATGGAAAGAGGATGGCTCTGCCATTTTACAAGTTTCAATATTTATTTTCTGAAACTTCTTTGACACATGAATTTGAGACAGGACTGGAAATACGTTCACTTGCTACATAACACCTACACTTCACCAGACATTATAGAATTAATCTACAACATGAAATTGGTTCTTTGTCATACAATTTTATGTGGCTTTTGCATGTTAAATTCAGGAGAGAGTAACAGCAGATTTTTCGGGTTTGTTACTTACAGACGACTCCATTTTGCCAGTCCTGATGAATAAATTGTCAAGCAATAATTGTAAAGCAATAATCCAATGATCTTGATATTTAAGCGATGTTTATTAATTTTATTGCTCATCTTCAGCCCTTCACCTAGATGATTGTGTAATAAGCACCTAACCACCAACATAAGAAATCTTCATCCAAACGTTTATCTGAACCACACCTATTTTGAAAAGGTTTTACCCTCTGAATACTAACAAGAGAAAAAGAGATGTTCAACCATCTTTGTTTAGTTTCATTATCCTCCTTAAGTTCCATGCTAGAGGGCAGCCTACTAAATCAATAAGACATAGGTCTATATTACAATATTTCGATTAACTTGCATAAAAATGATAAGAATAACACAATAGTAACATAACAACCATGACCATAATAATTCCACAAAGCTGTACCATCGGACAATATCAGATGGAAAGCCATACAAAATCTTCATTATTTGTCATTTGTTTTTTGGAAAAAGTAAAAGAACCAGGATACCATTTCAAGTATGCATTCCAAGAAGTTTTGTAACAGAGAAGAAATACATACTTTATCTTGATGGTAACAGTGCGTAATTTTTGCATCCGGATTTTCCCCTGGCAGCTCCAGATCTGTTAAAAGACACGTTGAGCTGTCTTTATGACATGTTGCTTCACAAGAAGAGGAATTAGAATGTGCAACACCGCTACTCCAGCTAGTAAGCTGTCAACAATCTTTTTCCTCAGTGAATGATCTTTTTGGTGCATCAGTCTGATCTATATCCTTTCTCTTTTTATATTTACAACTGAAAGTAATCAATGGAGTGGTTATTTTGGTTTGCACAGGAATTTCACCACATGAGTTGGTGGACTTATCTTTGGAGATTTCCAAGTTTGAAGTTTTTGACAAGTATGAGCCATCATCAAGTGGCCAGCTACATTTGTTTCTATCAGCTAAATGTGTGCTAACAATGTCTGAACTCTTTGCAGTTTCCATTGCCACTGACCGAGAAACTAATCTCCTTGTAAAGCAATTTCATCACTTCCAGAACAAGAGTTTGCATTGGAACCTGAACAAACCTGAATGTGGTTTGTGTTACTTTCAAATGAGGCGTCCACAGAAGATGATCCACCCATGTCCTTACCAGACATATCTTCTCCAGTAGTCCTTATAATATGTAACTTCTGAGGCCTAAATGTCACTTCTAGTGCATCCGATCCTTTAATGCGCTTCTTTGCCTTCAATCTGCTATATTTCCGGACAGGATGGGAAGTTGAACCACCATGCTGTTCAATGGAATTGCAGGATAGCTTTTTTTCATGGAGAATATGCTTTGACAGAGGGAGAGAAAGACATAAGCAAGGAACAAAGACAAGCTAAGTCGATAAATAAATACCTCAACTGACTGATTAACACACTGAAGGTGGTTAAATTCGATGGCAGTCATCACACTGCAACATATCACCCCTGGCTCCACATACAGCACAAGCAAGGCATATCCGTTGAAAACAGGGAAATGAGCAGAGAAGTAGAAACAACAAATATAGTCAAAAGAAAGTGAACAGAACAAAAAACAATAATGTAACCCTTCACCAAAATCCTCATTTCCAATTTATGAATTGTAACAAGCAAGACTAGCATTAGCTGAAGAGATGATATCGAAGCTGAAACGTTTGAAGTACATACAATCTTCAAACGTTTGATATTGCAACTGAATTTTGCTGCAGAAGACTCTGGTCTAGTGCCATACGATTTAAGGATAGATGTACTTACTGAATTTGGTCACACATAATTGAGGCTACGCATGCTTCTGGCAAGAGAAGATATAACTGCTGAAGTTTATGAAAAAGCAACCTTTGAAGATATGCCTGTTCCATGTGCCAGAAGAGAAATGAGAAAGTGCATGCATTTAGAAAGGCAATATCGGCGTATGAATCAATTGGAGATTTATGCATGAAGGAGGAAGCATATGCATATTTTCGACTTGCTTGTTACCAAAGGGATTGCTGTTTGAAGTTATTGGAATCAGATGATAAGAAATTTGATTTACCTAAATAGGAAGGCAACATTTTCCAGAGGATCAAGCAAAATATGTTTTATTAGCCAAGAAGAACTGGCAACAAGCCATGGGCTTTTATGGTCCTCAGACTCACCCCACCTTGGAGATATCAGCTCTGCAGTCCAGATTTTCATCCACCATACACTAAAATGTTGCATGTTCTAAACTTCTTTCACAAAATTGATGCATTTTGTTATGGTTGCTATTCATGGAGTGCTACTGATCAAGTTATTAGGTTCCCTTTATTTTCTTCAAATTGTGGGTTAATTAAGAACTTGGTTATGAAAATAAACAATAACATCGTTTGAGTTCGACTTTGTTGACTTCTAGTAATTTTGTGATGCAATGCAAATTTGCTTGTGCATCCATTGGAATTTATTTATTTATTTTGAATTTGAGGAAAAGAGATTTAAAATGGGAATCTCCACTTTACAGAGAAATGTGGTTACCACCATATTATACTTATAACCACAATAATATACTTTCTTATTGATAACCTTTTTACAAAAGCTTTAGTTATTATAGAAATCAAATCTATAAATATAATTGAAATTATTTAAGTCTAGGATTCAGATTATATTATTTCTGGTCAAAATTGTTATCTTGTTTTTTAACATTCACATTGCATAGTACTCGACCAACCTAATGTCTTGCCAAACAAATGAAGTTTCATAAATATTGCTTTTTATTCCAGATGATGGATTTGGCTCTATCCTGCCTACTTGAAGGACGCCATATATCTGAGACATTTGCAGGATCTTTCTCAAAGGACTACCCAGAGCTGAATGCCAAGTATTGGAAGCAGGTGCAAATGCTTTTGAAAAACATGTTGTTCATGGCACCTTCAATTGAATAATCTTCTCCAGTTGGTCAGCCATTGCATCGGTCTAGGGATGCCGGAAAGCTGAGGGAGCTTTACAAAATGTCATTGAAGTCCTCCAGTTAAGTGATTTACATGTCATGCATTCATTGTGGACTGCATCATATAGAAAATCACATCTGAACTATGCGAAGCTACCCAAAAAATAATTATATTCATCTTACTATTTTGTTTGATATGTAGACTATTATTATACATTAATTATTACAATTTTCTCTTGAAGATAATTCAACTGCCAACACCGACTTATTTTTTTCTAATTTTTTGAGTTGGATTTAGAAGATTATTTAAATTAAACGTTGAAAACACAATGAAAATGACAAAAAAAAATCTGGAATAAAAAGAACTTAATGATCTAAGAAAAGGAAATATGTCTCGAACGAAATAAATATTTCTCAAATAAAAATATCTCTTAAAGGAAGAAAGTAACTTTTGAAAGAGGAGATATCTCTCACAAAGAAAATAACACAAGTGTGAAAATCAAATTTGGTGTAAATGTATTTTTGTTCATATATGTATTTGATTGACATTAAAATTCAAATTATTAATTACATGATGATATGGACACAAAACAAGATTAAAAAAATGAAAAAAAAAAAAATCCAAGAATTATTAATTGACGATGGAACATTATAGAAGCAGTACAAGATGAGTTTGTGGCTAGAAATAATAAGATTGTGTCGTAAGTAAAGAAAGTCGGCAGTTGAAGAATTAGGATAGACGTACAAGACACATTCGAATTGGAGTGAAGGAGGGACTAACTCGTATTAATTTGACACGCATGCACCTTGCATTAGAGGAATTCATCCGCTACCTTAACAACAATTCGACAAAGACTGGTTAAAGGAAATCCACCTAGAATGCGGTTTTCAACCAATCTAGGGCAGTATGATCTTGACTTTGATCATGACTTCATTCAACCAAGCATTCATTATTAAAAAAATAATAATAAATAGAAAAAAAAACAGGGTTTCATTATTCCTTATTTGTTAAAAATTATTTATTTTATTTATGACCACATAATTCCACTTTTGAGTTCTTAAAAAAATAATAAAAAAATTCCACTTCTGAGAGTGTGTTTTATTTAATTAAAATTTTCTTGATTTTTAAACTTTTATTTATTAATATTTAATTGTTTTGTTTATAAATAACCAGCAATTATTGGTTGGTTAATTTTTCCTATACTCACAACATAATAAAAAAATTTTCTGGACGATGCAGCCTTTGAAAAGTTGTTGGAAAATTTGAGGTTGACTCTCGTTGTTATGCTTTTAAAATCTTTGAAGGACTGTTTGCTACTGTAAGGCTTGCACTTCCAAGTCCTTTGTTTCTGAAAACAAACAAGCTATAAACCCTTCAATGGCAGCTTCCAACTTTAAGAAAAAACAAGCCACTGATGATCATTCTTCATTATCGACTTCTACGAGACAGAAATCCTCTCCAGCTTCTTCTTCTGGTGGCAATAGTCAATGGACATACGAGGTGTTCTTGAGTTTTAGAGGTGAAGACACACGCAACAACTTCACTGATCATCTGTATGCTGCTTTGGATCATAAAGGAATTTACACATTTAGAGATAATGAAAGACTTGATAGAGGAAAAGAGATTTCATCTGAACTCTTGGAAGCAATTGAAAGATCAAAGGTTTCAATCATTATCTTATCCAAAAACTATGCTTCTTCTACATGGTGTTTGGAAGAACTTGCAAAGATTGTTGAGAGGATGAAGGCAAAGGATCATATTGTTTTGCCAATTTTTTACAAGGTACTTCCATCAGACGTGAGAAAACAGAGAGGAGCATTCAAGAAAGCCTTTGAGAAACATGAACAAGATTTCAGGGATAACCTGGAGCAGGTGAAGAGGTGGAGATCAGCTCTCACACAGGTTGCCAATCTCTCTGGATGGCATTTACATGACAGGTAACTTTGTATCTTTAAACTTTAAAGCGTTGAAATTCTATGGCTTTTGTTACTGGTTAGGCTACATAGAAAAATTTCACTAATGCTTCTTTTTGACATAATTTTAACACCTTTACAAGCTTTTCCAAGTTGGGAGGCTTGAATAGATCATGCTCTCAAAATATAATGCAAAACATAAATTATTATTTCCTATTAGGGGTTAAATAGTTAGAATTCTTCTTCACTGCAGGTCTGAAGCTAAGTTGATCACTGATATTGTCGACAAGATTTGGAAAAGATTGAATCAAATTCAATATTTTCCAAGTTTCGATGGGGGACTCGTTGGAATAGATTCTCATGTGAAAAAGATTTATGAGCTTCTAAAACCTGATATTTTTGATGAAATTCGCTTTGTTGGCATTTGTGGGATGGGAGGAATAGGTAAAACTATAATTGCTAGAGTTGTATATGAAAGGCTTTCGTACCAGTATGTAGTTGTTTTCTTGCCAATATTAGAGAAGGCTCTGAAAAAAAGGGTCTTGAAAGTTTACAGGAAATGCTTCTTTATGAGGTCTTAAAGGAAAAGGAAATGAATATATGTGACTATCATAAAGGGATTAGTTTGATTAGAAAGCGACTATCATAAAGGAAATGAATATATGTGACTATCATAAGGAGAGGATGTATATCATATCAAGGAAGTATTAGATAGTTGTAACTTTTACCCAGATATTGGAATAAAGGTTCTTGTTGAAAGATCTTTGATAACTATTCAAGATAACAAATTGCAAATGCATGATCTAGTACAAGGAATGGGCTGGGACATTGTTCGCGAACGACACCCTGATGAGCCTGGCAAATGGAGCAGACTATGGCTGTGTCAAGATGTCCAAAGCGTGTTGGCTAGAAATATGGTAAGATATTTTCCAAAGAATATAGCTAATGATGTATTGATATTTTACATAATGCCTAAATATCACAGTTCAAATAATTTCTTTCTATTAATTAAGCACATTGTTTAATCTTCTCATCAGGGAACTCTAGTTGTTGAAGCTATGATAATTGTCAAATATAATAAGGATATTACCCACGCAAATGCTAAATGCTTCTCAACCATGAGTAATCTAAGACTCCTCGATATCAATAATGTTCACATTTCTAAAAAACTTGAGTATCTATCAAATGAGCTACGGTTTCTCAAATGGCAGAGGTACCTTTTGAAGACTTTGCCTTCCAGTTTTCATCCACAAAAACTTTTTGAACAGAGCTTGTGTTATAGCAACGTTGAGTATCTATGGAATGATATTAAGGTACACTAGTAACACTATTGTAATTGTTTTTAAAAACATTATAAAAGTCATGAAAGCTAGTTTTTTATTAACTTTGGTTTTTGTTTCTACAGCCTTTCAGAGAGCTAAAAACTATTAAGCTCAGTTACTCCCAAAACCTTGTTAGAACCCCAGACTTTACAATGATACCAAACCTTGAGAGGTTGGATCTTCAATATTGTACAAGATTGCTTAAAGTTCACCAATCCGTTGGATCTCTCAGAAGGCTTATTGTATTAAATTTGAATAACTGTGAAAATCTTGTACAATTTCCAAGCGACGTTTGTGGCTTGAAATCTCTTCAGATTCTTAATCTTCATGGCTGCTCAAAACTAGACAGACTGCCCATCAATTTGGGAAAAGTCAAGCATTTGGAGGAGCTAGATGTCACTGGGACTGCTATAAGACAAGTACCATCATCCATTATACAATTAACGAACCTTAGAACAATGTCATTTCGTGGATGTAAAGGAGGACCACCGGAAACATGGAGTTCATTTCTGTTCTCACTGTTGTTGCCAAGTAGAAAGCCTGACTGCATAGGTTTGTTGTTGCCTCCTCTTGCAGGTTTGTCCTCTTTGCAAAAATTAGATCTCAGTGACTGCAATCTTTTGGAAGGAGCAATCCCTAGAGATGTCGGCTCCTTGTACTTCTTAAGAGACTTACATATCGGTGGGAACAACTTTGTTAGCCTACCAGATACCATCAGTCAATTATCTAAGCTTGAAATTCTTTGCTTGAAGAAATGCCATAGGCTTCAGTCATTGCCAAAGCTTCCACCTGGATTAATTTTTGTACGGACAAATGATTGTACTTCATTGAAAACAATATCAAGTGTACTAGAACTCACCTCTCCAGTGATTGCACTATACTTTCTCAATTGTTTCAACCTGATTGAGACTCGAGGCGGCAACAAAACCAGTTTGGCAATTATGTTGCTGAAATATTGGCTTCAGGTTTCTCTTTCCAAAACAAGCTTCTGATATCGTATCTTCAAATTTTCCAACATTTGTCTTCTATAGTTTCACTAATCATATCAAGTTCTTAGTCCTGTTGCTGTGGCCATTTTTGTTTTATTACATTGATAAATTCAGATTTTTTAATACAACATTTCCTATTGCAGATAAGTGTTAGAAGCAATCACAATCTCTTTTTACCGAAGCTCTCTTTTCATTCTCAGTTTTATAGTCGTCTCCCAGGAAGTGAAATTCCAAAAATTTTCAATTGTCATAATGAAGGGAGTGTAGTAAATGGAAGACTACCTGATGGCTGGTTCAATGATGAATTTATCGGATTTGCTGTGTGTGCAGTGTTTTCACCCATTGATCATTCAGATGGTTCAATGACAACTGTCGGTGATTTTGATGACCCTTTCTCAACTATCAAGTCCGATCACCTTTGGTTGGCCTACTTACCTCGTGAAAGACTAGGTGATCCACATGAAGGTCATATTGCTCACCTTTCCATCATTGCTGAAAAAGGATATTTGGTGAAGAGGTGTGGCATTCGTCCATTTTACAAGCATGATGTAGAGTATCCTGAGGGCTTATTAACAACAGATGTTGGAATTTCTGTGGTCCAAGAGCTTTATTTTGTTGCTCGTTTTTTGATGGCCAGGAATCCTAGGCTTTCTACATCAATGTATAGTAGAATGACATATTATCCTGATTATGGATTTCTTTTTGTTCTTGGGTGTGTTGACACCAATTCAAGAGGACCAGCAGCAGGAACGTATTCAGTAGCTGATGAAAGTCATGATGATTGAGGATTATGGAGATGATGATCATGGGCAGCGCAAAACATTTCACTAGTAATAATAGTTAAGGTGTGAAAGTGAATTTAGAAGTCATGTGTCTCATCATCTTATTGTTCTAAACTTGTTGATCATATTCTAGGTTTTGTCATTCTAAACTTCATTACTTCTCTTTTTTCCATATATTTTTAGTTTTGAATTTTTTTGCAACCTATTATTTGTTAGTTTTTACATCAGATTTTTTTTTTCTTTTTTTACCTTAAACATAGAAGGCTTTGTTTTGTTTTAAACCTAAAACCTCATATACCTTGAGCAAGCCCATACATAACATAACACCATGAGTATTACAATAACCTCTATAAAATGAAGTAATTGCACAACACCCACTCGAGGTTTGTCAAAAATAAGATAAAAGCATACTTATTATTTTGTTACACCAAACTCTCATATCATTAGTCAATTTCTATCAACTTTAACAGTTGACCAATCCGAAATTTTTGTTTAAATGACCATTTTACCCATGAATAAGACAAAGTCTTAAAATATTCCTTAAAAAAAATCCTAAAAATCCTCACCAATAACATTTAAAAAAATAAAGTTTTCTTTAAATCATCAAAATAAAAATAAAAAAGGAGAAATAATAAAAATTAAAAGAAGAAAAAATATATTGAAAATAAATAATTTAATTTTTAAAATACATTCACAATCCTTTTAATTAATCCTATTCAACCAAACTAAATCAATCTAAACTTCGATTAAATCAGTCCAAAAAATTAAACGATTTGCCAAACTAACCATAAGATTCACCACCAAACACCAAACTCAAATATAATTTTCAGATCAGTTTTTCAACCAAAACTTTGCACAATCCAGATTATTTTCACAACAATAATAATCTTGATCTTAGTTTCAAGAAAACATGTCAAAAAAAAAAAAAAACCCTGTTGTTCATCTCTGTTTCAATCCCAAAGATGATCATTACCAACAGCAATCGAAAACCCAAAAAACTTTTAACTCAACATTAGTTTAACATCATAATCCAATTCTTCATCTCTAATTTAATTCCATTTCAATGTCAATCTGAAAACCCAAAATAAGTTAATCTATCAAACACACCTCCTCTCGTTCTTAACCACATCGAACCAACTTCTCTCATTATCTGAAACCCAAATAGCTCTCCTCATTGGCCTAGCAAAGAAAGAAAAGAGAGAGGCATCGTGATGTCGTTTATGAAGCAGCCACCATTGAAGGATAAGATAGCATATATGAAAGAGAGAGTGCGCGTGAGAAAGGAAAGAGAGAGCGAAAGAAAGAGAATGAAGGTGAAGAAGAAGAAAACTACAATGGTTGATGATGAAGAAAAAGAAGACAACGATGAACAAAATAGAGATGGATAGGTGGAGATGGGTGGGTGGGTGGAAATGGAGTAGATGAAGGAGATGTTGGATGGGTGCGTGATGAGATGAATTAGGTGGAGATCCGTTGTCCTTCGATCGAGAAGGGGTAGCTTATTTTCAAGTTGAAGAAGTTGAAGATATTCAAGTTGAAGCCCATATCTATCTAATTATATATATATATTTGCAATAATTTTTTTTAAAAATTTTATTTTGAGATTAATCCCCACCGTCTAATCCCACCTTCCAATCATGTGACGGATGGTGGGGATATTTTTTTAAAAGAAATTATTTTTTTTATGTAATTACTAATTTTAATTTTTTAATTTTTAAAATTTTTCATTTTTACAATTTTTTTTTTTTACTTTCAAATTAATCTCCTCCGTCTATTGTTAGGTCATTAATTATCATTATTTTATACCTATTTTACCTATTATTTATGTGGTGTTTTTGAGTAAAATTAGTGCTTTTAATTTGTTTCGTGTTTTTATATGTAATCTTAGGTTTGGAGAAGAATAGAATGGATTTGGTGGTTTTTCATAATTAATTGCGGCACAAAGAAATCGAAAATCTGGACCGAAGAAGTGCGAGAGTCAAGAATCCAAATAGGGGTTAAATCATAAATATTCAGAGTTATTTGGGTTTAAATGAAAAATGGAAGAAATGGAGGACCTGACTGCAATTTGCCAGTCCACAACATGTAAAACGCGCAGAAAGGCTGTCGTTTTGGCGCGCTGCACAGGTGTGGATCAGGTGTGGTTGAGTACACAAAAGCGCACGTGAAGAAGATGCTGATTGGTCTAGCGTGTGGACCCGGGTCGGGTCGCAAGGATCCGCGTGTTTTGAAGTGTCGCGCGTTTCGGATGCGGGTTGCGTGGATCCGGTTCGGGTCAGGCGAGTCAGATCCGTGTGTTTTTGATGCTTTCTCTCTTTTGTCGTCGTTCCGGGTAGGGTTTTGACCCGCGCGCACATCCATGGGTCGCAAAGCAGATCCGCGTGTTTTTGAGTTGCTTAGCCACCAAGAAACCTAATTTTGGCCGACCTCAGCACTCTATAAATATATGTTTTTTACCATTCAGTCAGACAGACAGCAGAGGAGGAGAGATCAGAGGCTTAGAGCAGCAGCAGCTGTTTTTTGGGTTTATTCTTCTCTATTTATTTTATTTTTTATGTTTTCTTTTAGAATCATGTGTAGCTAATTTAATTGTTAGTTAGGGCTAACTTGAAGCCCTAAACATGAACTCAATTTGTTTATCTTTTCAATAAAGATTTATATTTTGCATGATGAAATTAATGTCTCTAGTTTAATTTTATTCTATTTATTTTGTTTCTTTGATTGATCCCTTTGGAAACATATTTTTAGGATTATGTTGTGAGAATATAAACCGCACATCATACGGGCATATTCTTTGTTTGCAACAATCAATTGCTTACGAACCAATTGAGAGACATTAATTCATAGATACCTAGAATAGACATCATGTTCTAGGATTTGTGTGATATTCATATTCTTCTAGTGCTTAATGGGTTCCAATTATTAAACCTACGTAGACATCATGCTAGGTTATAATTAGGAATACACGCATCTACGTAGACATCATGCGATTTGTATACTAATTAAGGAAGAATCTATACGACATGAGTTAATCATACCTTGTCGTGAATATCTTCGTCATGCATTATCATGAATTTGCTTTATTAATCTTTTTAGCAAATTGAGGGATTGTTTAGTGGTGGATAGGATGTTCTAACTAAGCTTTTATTTATTGAATTTTCTTTTATTTAATTTTATGCATTAATTTAGTTTATTCTCAATTTAATTCCAAAAACCCTTTTATTTATTTTAATTGCTCTAGTTTAGGTCTTAAATAAATTTAAAATTAAAGTAAGTTGAAACTTCTCGTGGGATCGACCCTTGCTTGTCGCTATACTCAGTCAAACGATTTGTGCACTTGCAAGGTTTAAATAAATTTGGTTTATTAAAAAAATTAACCAACATCTATCATGTGATGGACGGTGGAGATATCTTTTTTAAATTAGTTATTATTTTTATTTTTTTTTTATAATTTTAAATTTAAAAAATAAGATTAAAAAATTAAAAGGTGAAATTACCCTTAAATTGACCAATCTTAACAAAATTTGACTAACAAAGTGAGGGTTTGGTGTAATAAAAGAGTAAATGTGTTTTCATTTGTTATTAAGCAAACCTCAACAGGGTGTTGTACAATTTATTCCTATAGAATATTAACATAGAAATTAAAAAAAACATGATTCTTTCATTAGAGTACGATGTTTGATATGAGATGCATTTACTATGAATACTTATGATGATTGTATAATTTGTTTTTACTGTACAAAATGGGCATCTTTATACCTCCATGACATTTTTTTTTTCTTGGTGATTGGGACCAGCCTAGGATACAACCAAACCCGCAACAATAGGCTTTTGGGCACGGTTCAGAGATCAACTTCCAAGAACGGGGGGAAGGGGGGGTGGCACGCGTGTAGGGCAACCCACATACATTGAGGAGAAACCCACATTAAGAGGGGAAAGATATCGCACCTTTATGGCATTACTTACAAGAACATTTTTAATTTTCAACTTAACTGGTTTACTGGTTTGAAAATATGATAAAATGGATATCTTAAAATCATAAGAAAAAAAGATGATGAAATCATTAATTAGTCACACAAAATTGTACATAAAATGGAATTGCTGCTTGGTCATTCGTGGAATCCATTCTAATAAGATATAACTTGCTAAAGCCTAAAGGTTCATACTTAAACAAATAGATGATATTCTAATTTTAATAATTAAAAAAAACGGATAATTTAAAAAAAAAAAATCTATTGTAATTTGTAAATATCTCCTTTCTAGCATCTATACTAAGTTAACAGAACAGTTAGACAAAGTATAAAATGACGTTTTCAACTCTGATAAAAAGATTTTTACTTAAAAAATAAAATAATTATAAAATACCACCTACAATAATTATAAAATAATTAAATTGATCAGATGAACAGTGGAAATCAATATACCAAATTCAAAAATAAAAAATTGATAAAAATAGAAAAAAATAAATAATATCTTAAAATTAAAAATTTGTATACCAATAAAAAAATGTATAGTAATAAAATATTATTGAAGAATTCATCCCAACTGTTCATTTAGACGATGGAGATCATATGAAAAAATAAAATTAAAATAAACTTTTAATTAAAATAAAACAAAATTTTCAAAAAATAAAATTAAAAAATCTAAAAGAAAATGGAGATCCACTAGATTGAATCTCCACCGTCCATCCAAATTTCATCCATATGCAGTTTGTCACTCAACCATCATTGATCATCAAACCAACATCTCATCAACACCATTTGTAACTCATCAACACCATAAATACTACTACTTCTTCGTTAACAGCATCTGTAATCAAGCACCATCTGCAACTACTTTTTCATCAACATCATCTGCAATCAACACCATCTGCAAAATCATTAACCTACACAATCAATCAATCCGACACACAACAACAACAATCAATCCCTACCAAAACCACGCACTAAAAAAAAAAAAAAAAAAAACCCACACAAACAACAATCAATAAAAATATTTTATGATAAAAATTGTATATTAATAAAAAAAATTAAATAATATTTTACAATTCGAATCTCCAATGGTAGAGACCATTTTGGGTCTCCATGATAAAGACCTGAACTACGTCTCTAGCAGTGGAAACCCAGGTGGTCCCCACCATCAGAGACCAAACTGGGTCTCCAATAGTCTTCACTGAGCTGATGTCGTCGAACCCACCTATAAATCGGGCCAAAGATAGAGATAAAAGAGAAAAAGAGGAGAGAGAGGCAATTTTAACCCACTTGTCGTCATCGTCAAAGATAGACCCACACGTAGGAAAGAGACCCATTACACCGAACCCACTTGTCGTAGTCGTCGAACCCACCTATCGGAGATAGAGAGAGAAGAGGAAAATAAGTGCTAGAGAGAGCAAGAGAGAGAGAGAGGTAGTTGAGAGGAAAAAATAGATTTTTATTATATTTTTTTATTTTTTTATTTTTAAATAAAATATCTTGGTTTTTTTTAATAATTTTATATTCAATATTATTTATTTTGATTTTTTATATTTTAATTACTTTTTGATTGCATTTCCTTTTTTGCCCCTGAAGTCAAACGGTCAACCAAGTCAATCTAACTGATTCTATAACAGTCAGGGATATTGTCGTCATTTCACACGCCTTCAAACAAGTGTTTTAAGTGTTTTTATTAAGGTTAGGTGGTATTTTAGATAAAACTGAAATGATGGGTGGTAAAAAGAGATATTTATAAACTACAATACGTTTTTTAGGATTATCCTTTAAGAAAAATGAAACAACATTAATACCTTGGTACTATCCTGGCTTACATATATTATTAGCCATGGGATTAGTAATATATATAAGGTTGAAGGATTGAACAATGATGAAGCTCTCAAGCTCTTTCATTTGAAAGCCTTCAAACATAAGCAACTCACAAATGATCATGTTGTTTTTATAAAGAGTGTCGTGTATTACAAAACTGGACTTACCTTCGCCCTTATAGTTTTGAGTCCTTCTTGTGTGATAGAAGTGCCAATGAATGGAAAAGTGCTTTCGACAGACTATAAGAGTATCCAAATAAAAAGATTTTGAATATACTTCGTATAAGTTATGATGATCTAAACCAGAATGAGAAATATATAATCTTAGATATTGCATGTTTTTTTAAAGGAAAAGATAAAGATCGAATTATGAAAATATTGAATGGTTGTGATTTTAACTTAGATTTTGGAATAAGAGCTCTTATTGAAAGATCATTAATCACTATTTCAAATAATAAAGTATTGATGCATGATTTGTTGCAAGAAATGGCCTAGGAAATCATTCGTGAACAACACCCTAATAACCCTAGCAAATCGAGTAAATTATGGTTGTCTAATCATGTGCAAGACGTGTTAGCAAAGCAAATAGTAATTTCTATTTTAGTTTTTTTAATTTTAACTAAAACATATTTATATATTCTATATATGATTTCATCAAAAGCAAAAAGGTTTACAGTAGAATGCAATTAGTTACGCACTAACTCATTAATTAATTTAATTTATTAAGGAACACAAGCCATTAAAGGTATCATGGTCAAGATTCCAAAACTTGCCACTCACTACTCAATCGGCAAGACAGGGAGTAGCGAGTTCTCGGTTACTAGGTGAGTATTGTTCACCAACTGTCAAACTGAGTCAAACTTGAGTAAAAAACTTAAAAATTTTCTATATGATCAAAATACAATCATATGACTATTGACCAATTAGTTTGATACTTTTGACCATTGACCATTAGGATTTAATATCAACTCTTTAAAGGCAAAGGGTATTTCTGTTGAGTTTTTTGGAATCTCGAAAAAGATTTATGTCATTACGACCAAAACTCTGATATTGGTGTAATTTTATCAAACCTCATAAGGGCTTATGTAATTTACCTATATACATATGAACACAAAAACGTATAAGTTTTTTCTCACCCTTCTCTCTCACCTTTCTCTCTCACGTCTACCCTCCCCTCTCACATTGCACCCTCCTCTCTCATTGTCACTTGCTAGTGTTGTCGTCTTCGCTCGCTACTTTTAGTAAGTAAAATTTTAAGAAAAAAATGAAATTGTTGTTATAGGATGTTTGATTTTTGAAAATTTTTGTTGTAGGCTGTTTGGTAGTGAGAAAGCGAAAAAAAATTTGAAGTATGGTGGTCAGTGGTGACTGGTAAGGTGTTTTTATTATTATTATTATTATCATTTTTCTTTTTTACATAATCCGAGTTAGGCCAAGTTGGTTGAGTTGTGACCTAAGTACTCGGCCCAACTCAGTGCATTCTGGTCGGAGGAATATTGTTTTTCTAGTAGATTTATCTTTTTTTTTTTGTGCTGTTAGAATTAAGAAATGTTATTTGGAAAGGAATTTTCTAAGAACCAGTCTTTGAAAACCAGATAACTAAGAAATTTGAAAAAACCATTTTCCTAATAGTTTGTTAGGAGCTTTGAAAGCTTCAGATTTTTCAACTCCTAGTACGTACAATTCTAACATCCTTTAAACTCACAATTTTAATCTCTTTTAATTTCCCTTTTGTAAAGTTTCCTTTACAAGATTATTTTCTTTTACAAGTTTTGGTATCAAAACCTATCTTTCTGAACATAATGAGTAGTTACAATGGCAGACTTTGTCTTTTATATATTGATTGTAGTCTTACATTATTGTTGCTTATTTATTTGGTTTATATGTTTTCTTTCTTATATGAGTATTAGGCAAAACTTTAATAGACTCTGAAAAACAACATATGCTTTGAACATCAAAAGCCTGTCTTCCGATGACTCATCGTCCGATCAATAGTAGTGCATGGTGACTGATTATTTAAGGAAAAAGAAATTAATAGAAAACTTGGGAGACTTTTCAAATTGTAAGTGGTGGCTACCTCTAAGAAAATGAGACATTTTTTTCGTCGAAAAAAGTGTTCAATCAAGCACACTCCTCTCAAAAGGATTGTTGAATGCACTTTTGAAGTATCAAATAAAATGTGGAAGATTTTAAAAAGCATGCCCAATTTTTCATTTAGCAAGCAAGTGAACGTAGTCATTGCAACCATGAATATATATATATATATATATAAAAGCAAACTAATAGTTTAATGGGCTGATGATATTTATAATTTTACATTCTTACATGATTACATATATGCTATATACTTAGGATTTTTTTTTTTTTTTTTACTGTTATATAATGAGGTGAAAATTTTAAATATTACATTTTGTAAAGGAAACAAAAATAAAAATGAAAGCTATCAAAAATGAAATGAAAAATAGAACTCAAAAATAATTTAGTCAAAAATGTTGATGTGGCCTTGGATTTGAAGCATTCTTTAGTTGGTGTGGGATGGGAGCAGCTTTGAGGGATCACAAAGGGCTTTTTGTGAAGAAAGTGCACGGTTTTTTTCGATTATGCTAATACCAACTTTCGTGTCAACCCATCATGTTGTGAGCCATATTTCCACCCCTACCCTTGGATAAATCAAACGTCTACTGATCTGTTCAGTTGTGAAGTTAAATGTGGCTTGTCCAAGACACTGCCGTCTCTGCGAGAATAGACATCACCTAGTGAAAGTCGGGTTCTGTCCATCGTACTTTCTTCCCGTGGTTTCTTTTGTGATGCAAGAAGGCATCATCACAGCCCAAAGAATTAGCTTCTGATTCTGCATATTTTAATACTGAAACACATGCACCATTCAAAAGTTTAGATAGTTCTTCCTGCCACCGCTCAGCGAAATCTCTGGCCAATCTCCATTGCGCGAAGTGCAGTCTAGGATCAGTTAATATCGCATCCCAATTTCCCATACCATGTCTTCTCACACCTATCCAAGGAAAATCTAATTCCTCTTCAGACCAAAAGTCAGTGTATGGTGAATGGATATAGAGAACTGCCTCTTCTATTTGAAGCTCTTGTTCGACTCAAGATGCTGTCAAGTAACAGTTTTTGTCTCAGCCATGATCTTTGGCTAAAAGAAGATTGCTGCAAAACATCCTGGATGAACTGTTCATAATGACCAACGGATTCATTAATAGATTTCACCAATGGTGATGTGGTGGATAAAATCTTGGGAGCATATCCTCCAAATTTTGGCTCTGTGGGATTTAAGAAGAATAAAGATCCGCTAGAAGTTCTCTTCAGCTGATTACTTTTACTTCCTAAAGTATGATTACATAATGCAGGTGGTTGCCTGTGGAGTCATAATTGCTAACAGGGAAAAGTCCTGCATTTTTTCTTCTGAAAACAGCTGGGTTCAAGCAAAAAGAAATTCCAGTTTAACTTAAACAGGCCATTATATTGTCCCCAACATTAACAAAACAGAAGAATCTTGGACTTTATAAAACTTAGCACATACGAGTATAGAATAAGATAACAGAATAAAGCAACACAGAAAGGACAAAATCAACTTGCCTGTAGGCATTTGTTTTCTGATGTAATCTTGGCAGACCACCCAGGAGAAGATTCAACATTATTTCTACAGATCAGTGTCTCTCCATGTACCTCTCTGTGGTGCATGCATGTAGTAGATATACCAAAACTTTCAGTTTTCGTTTTGTTTACATTTGAATGAGAGATCTCATGTGATAGAATAGTATGACTTCTACTTAGAAGAGTCTAATGAGTCTGGAAGAGAAATTATTGGTTCAGCATAAAAAGGTTTGTTCTGAGAATCTGAGTTGATATCAACAGTAGAGTCACATGCACCACATGAATCTGTAAAACACACTCACCACAGTTACTTAGATGGAGTTGAGCAATGATTTCCTAGATTTATGACTTTGTAAAATATGGAACAGAAACTGCAACCTCATGGTCACAGCAAGACCTGTCAAGCAATAGACCGATTGACTCAAGTTGATGCTTATGTTCTTGACAAGCTAAGTAAACAAATTTTACCCGGGGAAGTAATAGAAGTGGCATCCTTGGATATGTTCTGATAATCATGTGATTGTTTACTCTCACATGTCAAACTGTTTAAGATAATAGAAAATTTGTTACAATATAACGTCGACAAATTTGATTAATGTATGAACTTGCCAGAGTTTATCTGAATATACATCTCAGTTTCCAGAGCTGGTCCTGCATCAGCTTGTACAGAATCAGCCTCCATCTGTCACAAGATGAATAAACTGAGCAATTCCCGTAAAAGGCAAGAAATAATAGGTTTGGAGTGCCAATACAATTTTGGAGCATACGCTGCTACATTACTAGCTAGTGCATCCAGCAAAATGGAAAGAGGATGGCTCTGCCATTTTACAAGTTTCAATATTTATTTTCTAAAACTTCTTTGTCACATGAATATGAGAAAGGACTGGAAATATGTTCACTTGCTATGTAACAACTACACGTCACAAGACATTATAGAATTAATCAACAACAAGCAAACTGGTTCTCGTCGGACAATTTTTATGCGGCTTTGTAGCATGTTAAATTCAGGAGAGAGTAACAGCATATTTTTCGGGTTTGTTACTTACAGACGACTCATTGTTGAAAGTCCTGATGAATAAATTGTTAAGCAATAATTGTAAAGCAATAATCCAAAGATCTTGATATTTAAGCAATGTTTATTAATTTTACTGCTCATCTTAGGCCCTTTACCTAGATGATTGTGTAATAAGCGCCTAACCACCAACGTAAGAAGTCTTCATTCAAAAGTTTATCTGAACCACACCTATTTTGAAAAGGTTTTACCTTCTGAATACTAACAAGAGAAAAAGAGATACTCAACCATCTTTGTGTAGTTTCATTATCCTCCTTAAGTTCCATGCTAGAAGGCAGCCTCCTAAATCAATACTACTAAAGAGATCTTTTCCATGGAGAATATGCTTTGACATTGGGAGAGAAAGACATAAGCAAGGAAACAAAGACAAGCTAAGTCGACAAATAAATATGGATGCAAACAAGGACTATTCTTGCAAAGTTGAAAGGAATACCTTAACTGACTGATTAACACACTGAAGGTGGTAAGTTTGATGGCAGTCATCACACTGCAACATGTATATCACCCCTGGCTCCTCATGCAGCACAATCGAGGCATATCTGTTGAAAACCGCAAAATGAGTAGAGAGGTAGAAACAATAAATATAGTCAAAAGAAAGTGAACAGAACCAAAAACAATAATGTAAACCCTTCATCAAAATCCTCATTTCCAGTTTATGAATTGATGAAGCAATGAAGTGAAACCAGTAGAAGCAACATGGCAACAAGCAAAAGAAAGAACAAAGGCAGTACAAAATAGCGTGAAAAGAAACCAAAGTAATAAATTCTCTCATAAGAACTTCTATCATTAATACAACGCAGGCATAAGAATGGAAATAATGACTCATAAATCGTAATATGATCTCTTGAAAAGAGTATAAACTGACAATCTTTATTTTTAAGTTGTTATCTATCAAAAAAGTAGAACAATATTATAAAAAAAACTCTGTTCTCTGTTTCTATTAGAGAGAATCCTTAGGAAGACAAATTTCTTTCCACACAGGTAAAATAAAATATGTTAATATACCTGAAAAAAAAGAAGTTAATGAGCTTCAATTTATCTATTGCGAAAACCCTCAATTTATAACAAATCTTAATCTGATGTATAGAAGCAATGGCCACTATGTGCACAGAGCAATAAGTTCATATAACTGTAGAAGAAAAACCGAAGTTACTACTAAATCCAGGAAAGCGTACCCCTTCAGTACCAAAAACAACAGCAAGTGGTGCAACATTCATCATCAACCAACCACTATCCAGATTCATGAACAAAAACTTAAATATATATATATATATATATATAGTGTTTTTACCATCAGTACCTTCTAACTTTAAAAAGTTAGAACGAATCAATCAAATTCATTCATTACATTTTTTATCCTATTTAATTCAAATACAATTGAATAATTTAATTAGTTCACCCTAACTTTTTGAAATTAGGAGAAATTAAAGATAAAATCACTATATATATGTATATATATATATATAATCATCTCATGCTTTTTATGTTTTTAATAAAAGATTCATCCCATTTTCATTCCTTCACATATGAGACTCTCTAACATTTCCCATCACATGTGAGCCCAAAATAAAATATGAAAAATAGTTTAGCTTTAAACTTTGCCATCCATTTTTTCTTTTTTTTTTTTTGTTTTTTACCTCAAAAGCTCATATACCATTTTAAACTTTTACAATGGTTAATTTTTTACGTATTTTTAAGAAGAGATGTATATATTAATAGATAATCTTTCAACTCAAAGGACTAATTAATTGGGTTAGGGCCTCCCTTTATGTATATACCCTTCATACAATATGTTCTTCGAATTTTCAAGAATTAAGGAAGATTAGATCGACAAGTGAGAACAATGATAGCTTATCTACTCCTTTTAAAAAGTATTACTATTAAAACTAAGGATAGTTGTGGTACTCAAACTTCAATAAATAATTTATATTTATTTTTTAAATATATTAAAATAAACCTTTAAATTTTGTATTTGAAAATATAAATACAATCTATTTTATTATTTTTTAAATCTTTATATGTCTTTAGGACACGTATTAACTTTTTCATAATACAAAATAATAGTTTAATCATATATGTAAACTTAATATAATAAACTTATTTGGTAGAGTATTAGTTAAAACAAACTTAATAATGTATGACAATATTCTTTATTAATTAAAATAGTTAGGACTTTTTAATACCAGAAATACAAATAAAAGAAATTGTAAAAGATTTGTGACTTTTCACTTAATTCTAAATTACTAAAAGAGGTTAAATGGGTTGTGCAGCCATAATTTTAGGGGTTAGGGTAAGATCACCAATTCAACCTTGAATTTTTTGTGAGATCCTATAAACCCAATCCAAAGTGGGTTTTGGAGGCCCACTAGAATGTAACTTATTTTATCTAAAATATTAGTAGAAATACATGTTTTAAGCTTACTGGCATTAATAAGTAAGCTCCATTCACCTCAACATAAGACTTTTTTGAGGGACCTAACCATAAGACTTGAATGCAAGTCGGGCCTTGAATTTGTGGGCTAGGCTGGGGTTGCCTACCCCATTTTGACACCTATATTTGGAGAAAGATAGAGATAATAGAGAAAAATCAAAGACGGCAGTGCAAACTCGTTAACCATATTTAGGATTTAAAAGTCTCCCCTACATTACCTATTCTAGAATCATACATAGGAAGAAGTTACCTAAATACCTGTCTCTTTCCTCATATATTTAATACGATGATTTATACCTATAATACCCTTTGACTATTATCCTTTTATGCAGTTTGACTACCAGGTAAAAAGGGCTGTGATTGTATAATAACAAACAAATGAAATCTAAGTGTAATTAGGCTATTAGTGAGAGATGTCAAATAATTTTATTTTGGCCCAAAAAATAAACATTATAAATAGGAACACAGAAAATATTTGTCTACTAACATATTTCAAAACAAGCTCTTGCTTGTATTTATCTATAATACCCTTTGACTATTATTCTTTTACGCCAATGCCAGAGGAATAGTAGCAGGACAAATTCAGTAGCTTATCAAAGCCATGATGATGAGGAAACAGTTATGGAGATGATGATGGGCAGCCCATTTCAACATATCTTCCCGCCCAAAACATTTTATTAGTAATAACAGTTGAGGTGAAAGTGAATTTAGAAGTCATATGCCTCATAATCTTATAGGTATGGATTTTGTGAAACAAAAAACTGTTCCTTAATTAAGGTCTAGTTATATAACTAGTTAATTAAAAACCTACAGTTAACAAATTGATTAGGAACTATTTTTTCTTTTTGTTTTTATTAAAAAGAATTAATAATACAAAAAAAAAAGATCAAAGCTTTCCAGGTCAGATATAAGAAATTTAAAAGCTAATAATTTTAGCAATTCTAATATCCGTCAAACTCCATTAAGACTTGAGGTAACCTAAAAAACAATCTCGCTTACTCTTTATATTCTTGGATAAATAATATATCTTCTATATTCAATCAAAATCTCTCAATACTTGTGTACTTTTTATCACAATACTACTTATTGATCATGTTCTAGGTTCTATTATTCTAAATTTTATTATTTTAACTTTTTTTATATTTTAAGTTTTAAATTTTTTTAACCCATTATTTTTTAATTTTTATATCTTTTTGTTTTTTCTTATGACTTCTAGTTTATGTGTATATATATGATCATATGATCATTGACATGTCTAGTATAACATTTTTTTTTTTACCTTCAACATGGAAAAGGCTTTGTTTTAAAATTTCACTTGAAACCTCAGATACCTTGAGCAAGCCCCGTATACGACATGACACTAGGAGTATGACAATAACCTCTATAAAATATTAACATAGAAATTGAAAGAAACATGATTCAGTCATTAGAGTATGATGTTTGATATAAAATTCGTTTCCTATGAATACTTTATGATTGTAGAATTTGCTTTCACAGTAGAAAATGGGCAGCTTTATACCTCCATGACATTACTTGGCAAAAAACATTTTCTAATCTCAACTTAACTTGTTTATTGGTTTGAAAAGATGGCAAAACAAATATGTTAAGATCATAATAAAATAACGAGAGGATGAAATCATTAATTAGTCACACAAATTGTACATAAAGGTCTCATTCAGCACGTAAGATTGGATTGAATTATTTTCATGGAATTAGATTGGATTGGATAAGATAAATTAATGTTGTGATGTGTTCGGTATAGTATGGGATTAGATAAACTAATGTTGTGATATATTTGGTATAATATGGGATTGAATAAAATCAATTTTAAATAATTAAATTATTTTTAAAAATAAACAAATATATTTTTTGGTCAAATCAAAGTCAAAGCAAACCCAATCGTCACTCTCTCTCTCTCGGCCAAATCAACATCGTCGATGTTGTGACTTTGTCCAAGCTTTTTCGTACCCGTCTCCGATCTCTCTCACCATCGTCGTCTCATTCTACCCAACCAGATCATCCCTCTCCCTCGAATACGATTGTCTCTCTCTCTAGAATCCCAGTCATCTCTCTCCCTCTCCTCACTTGATCCTTCTTCTCGTTTCTCACCAATGACATTGCCACCTCCATTCAGTCTCCTCCCCAAACCTGGGCACTCTGTCGATTGACTCTGCACATATAATGGCTCTACCTCACCTCCTCTAGACACACAACGCTGCTGCCTCCATTTCCTCCACTACCCATTGGTAACGCCTCCATTCCCTCTGCTTTCTCTGCTCTCGATTCTTCTTCTTTTTCTTCTGATTTTTGAAAGATAAAAAAATAATGAAATAAAACCCTAGACAATTTTATCCTACCTGTCTGGTGGGTTTTGTTTAACCCACTAGAGCGTGATGAAAAAAAGGTGATGGGATTGATTTTTCTAATCCAATACTTGACGCAACCCAACCCGGATACCTCTATCTCTGATCCAATAGGTCACGCCGGGCACCCCAACGGATCCCTCTCAGACCCGACTTGTCGAACTAAGCGAAACCCGTGGAGCGAACCTTAAACTCTTTCATACTTTCTGAAACATCGTTGGGTTGGGTTTTCTTTAAAAACTGAAAACGCGTAGAAATTTTTTTTTTTATTTTTAATTTTAAATTCATTTTCGAAACTCATTTTTCTAATAAAATTTCGGCAACATAACAGCTGTATTTTTAACGTTCCCGAAAACCTGTTTACAGAAAAACAACACTTCAACTAAAATTTATCACCAACCCAACTTCTGATTGCCCGTAGGCCTCAATCATGCATTTGATTGTTAAATCAACTTATGAAAATTCAAATGACATTTAATGAACCGCATTTAAATCAAAAACAGTTTAAAAACAGTTATAAACAAATAATTACAACTTTCAAATTACTTGTACATTTCAAAAGATATTTACATGAAAATATAACTGCTGAAACAAAATGAGCTAATCAATGATGTCGTGTCGCGTTGGCTCGCCCGCTGGAGGTAATGCTACTGATCGGCTACCTGCTGAGAGTACCTGAGGAGGTTTTTATATAAAACAGAAAATAATGAGCTAGAAGCTCAGTGAGTGATAATTTATCTTTTCCTTGAAAGTCTGGTTTTCAAAACTTCCTCATCTAAAACATTTGAAAACTACTCTTTGTTTCTAAAGCGTTTCAAACTTAAATCTCTGAAATATCAACTTAAATAAAAGAATTCATATATAAGCACATGCACGTATTCAAATACAAAACTTGCAACTGTAAATCATAAATAACTTCAATAATAATTCTAAAGTATCTTTTATCTCAAATAAACTTTTCTTTTAAAAGCTGTTTCTCGATATCTTTCAAAATTACCATAGTATCCCTAAATCTGGGGTCTCTCGAATCTAACGGCTATGTGCGGAATTTCTCAGCGCTAACCATAGCTCATCAACTCTTGAGACATCTCGCGGCTATGTGCGGAATTTCTCAACGCTAATCATAGCTCGCCTAACCTGAGACATCTCGTGGCCATGTGCGGAATTTCTCAGCGCTAACCATAGCACACAAAACACTACCCCACATCAGTAATGGCGACTCGACTGACAGACTCTGACACTTATCCCCCTGGTTAGTGACTTATCCCTCCCCAGGACTGTGCCAACTAAAGTGGGATAGACCGATCGGGTCTAAACTGCTCTGTAATCTCTGAAAATCCCTGAGGGGATACTTTTTGGTTTTGAAAACACTTTTCCTTTTCTACTTTAACTTTCAGGTGCAAAAGCACAAATCTCTTTTCTGAGTGCGTAAAGCACTAAAATCTGATTTCTGAGTGCATTAAATACTATGATATCTTTCGTAAGTGCAAAAGCACAAAATAGCATCATTTCAATCTCTAAATTCATGCTCATATCAATGCATTTAAAGTAATTTCATGCTGTTACTCATCAAATTAACTTAATAATATCAAATACTTTTAAAATCTTTCAAATAAAGTTTACTCACAAAACTGATAGCTGAAAATGGTGCGTGCGGTGCCCCTAATCCTCTCGCCTCGATCCTCGAGCTCCCTCGTCACCTACACAACATATGGAAGCATAAATTTACGCTCACGTAAGCCTCTGAAAACTTGAAATTACCAAATTACATAATCGTCCCTCAAACTAGTTCATCGCACGAATTCGCCTTATCTTTAACTTTTCACTATTCTCTTGGTTCCTTAAGCTCCCAATAAACGTAAATCCATTTATTCATCAACTTATTTTCACTCAAAACCAACCAATAACGAATCATAACCAAATCCGCTTCGAAATCAACTTAATCATCGACTAAATCATCAACTCTAACTCTAACAACTCACCCGATTTCTTCCCTATGGAATCACTTTCTTCCTCTTCACGTTGAGCTTGATTCGAGACTGGATTGTAAGCGTAAACGAACTGATTTGGACTGAGCTCGGGCTGGATCTCCTCTCTCTTTCTTTTCCTCCCTTTTTCGCGCGGTTCTGATCTGGTTTCTGCTCGTTTTTGCGCGTGATGGAGGCTGGTCTGGACTGGGTTTTCTTCTCCTCTTTCTCCTCTCTCTTTCCCTCTCAGCTTCGCCGCGGTTTGGGGTCGATTTCACCGTCGCTCGACGTCGTCTCTGTCGCCGTTCTGCTAGTTGATCTGATCGGCTTCGAGCTGGTTCCAAGCGACGTTGATGCAGGTCGGCGTAACTGGAATGCGACGGCAACTCCTTGTCGGTCGTCAATCTCGCGCGATCAGAGTTCTTTCGTCGGCGATCAGCTCGGTTTCTGCTGTCAACGATTTGGTTCAGCCTTGGCGTCGCGCGATCGCATCTGGTGTGCGGGTGCTGATCTGGTCTGGTCAACAGTAGCGCTGCGACAGCGAGCTGGTCGGACGTCGGCGTCTTCCTCTGGCGTCGCACGACTGTCTTCTTCTTCTTCTTTCTTCTTCCTTCTCTTCTCTTCTCTTCTCTTCTCTTCTCTCCTCTCTTGGCGACAGCTCACTCTCTCTCTCTTTAGATTTTTAGACAACTTTTTGACTTCTATTTTCCTCCCCAAACTATCCTCAAAATGACGGTCACGTCCTTAAAAATATCGGTCTCCTCCCTTGACTTTTAGCTTAATTCCATTTTGACCATAATTATTAAAACTTATCTTCAATTTAGTCCCTTATCATCTTAAATACTCACTCGATTTCATTCACCATTTTACCATTCCATTTTATCTCCAATCGAGTTTAAATCAATCTCTAAGGGTTTCCTATACCCTTAGACATTTCTATGGACCATTTCGGGTCTCCAATAATTATTTAGGGACTGCTTTCGGGGAGATCCGTAAAATTACGATAGAGGGCTTACAATACTCTTATCAAACTTGGGTTTAGACTAGATTTAATCCAAACCCATATAACAAACATGACCTTAATTACTGCTTGGTCATTCATGGAATCCCTTATAATAAGACATTACTTGCTAAAGCCTAAAGGTTCGTAGTTAAACAAACAGATGAGATTCTAATTTAAATAATTAAGAAAAATAAACAACTTTAATATCTTGGTGTTATCCTGTCTTATCTTAATTATTTGTTTTTCTTCTTTTTTTACTTGCATGGCATGATTGATGAAATGACCTGTTTACTATGTAGTACCAAATTTTTATTAAAGTTATAATTTTTAAACCAATGTTATAACACTCAACTCTATGTTGTAACAAACTTAAAATGTTATAACATAGAAACTAAATGTTGTAACACTTAAATATAAAAGCAGTAAAGTAAAGAAAAAAAAAAACCATGTTTTTAACATAATTTAGTATTACCCTACATCCACGAGGTCTTTCCTAAAGATGTCAACTCATTGATAAATAGTAAAGGTTACAACTTATGCTTGACTTATTTAATCTAAGACTCCATTCTGGATTTGACACAAGAACATGTTCACTAAAGATGTTGCAGCAAGCTCCCCTTGTTTTTAATGGTTGATAGTTGCTAGGATTGATTTTTCACTTCATTGTGGTGTTATTTTGTGTTTGGAGTGACGGTTTAAGTAGCTAATTGATTTTGAGTAAACAAATTCATAAGTTAAACGAATTAACGAATTGATGGGTTAATGAGCTAATGGGTTTGAATCCTTTATAATCTAAGTAATAAATGAATTAGTCGTGTCATATCATGTCACATGTTTATAAACGAATTCATGTCGAATCCAAAAATGTTGACCTGTTTATTAAACAAAATTGTGCAATATTGGTCGAATTTATAAATGAATCGAATCGAATCGAATCCTGCTCAACCCAATACGTGAACCCTTTTTGCCACCTCTACATGTGGGTATGGATTGTGATGTAGGACAACTTAGGAAAATTGTTGTTTACTAAGAATTATAATTTAGGAAAATTGTTGTTTTATATCGTTATTAGGATTTAAAGTAATTTTATTTTATAGGATTTGTTTCATATTTAATTATTAGGAATTGTTTAGATAGTTTTCCTATTTAATGAGTCGTTTAGATTATTTTATTTTTCAGGAAGAGATGTTAGTAGTACTGGGATTAGATTGACATAAATAGGCTTAATTATTACTTTAGTTTTTGTAAATGTTTATGATTAATATTGATAAAATCATTCCTTTGGCAAATTTTGTCATGGATTTGATTTTAATCACTTTCACTTTACCTAGCTAGACTTGAAGTCGTCATCTCTTTCATCCAAATATTCAAGTCTTGACGAAACCAAAGCTATAAGTAGTTGAACCCACCATAAAATTTTCCCAAAATAAACTATTTTATTAATAATATTCAAAACTATATTCATAAAATAAAATCATAAGCCTATTGATAACGGTCTAATCTAATACTACTAAAATACTTTCCTAAAAATCAAAATAAGCTAATCTAATTCTTATTTATAATAATCTAATCTAATTCTAAAAAAGAAAAGTTGATGCACAACTTGTTGTGCATAGAATATTGGCATTTTATTTAAGGCAGTATACTATAAGCAACATAATTCATGGACTGTTGAGATGTTGTAACACTAGGCTTGAAAAAGTGTTACAACATTATAGCACAATTTGTGTTGCAACACTTTTTGTTAACAATGCTCAGTGCAAAACTCAGAGTGTTTATCAAGAAGTGACTTGATTGACTTGATTCTCATGATTTATCTTTCTCAGGTTTTATCTGATAAGTTTTCATGTGATCTTGTGTCAAAATAAATGTGTAATTAAGTTTCTAAAGATAAAAGATAATTTTCTCTTTATATTTCTTGGAATTTATCTTTAGGAAACTTTTTATGTGAATATATATCTTTAAGTATTTTTGCAAGGCTTGAAATTTATCAGCTGATGTGTAGAAACAAAATGTACCTGGACAGCTTCTTGACCAAGTTCGGAAAAGCAAAATAAAAGGATGTGATCATTGCTAAAAAATAGGACCTATCTATTTTTTTAGCAAATATTGTTTTTTCTTTATTTGAGATATTTATCTTTTGATAAATATTTGATTTTATCTAGTTGATAATATTATTTTATTCTATAAGTTTCAAGCTGCACACATCTTGTATAAATTGTAGATTTTATTTTTCTTTATTTTGAGATATTTATCTTTTGATAAATATCTGATTTTTTCAGTTGATAATTATCTAGTATATAACTGATTTATCTATGTTTCTTTTACAGGTAACTATTACACATTTCTACTATAAATACAGAACACATCAGTGCAAAATTGAACAAGGAAGCCATTGAGAGTTAACATGTAATTTTGAGAGTTTGCTTGTAATCCTTAGAGAGTTTGTTCTTTAAGTTGTTTTTATTTCTAGACTTAGGAAGTAAGCCGACTAGGTCTACGTTTATGTTTAGATGCTTGTCAGAATGACAAGTCATTAAGTCTTCAAGAGAAAATCAATCCATAATCCCTGAAAGGATTTCAAAGAGCATAAGTTCTTTAGGAGGAAGAACGTTTTCATCCTCTGGAGAAAGCGACTTAAGTCTTGAAAGAAGTTCAAGCAACAGGTGTTCTTCGGGAGGAAGAATTGATTGGCTTAGGGAGAAGGTAGGTTTGCAGTTGTTGAAGGAAGTTTAAGGAGTTGGCAACCATTGAAGGCAAGAAGAGCTTGTTGCAACCTCATTGATGAACTTAGACTTGCATCAACACTAAGAGGGAGTCTTAATTTGTATGAGTCAAGTATAGGTTGTATCCTTGTTTGTTCATTAATGAGTTGATATCTCTGAATGTGATCTCGTGGATGTAGGGTAAAACTGAACCACGTTAAAAACGTGTTTATATTATTTCCTTACTTTACTGTTTTTATTTTTCTGTTGTGTTGTAACATGTTGAATTGAATGTGTTGCAACATTTTGGTTCTAAATGTATTATAACATTCTTATATTTTTGTATTACAACATTTCTACGAAAATTTGGTACTACACAGTAAATATGTCATTTAAGAAAAAAAAAGTTCAAAATAAGGTAAACAATTCTAATAATTGAATACACCCCCTAAATAAAATAAGAAAACTAAAACAACTCCAAATAAATAAGAAACAAATCCCATGAAATGAAAATACATTAAATCATAATAAAATTGCAATTCCCTAAATATAAAATCCTAGTATAATAGCAATTTTTTCAAGTTGTCATACATAGATAACCTCCCGTAAAAAATTTAAAAATAAAAAAATAAAAAAATAATCATTCTCAAGTTTGACATGATAGTATTTAACAGATAAAATTGGAGATAAACAATATGTCACATATGAATGAATAGGTTTAACTTGTTAATAATAATGTAAGATCTTCAAAATCCAAATAAACAAAAATTAATCTTCCCGGTCCTTTACAAAACACATGTGGATCTTCGAATCTCTTTGAAATTGTTCAAAATCAATTGTTTTTCCTTCCACTTCTAAACCACTCGTTTTATCCATTTTAAAGTTACAAACTAATTCGTCTTTGGGCATATTGCAGTCTTCGTCTCTTTCAAATATCTGAATCTCAACTTTTTCAATTCCCTCGACAATTTCCTCTTTATAAGAACTATCTTCTACATTTTGGGTGCCACTCAATACCGCAATGTATAGGATGATATTGTTTTCCTTATCAACTTGGGCTCTCATGCCAACGTCAGATATTTAAAACAATTTATTACATCTCAACATTGTTCTTTTCCCCTTTCAACAGTTTACATCTCATCATTTTGTTAATTAGGGGAAATTCTGATCTTAGCTTGATTTAATAGAAGTATTTCTGATATATGTGTATTCCAAAAATATTTCATTGCTTTCGTTTTTAAAAGAAGGATAATTTATTATTATTTTATATAATTAAGGATAGTTTTATCATGAGTAATTAACTGATTGTATATACTTATATATATTTGCATAATAGTCATTGTGTCGTACAGCTGTTTATCATTGGCTATATATAATAAATTTTCTTAATTCAGTTGTCCAATAGAACTACAAATTTTAAAAGTACGTATTACAGCCGCGCACGACTATCCGTTAGAAGAAATAGTCATCTTTGAAAATATTGCTAGGGTCTTTATAATTTTTTTTTTTTTTTTGATTAATTATAAAAGTTATTGTTTCATCACTGTCATTGGCATCAGTAAGTACCTTACAAGGGCCGGCTTTTCTTAAAAGGTATCGAGTCAAAAAGTTGCTTTACCATGGGGTTTGGTTGGGGACTTAAGGTTACCTTATTTATTTATTTATTGTTTCTTGGTTAGGTTACAAGCTCGTATTGACCCAAACTTATAAAAGCATAAAAAATTATAAAAGGAAAGTTTTGAAAAATACGTACAACCAGAAACAAAATAATTATATATATATTTCCTGCTTTAATAAGGACAGTTTTTGTATTATATTTCAAAGACCATTAATTATCATTATTTATTTTCAGTAAATTCCAATATAATGGTAGAACTCATTGAATATGAGAGGCCAGAATTAGTGGTCTCAAAATTTTATTATTGGACAGTCCTTATTAAACAATTATATTACTAAAATGATAGGTTAGGTAGGATGTCATGTTTTACCTTGGGAAAGTTTTAATGTGTGCTGTTGAAATTTAAAATTAATTTGGTATCATAGGTGCAAATCAAATTATGTGACATTGATTACTTATTTCATTTAAAAATTATTGTAATTAAAATTATTAAAAATAATTTTATATATTAAATTTGGCATTAATCTAATCTTATTTAATGATACACCAATCAAATATCACATAAATCCAATCCACTTCAATATGGTATTACCCAAGATTCAAAAAATCGTTGCTTGTTAATCGATCGATGACTCAACGAGTAGCGAGTAATCAACGAGTACTATTTTGGGAGAAAATTATTATTTTTGAAATATGAGGACATGAACTGTTATTTCTTTAAATATCAAAGGCAATTGGTTTGATACTTTTGGCTATTCACCATTAGAATTTAACAACTCTTTAAAGGCAATGAGTATTTTTGTTGAGTTTTTAGAAGCTTAAGGGAGATTCATGTCATTATAGCTAAAACTCATATATTGGTGCAATTTTATCAAACCTCAAAGAAGTTTGTGTAATTTACCATAATACACACACACACACACACACACACACACACACACATACATACAAACCCGCATCAATCAGCCTCCTCTATCTCAACTCCCATGCCACCTCTCTTCCTCTCATCAGATTTCCATTTTCTCAACCTCTTCTCTCACAGTCTCACGCCTCCTCTCTTACTCTCCTATACAAATTATCATCATCGCCCTAAAGAACCCGATCTTATCCACTCATGCCTCTTGTCGTCTCTTTTTCTTTTTTGGTGGTGTTTGACCCGATAACAAGTTGCTAGAAATGGTGGCAATGGTATGTTGATTAATGCTCATTTGCTTTCGTCTCTCTCTCTTATATTTTTCTCTTTTCTCTCCTCCCCCTCTCTTCTTTGGTTTTTCTTTTTTCGCTTTTTTGTTTGGTTAGTTGGGCATTGTTTTATTTAGGTGCAGAGGTTAGAGGTGATTTATGGAGTGGTTGGAGTTCAATTGCAATGGTATGAGTGGTTTTCGTTTGGCCAGATTCTAGCTAAGGTGGTTTGAATTATGTGTGGGTGGTTTAGGTGACGCAAAGGTTAAAGGTGGGCGTTGCCAATTTGAAAAAGGAAAAAAAAAAATTAGACTAGACAAGTTAGGTTGAGTTGGTCAAGTTGGCCTGAATACTTGCCAACTTGGCCGAGTATTCACTTGGTTCAAGTAGGATCCCTGATTTGGGGCTAACTGGACTAGCACGATGCTGGTTACTGATTAGCCAACAAAAAATTAGTCAGTTTTTGGAACAATGGTATTACCAAACAAAGTATAAGTGACCCCATGCAAAGAATTTCACCAACAACTTCCAATAAAGAGAATCAAACATTACCAAACAAACAATAAGTGGCCCGATGCGAAAAAATTTCTCCAAAACTACCAATAAAGAGAATCAAGCATAAGGACTTTAAAGTAAATTAATCAACTCTATAAACAAAACAAAAATGGTGGGTGTTGTTTTCCTCCTCTTGTATAAAGCTATCACTCGCCACAACTTATTTGTTCTCTCTTACACAAGCTCTCCTTTCTTGAAGTTTCTTGAAAACTTTAGAGCATTTTGATCAATCTTCTCCTCTCTGACTTCAAACCTTAATCTTCTTTTTTAATGGGTTTGTTTTGTTCTGCTTCTTTGGTTGTTCTTTTATGATATGGGTTTTGTCTTTGTATGATCGTAACATTTTTCTTTTGGGCTTTGTTTAGAGTGGTTTTTGGGTCTTTTGTGTGGAAATTAAACTAATAGTTTATGGTGGGTATGGTTTTGGATGATTACATATTTTAATTTGAGATGTCGTTTTTGTGTCTCAAATCGAGTTGATAGCCAACTCAATGAGTACTCACTAGAGGTGAATAAAACCTCCAATTTGGAGGTTTTTTGATGGAAACCAAGATAGCAATCATGGAGGACAACGAGACAATTGAAGGCAATTAAGCTTAATCTTGAAGGTTTTGGATGCTAATTGAAGGCAATTGGAGACAATCTGAAGTTAATTGAGTTTGAAATAATTCGGGCTAAGTTTATTTTAATTGTAATGGGTTTTAAATTAAATTAGTTTATTTTATTTTAACTAATGTTATTTGGGCTGAAATATTTAATTTAATTTAAGCCCATAAGTGTGTTTAGTTGAGCTTAGTTGTTAGGGGGCTAGGGTTTTATGTTAAGTTTTATTTCTTTGCCTATAAAAAGGCTTGTAAATGTTGGAGATAACTTTAATAGGCATAAACCTATACCAAAATCTAAAAACTCATATTAAATCATTAAGAATTGTTACAGAGAAGACATACCTGAATTCATATTGATAAATTCGAGAAGGATTGAGTCTTCCACAGCCAAATCACCTTAGTAGGCTCTGTAGTTTTCTTCTTGAATGGGAAAGGAGAAAGAGAGCAAAATATTATGTATCTTAATTTGACTTGGGGACCATAACCCATTATAATATTCTTTATATACTAACCTAATTAGGTTCCCATTAACCCTAATCCCATTAGTATTAGGTTTCTACACACTTAAGCCCATACCCAATGGATATTTGTAGAGCTTAATTAATAAATCACTTATTTGGCCCTATTAAAATTGATAGCCTATAATATAATTGTTATTTAATATGTAAGCCCACAATAAGAAATATTAAAAATACCCAACAATCTCCCACTTAGGCTACATATGTTTCTTGAAACAATTATATTATCTATAATCTTGAGTGCGCATTGAAAAACTATCTGTTCTGAAATATCCCCTTAGTTACAATCTGGTCCATCTACTATATTAGTATGGAATCAAAGCGACTTTTGTTACATATATTCGTAACTAGACCCATGAATGGTCACCATACCAATATATTCAATGACATAGATCGAGTATGGATGTGTAGCATGGAAATTACATGCAATGTGATCTTAAACATGCCTATTTCCAACTGGTCTTACTTTAATCTTTAGTGAGATCAAACACAAATAATATTCAAAGTTTATAAATAGACCATATATTTTATTCTGCAGAAAATAAATATATCCATAACAGAGAACATAAAATACCAACTCCCACTAAACATGCACATCATCACCTAAAACAACACCCATATGAGCAATGTGCTCATGAAAGACCTTGGGTGGTAATCCCTTAGTAAGCGGATCCGCAATCATGGAGTTTGTCCCAATGTGTTCTATAGCCACCTGATTACTCTGAACTCTTTCTTTAACAACGGGAAACTTGATGTCTACGTGTTTTGACTTCGTAGAGCTTTTGTTGTTATTAGAATATAGCACAACCGAATTATTGTCACAATATATCTTTAATGGTCTTTCTATACTATTCACAACTCGCAGCCCTGTGACAAAATTTCACAGTCATATTCCATGATTGGATGCCTCAAAACAGGCTATGAACTCAGCTACCATAGTAAAAGAAACTATGAATGTCTGCTTAGCACTCTTCCAAGAAATAGCTTCTCCAACTAGCAGGTAAATATAACCTGACGTGGATCTTTTACTTTCTTGGCGTCCAGCAAAATCGGAATCAGAATATCCAATGATCTCTAAATAATCTGATCTCCGATAAGTGAGCATGTGATCTTTTGTTCTCTGTAAATAACGCATAACCCGTTTTGCTGCTTTCCAATGATACATCACTGGGTTCTCAAATATCTGCCCAACATTCCTATTATGAACGCAATATCCGGACGCGTGCATACTTGAGCATACATTAGACTTCCTACAGCTGACACATAAGGAATCTTTTGCATTTCTTTCTGTTCCAACTCATTCTTAGGGCATTGATTGAGACTGAACTTGTCTCCTTTAGCTACAAGGGTATCGCCTGGTGCACAACTTTTCATGCCAAATCTATCAAGAACTCTTTCGATATAGCTCTTTTGTGATAACCCAAGGATACCTCGAGTTCGATCTCGATGTATCTGTATGCCTAATACAAAAAAGGCATCCCCAAGATCTTTCATCTCAAAATTCTTTGTCAGAAATCTCTTGGTTTCGTGCAATAAGCCTATATCGCTGCTAGCAAGCAGTATGTCATCGACATATAACACCAGAAATATGTATTTACTCCCACTGAACTTATGATATACACAATCTTCAACCTTATTTACCTCAAACCCATACGAGATAATAACTTGATGAAATTTGTGATACCATTGACGGGAAGCTTGTTTGAGACCGTAGATGGATTTCTTTAGTTTGTAAACCATTTTCTTTGGGTCACCGGATACAAAGTTTTCTGGTTGCATCATATATATTGTTTCATCAATGTCACCATTGAGAAACGCTGTCTTTACATCCATCTTATGTAGCTCCAAATCAAAATGAGCCACAAGTGCCATTATGATCCTAAAAGAGTCTTTCGTTGAAACCGGAGAGAAAGTCTCTTTATAATCAATGTCTTCCTTTTGAGTGAAACCCTTAGCAACTAGACGAGCTTTATATCTCTCAACATTGCCTTTTGAATGCCGTTTGGTCTTAAATATCCATTTGCAACCAATGGGTTTCGCACCTTCAGGCAATTCAACGAGATCCCAAACGTCATTGTCCTCCATGGATTTCATCTCATCATTCATGGCATTAATCCACTTTTGAGAATTAGAACTTTGTTTGGCTTGATGGAAGTTGATTGGATCATCTTCCACCATTCCTATATCAACCTCATATTCTCTCGAGGTTGTTGAGTTTGCACTATAGGTATAATTTCTTCATTTTGCACAATGAGCTCTTCTACATTGTCTTGATATTCCGGATTTGCATGTTGAACAATGTCAGGAATAAAAGCCTGATCATTATCAATAGCAATAGTAGGAAGAGAAATAAATTTCTATTCAAAGACAATGTCTTTAACCTTATCTCCCCCCACAAACTCAACTTCCTCAAGAAATCTTGCATTTCCCGTCTCAAAAAATGTTCTAGTAGTGAGATCGTAGAACTTAAAACCCCTTGATTGTTCAGAGTACCCAACAAAGTAACAGCTTACAGTTCTAGAGTCCAGTTTCTTTTCATTTGGCCTGTAAGGCCTTGCCTCAGCTGGACAACCCCAAATGTGTACATGCTTAATACTAGGCTTTTTGCCTGTCCATAATTCATAAGGGGTTTTAGTTACCGCTTTACTTGGAACCCTATTGAGGATATATATTGCAGTCTTTAATGCTTCTCCCCAGAGGGATTCTAGTAAAGAAGAATAATTTATCATACTTCTTACCATGTCCTTAAGCGTTCTATTTCGTCTCTCAGCAACACCATTCATGCTAGGTTTGCCTGGCATTGTGTATTGCGGGACGATGTCGTATTCCTCTAGGAATTTCGCAAAAGGTCCTGGACGTTGTTCACCAGATCCATCATATCTACCATAGTATTCACCACCACGGTCAGATTTGATAGCTTTAATTTTCTTGCCAAGTTGATTTTCAACTTTAGCTTTGAAAGCCTTAAATACATCCAGGGATTGAGACTTCTCATGTATCAAATATAGGTACTCATATCTTGAATAATCGTCTATGAACGTAACAAAATACTATTGACCATTCTAAGAGGCTGTAGGAAATGGTCCACAAATATCAGTATGTATTAGTTTTAAGACATCAGAACACCTGTTGGCACCTAATCTCCTAATGTTTGTCTGTTTCCCTTTTATACACTCAATACAGACTTGAAAATCAGTTAAATTAAGGGAATCAAGAATTCCATCAGACACAACTCTTTGAATTCTCTGTTTAGAGATATGACCTAAACGCTTGTGCTATAGTGTGGCGGAATCCCTGTCAGTTAATTTTCATTTTGTACCTCGTGAATTTGTATGCAAGGTTTCATTAATTGAGGCAATTGTATTCAACAAATATAGGTTATCATGCAAAGACAAAAAGTCAATACCAATAAGATTTGAATCTTGAAAAAGACTAAATTTATTATTTCAAAATGAACAAGAATAACCAAATTTGTCCAAAATAGAAACTGAAACCAAATTCCGTCTAAATGACGGCACTACATAAGTCTCTTCCAAATTCAAAAATTGACCAGTCTTTAATAATAACCTAAAAGTTCCTATAGCCTCTACTGCAACTGGTTTGCCATCGCCCACATAGATGAATCTTTCAGCATCACTTGGCATTTCGCTCCACAGGCAACCCTGCATAGACACACTTATGTGAGTAGTAGAACCAGAAACTATCCACCAAGTGTGTTTAGGTACATAAGTTAAATTAACTTCAGAACAAACCAAATTAAGAAGCATACCTTTCTTGACACGCCAATTGGCGTACTTGGGACATTCTTTCTTCATGTGTCCAGCTTTCTTGCAAAAGTAACAGGTAAACTCCTCATCCTGTTTCTTTTGCACCTTATGCTGTGATGCCCCAATTGCAACTTCTTTTCCTCTTTTCCTTTTCTTGTCCTTAGAGATAGTTGCTAAGTGAGCACTTTCAAGACCTTCTCGCTTTAATCTTTCCTCTTCTTGCACACAGTGAGATATGAGCTCATTAAGAGTTCATTTGTCATTTTGAGTGTTATAACTCACTTTAAATTGACTATATTGTGTAGGAAGAGAAATCAAAACTAAGTGCACCAGTAAGTCCTCAGACAACTGTAACTTTAGTGCCTTTAGTTTGGAAGCGATATAAGACATCTCCATGATGTACTCCCTTATGTTCCCTTTTCCTTTATACTTAATTGAAATTATACTTAATTGAAATAAGGTTAGCCAAAAGGGTACTTGTTTCAACCTTTTCATTTTTTCGCAAAACGTTGTTTTATTTCCTCAAGGAACTGCTTAGCATTTTTCTCTTCGGACATAGAGCCCCTAAAAGTTTCCGGAATAGAACGTTTCATGATCATAAGACACATGCGATTAGAACAGTCTCACTTCTCCATGCTCGCCTTTTCATCGGCAGAACTATTCTCATTAAGAGCTGTAGGTCGTTCTACCCGAAGCGTAAGGTCAAGAGCCATGCAACCGAGAACAATCATAACGTTTTCTTTCTAATTCTTGAAGTTCATGACATTAAGCACAGAAATAGAATTAATATTGGTAGATATTGTTGAAGCAGAAGTAGTAACTTAATCGAGAACAAAATTAAATACAAGCTCACAATCAATAATCATGTCATAATACAAAAATAAATAATTAATTAATTAATACATGACATGATTAAATAATTCCTATAATGGTGGGCCTTAAAACAAGATACCTAACACAACATTGACATTTAGTCTTTGGATAGAAATATCAACTGTAAGTGGTACTCTCCGTGCAGTAATCAAACATTGACAATTAATCCGGTCAAACAATAAACTTTTCTTTGGACCGATTTATTGCTTACATGGAAAACCTAATAATCGTCACACATTTATTACAACAAGTATGCATATTGTTTGGCCAAATAACAACCTTCCTTTGGGCCGGTCATTATTCACATAGACAATATCCATACACATCTTTATATTCCAAAAATAAATAAATTTACATTATAGAGGTTACTTTGGCAACATATAATTTCAATTCAATTTATTTTGGAAACATATATTCATAGATTTTTATTTCCGAACCAAAATAAAATTGCCATTAATATAATTCTCAAGATGTATGTTAAGTTTTATATACGATGGCACTAGTTTATATGTAACTGAATTTGCAAGCAAAAGACCAATTATGACCACATACAATGTATATATATTCATGTTGCTGTATATATACAAGACGCAACATACAAAAAACAAAAGCAATTCAATATATATATATTCATGCCACTGTCATCGTTTTTTTTTTTTAAAAAAAAAAAAACGAACATAAAGAAAAACAAAAGCAATTCAATATATATATATTCATGCCACTGTCATCGATTTGCAAAAGCAAACATAAAAACAAAAGCAATTCAATGACCACCAAAGTCAACCGCATAAGACAAACACCATCCAAATTGCAAAAAGAAAACAATTTAATGGCCACCAAAGTAAAACACAGAACATAAAAAATATATGTATGTTCATGTCATTGTCGTCCTTTTCTTCTATTATTATTAAAAGCATGATTTGCAGCTATTGTGATTTGCAGCCATTGTTAAATTAAACAATATCTATATATATATATATATATATATATATATATTTCTATATCCTTCAATTAATCTCAACCGGACACTAAACTAAAAAAAAAACGTAGAATTCACCTGAATTCAATATATACACATATATTTTTCATCATGCTTCCATGACAACAACAATAATTAAATCAATTAATTTCTCAATGATTCAATATGAGTAGGCTCTGATACCACTTGTTGGAGATAACTTTAATAGGCATAAACCTATACCAAAATCTAAAAACTCATATTAAATCATTAATAATTGTTACAGAGAAGACATACCTGAATTCATATTGATAAATTCAAGAAGGATTGAGTCTTCTATAGCCAAATCACCTTAGTAAGCTCTGTAGTTTTCTTCTTGAATGGGAAAGGAGAAGGAGAGCAAAATATTATGTATCTTGATTTGACTTGGGGACCATAACCTATTATAATATTCTTTATATACTAACCTAATTAGGTTCCCATTAACCCTAATCCTATTAGTATTAGGTTTCTACACACTTAAGCCCGAATCCAATGGATATTTGTAGAGCCTAATTAATAGATCACTTATTTGGCCCTATTAAAATTTATAGCCTATAATATAATTGTTATTTAATATGTAAGCCTACAATAAGAAATATTAAAAATACCCAACAGTAAACCCTAAGCAAATATAGGAGGAATGAAAGATGTAGCCAATTATGTTTAATTGAGAGATTTGTTTCTCTTTTGTTCAGTAATGAACATGTGATCTTTTCAAGCTATGCTTGTAGTGATCGAAATCATGATTTATCTCTCACCTTCTCATCTATGTCTTGGGAGTGGCGTCAATATCATTCTTGTGATAATTTTGGTTCTTGATTATCATATATTCAAAAATAGCTGATCTAATTAGATTATGGTAGACTCTTAATGCAACTAATATTTAAAGGAGAAAGCAATAGATTTGTCATTCATTTTTATGTTTACGAAAGCTCATCATAAAAACCAGAACAACAAACCATCTAGATTCATTGAAAGAAAAATGATTGACTGAATATTGCATTTTTTGATGGGCTCCAAACGCTAATGATTGTTTGTTCTTCTAACTTCATCAAGTTCCAAGAGATGTCTCCCAGTACCCTTTCATGATAAATATTGACTTGTTACTCTATAAGATTAATCAGAGGATAAATTCCGTGAAATTTTATAACTTTATAAGAAATTTAATAATAATAATAAACTTGGTAGTGGACCGGCAGTGGGGAGGGGCAGGGCATATTATTTTTAATTTTTGAAAGCAACTGGTATAGTATTGAAAATGATTTTTTATGCTTTATTATATTATCATAACACTATAGGAAGAACAGTAAAATTATTTTGGCTTTCTTATAAAATAAAGAGCCATAACTTTGTGAAGACTAAAGAAATTATTTTTAAGTTTATAGCTTTGAAGGACTTATTAAATTATATATATATATATATATATTTTTTTTATCATGACTTAAGACAACTGCAAGAGAATAAAAAGAAAAAAAAAAGAATCTTCATGAAACATGTAGAAACTTTAATTGATTACTCATAATTTTGTTATTTTATCTATTCTAATATGATATTTCGATGGAAATCAAATTTAAAGATAAAATAAATTAATTAAAAAAAGATCAAAAGTCAATCCAATTTAAACCTACTCAAATGAAATTATCTAATCATAAATTACTTTTTTAAAAGAAGAAAAAAAAAAAAAAAACTATCAACAATGTAGCCATCAAGTTGAATGATTCAATAACCACCAATTATTGATTGGTTAAATTTTTTTCTATACACAGTATAAATTTCCTGGACAGTGCAGCCTTCGAAAAGTTGTTGGAAAATTCGAGGTTGTTTCTCGGTGTTATGCTTTTAAAATCTTAGAAGGACTGTGTTTGCTACTATATGGCTTGCATTTCCAAGTCCTCTGTTTCTGAAAACAAAGAAGCTATCAACCCTTCAATGGCAGCTTCCAACTCTGAGAAAAAGCAAGCCACTAATGATCATTCTTCATTATCGACTTCTACGAGACAGAAATCCTCTCCAGCTTCTTCTTCTGGTGGCGATAGTCAATGGACATACGAGGTGTTCTTGAGTTTTAGAGGTGAAGACACACGCAACAACTTCACTGATCATCTGTATGCTGCTTTGGATCATAAAGGAATTTACACATTTAGAGATAATGAAAGACTTGAGAGAGGAAAAGAGATTTCATCTGAACTCTTGGAAGCAATTGAAAGATCAAAGGTTTCAATCATTATCTTATCCAAAAACTATGCTTCTTCTACATGGTGTTTGGAAGAACTTGCAAAGATTGTTGAGAGCATGAAGGCAAAGGATCATATTGTTTTACCAATTTTTTACAAGGTACTTCCATCAGACGTGAGAAAACAGAGAGGAGCATTCAAGAAAGCCTTTGAGAAACATGAACAAGATTTCAGGGATAACCTGGAGCAGGTGAAGAGGTGGAGATCAGCTCTTACACAGGTTGCCAATCTCTCTGGATGGCATTTACATGACAGGTAACTTTGTATCTTTAAACTTTAAAGCATTGAAATTCTATGAATTTTGTTACTGGTTAGGCTACATAGAAAAATTTCACTAATGCTTCTTTTTGACATAATTTTAACACCTTTACAAGCTTTTCCAAGTTAGGAGGCTTGAACAGATCATGCTTTCAAAATATAATGCAAAACATAAATTATTATTTCCTATTAGGGTTTAAATAGTTAGCATTCTTCTTCACTGCAGGTCTGAAGCTAAGTTGATCACTAATATTGTCGACAAGATTTGGAAAAGATTTAATCAAATTCAATATTTTCCAAGTTTCGATGGGGGACTCGTTGGAATAGATTCTCGTTTGGAGAAGATTTATGAGCTTTTAAAACCTGATATTTTTGATGAAATTCGCTTTGTTGGCATTTGTGGGATGGGAGGAATAGGTAAAACTACAATTGCTAGAGTTGTATATGAAAGGCTTTCGTACCAATATGAAGGTAGTTGTTTTCTTGCCAATATTAGAGAAGTCTCTGAAAAAAAGAGTCTTGAAAGTTTACAGGAAATGCTTCTTTATGAGGTCTTAAAGGAAAAGGAAATGAATATATGTGACTATCATAAAGGGATTAGTTTGATTAGAAAGCGGCTATGTAGGAAGAAGATTTTTCTTGTTCTTGATGATGTGGATCAATTAGAACAATTAGAAAGGTTGGCTGGAAGGAAAGATTGGTTTGGTTCTGGAAGCAGAATCATCATCACAACCAGAGACGAACATGTGCTGACAAGCCATGAAATCAACAATATTTATAAGGTCAAAGGATTAAATTACGATGAAGCTCATGGACTCTTTTGTTTGAAAGCCTTCAAATGCATAGGACCAACAAACAATCATGTTGAGCTCATAAAGCATGTTGTGCATTATGCAAATGGACTTCCATTAGCTCTTGAAGTTTTGGGATCATTTTTGTGTGGTAGAAATGTCAATGAATGGAAAAGTGCGGTGGAAAGACTGAAAGCAATTCCTAACCAAAAAATTATGAAAATACTTCGAATTAGTTATGATGGATTGGAAAGCATTGAAAAGAAAATATTCTTAGATATTGCATGTTTCTTCAAAGGAGAGGATGTAGGTCAAATCAAAGAAGTATTAGATAGTTGTAACTTTTACCCAGATATTGGAATAAGCATTCTTGTTGAAAGATCTTTGATAACTATTCAAGATAACAAATTGCAAATGCATGATCTAGTACAAGGAATGGGCTGGGACATTGTTCGCGAACGACACCCTGATGAGCCTGGCAAATGGAGCAGACTATGGCTGTGTCAAGATGTCCATAGCGTGTTGGCCAGAAATACGGTAAGATATTTTCCAAAGAATATAGCTAATTATGTATTAATATTTTACATAATGCCTAAATATCACAGTTCAAATAATTTCTTTCTATTAATTATGCACATTGTTTAATCTTCTCATCAGGGAACTTTAGTTGTTGAAGCTATGATAATTGTCAAATATAATAAGGATATTACCCACGCAAATGCTAAATGCTTCTCAACCATGAGTAATCTAAGACTCCTCGATATCAGTAATGTTCACATTTCTAAAGAACTTGAGTATCTATCAAACGAGCTACGGTTTCTCAAATGGCAGGGGTACCCTTTGAAGACTTTGCCTTCCAGTTTTCATCCACAAAAACTTTTTGAACTGAGCTTGTGTTATAGCAACATTGAGTATCTATGGAATGATAGTAAGGTACACTAGTAACACTATTGTAATTGTTTTTAAAAACATTATAAAAGTCATGAAAGCTAGTTTTTTATTAACTTTGGTTTTTGTTTCTACAGCCTTTCAGAGAGCTAAAAACTATTAAACTCAGTTACTCCCAAAACCTTGTCAGAACCCCAGACTTTACAATGATACCAAACCTTGAGAGGTTGGATCTTCAATATTGTACAATATTGCTTAAAGTTCACCAATCCGTTGGATCTCTCAGAAGGCTTATTGTATTAAATTTGAATAATTGTGAAAATCTTGTACAATTTCCGAGCGACGTTTGTGGCTTGAAATCTCTTCAGATTCTTAATCTTCATGGCTGCTCAAAACTAGACAGACTGCCTATCAATTTGGGAAAAGTCGAGCATTTGGAGGAGCTAGATGTCACTGGGACTGCTATAAGAGAAGTACCATCATCCATTGTACAATTAACGAACCTTAGAACAATGTCATTCCGTGGATGTAAAGTAGGACCACCGGAAACATGGTGTTATTTTCTGTTTTCACTGTTGTTGCCAACTAGAAAGCCTGACTGCATGGGTTTGTTGTTACCTCTTCTTGCAGGTTTGTCCTCTTTGCAAAAATTAGAACTCAGTGACTGCAATCTTTTGGAAGGAGCAATCCCCAGAGATGTCGGCTCCTTATACTCCTTAAGAGACTTACATATCGATGGGAACAACTTTGTTAGCCTACCAGATACCATCGGTCAATTATCTAAGCTTCAAATTCTTTGCTTGAAGAAATGCCATAGGCTTCAGTCATTGCCAAAGCTTCCACCTGGATTAATTTTTGTACAGACAGATGATTGTACTTCCTTGAAAACAATATCAAGTGCACTAGAACTCACCTCTCCAATGATTGCACTATACTTTCACAATTGTTTCAACCTGGTTGAGACTCGAGGCAGCAACAAAAATAGTTTGGCAATTATGTTGCTGAAACATTGGCTTCAGGTTTCTCTTTCCAAAACAAGCTTTTGATATCGTACCTTTAAATTTTCCAACATTTGTCTTCTATAGTTCCACCAATCATATCAAGTTCTGAGTCCTGTTGCTATGGCCATTTCTGTTTTATTACATTGATAAATTCAGATTTTTTAATACAACATTTCCTATTGCAGATAAGTGTTAGAAGCAATCGCGATCCCATTTTACCGAAGCACTCTTTTCCTTCTCAATTTTATTGTCGTCTCCTAGGAAGTGAAATTCCAAAAATTTTCAATTGTCAGAATGAAGGGAGTGTAGTAAATGGAAGACTACCTGATGGCTGGTTCAATGATGAATTTATCGGATTTGCTGTGTGTGTAATGTTTTCACCCATTGATCATTCAGATGGTTCAATGACAGCTGTCAGTGATTTTGATGACCCTTTCTCAACCATCAAGTCTGATCACCTTTGGTTGGCCTACTTACCTCGCGAAGGACTAGGTGATCCACATGAAGGTGATATTGCTCACGTTTCCATCATTGCTGAAAAAGGATATTTGGTTAAGAGGTGTGGCATTCGTCCATTTTACAAGCATGATGTAGAGTATCTTGAGGACATATCAACAACAGATGTTGTAATTTCTATGGTCCAAGAGCTTTATTTTGTTCCTCGTTTTTTGATGGCCAGGGCTCCTAGGCTTAATACATTTACGTACAGCGGAACGTCATATTATCCTGATTATGGATTTCTTTTTGTTTTTGGGTGTGTTGACACCAATTCAAGAGGAACAGCAGCAGGAACGTATTCAATAGCTGATCAAAGCCATGATGATTGAGGAAACAGTTATGGAGATGATGATCATGGGTAGCCCAAAACATTTCACTAGTAATAATAGTTGAAGTGTGAAAGTGAATTTAGAAGTCATGTGTCTCATAATCTTATTGTTCTAAACTTGTTGATCACATTCTAGGTTCTGTTATTCTAAACTTCATTACTTCTCTTTTTTCCATATATTTTTAGTTTTGAATTTTTTTACAACCCATTATTTGTTAGTTTTTACATCTGATTTTTTTTTTTTTTTTTTACCTTAAACATAGAAGGCTTTGTTTTGTTTTAAACCTAAAACCTCATATACCTTGAGCAAGCCCATACATAACATAACACCATGAATATTACAATAACCTCTATAAAATGAAGTAAATGCACAACATCCACTCGAGGTTTGTCAAAAATAAGATAAAAACATACTTATTATTTTATTACATCAAACCCTCATATCGTTAATGTAAACCCTCTATTTTAATTTTACGGATTTCTTTAGAAATAGTCCCTAAATAATTATTAGCGACCCTAAATAGTTTATGAAAGTGTCTAAGGGTATATGGAACCCATAGAAATCGATTTCGATTCGATTGGAGATTAAACGGAAGAGTAGAATGGTAAATGAAATCAAGAAATTTTTAAGGTAAAAAGGGACTAAATTGAAGATAAGTTTTACTATTTGTGGTCAAAGTGATATTGAGTTAAAAGCTAAGATAAGAGAGTGAAATTTAAAGGGGCGAAATTGGCATTATAGGTTTTATTGGGGAGGAAACTCGAAGCCAAAAAGTTGGTTTGTTGACTCACAAAATCAACCAAAGACAGTGTCGCACGAACCAGAAAAGAAGAAAGAAAGAAGAAGAGAAAAGAAGAAGAGAAGAGAAGAAGAAAGAAGAAGACCTCGCTGCCGACACTGTACCAGCCACCGCCGACCGGCCAAGTTCGCCGACCAGACGCGACCGACGACAGCAGCACAAACCGAGGTCGAACAATTGCAGAGGCAGACCAGATTCGACGCAGAATCGCTGAGCAACCCGAGCGGAACAGCGCCATCGTCGGAGCAGCTCGAAGCAGTCCTCCACGCACGCGCAGAACCGAGCAGATCTCGTCGAACTCCATGGCCGAAACAACGAGTAGCTGAAACGAGGTAGAACCAGACCTTCACGCACGCAGAACCGGCGACAGATTGAAGGTAGATCGGACCAGAACCGGCGACGGCAAGCTGCGATAGCGACCACCACGAAGACGCGACGCGAAAACAAGCCCAGCCATGCCATTTGCAGTTGTAACCGACGCCATTCTGTAGCTCGAAACCAGTGTAGCGCGTGACCAAGCAGAACCAGAACAGAGGCGGCTGATCGGAGAAGAAAAAGAGAGAATCCGACCGGGGAAGAGCAGCTCGCGCGTAGGAGAAGAAAGAGGGAGGAGATCCAGTTGAACCAGTCTCTTTTCGCCACCAAAAACCAGCCCCACATCGAGCTCAACGTGTAGAGGAATAGAGTGATTTCCGTGGGGAAGAAATCGGGTGAGTTGTTAAAGTTTAAAGTTAGTGATTTTGTTATTGATTAAGTTGATTTTGAAGTGGGTTTTAATACGATTCATTATTGGTTGGTTTTGAGTAAAAATGAGTTGATAAATAAGTGGATTAATGCTCATTAGAAGCTTAGGGAGCCAAAAGAATAGTGAAATGTTAAAGATAAAACGAATCGCACGCTAAACTACTTTGAAGGGCGATTTCATAAATTGACCCTTATGGCATCTGTTGAGTGTTCGGACGACCCTAACAAGTTTAATTAGGAGTATTGAAGCTATTAAAAGTGAAAGATTTAGATTAGAAACAGAAAATAGAGAGTTACGCGTAAAAAGGGTCACTTAGGGGCGATTATGTACTTTTAATTATTTCGAGTTTCCAGAAGTTGACGCGAACGTAAATTTTACGTATATATATGTTGTATAGGTGACGAGTAAGCCGGTGGAGCAAGGGAAGAGTAATAGGGAGCATTTTGGAACCTTCCGGAAAGCTATTCGGAAGTGATAATTAAAGGTGAGTGTCAAAATGATTTTTAATATGTTTTGTTGATTTGATTTATGAATGAATGTTTCATACATATTTGGATATTTTGATGAAAGTGAAATATGAGTTAAATGAGAAATTGCACGGTAACAGATAATATGGTTTTGTGTTTTCGTTAAAACAATGATTTTTCATTTTAAATTGTAAATGAGATGGATTTTAGTTTTAAAAATGAGAAAAGTAAAACCTATGGCTTACCCAGAGAGTATCAGATTATTACCGGTCTGAGTTGAGTACTCGAAGTGTGCGTTGGTAGAGTTAGTAGTGTCAGTATGTCACTAACTAAACTAACCGCGGGAGGTACCCGCAATGAGTCGTGTCAATCAGATGTCGAGAGATTAGCCTAATGCACATAGACAGTATATTATCAGCTAGCTTACCCGAGCGAGACAGAGTTCCGCTCTGTAGCAATGTAGGATTCCGCTACATGAACCGAACAGAGAGCGATGTAGGATTCTTCTCTATACTAGGGCGCCATGTGGTATGGGTCACTATAGGTTGACGGGAGCCGAATTGGTTAGCAGGACACTTTCGAGCGGAGTCGGATCATTTCCGGTTTTATAATGATGAAAGTGGCTGGTTGGCAGGACACCTACGAGCGGAGTCGGACCAGTTCGTTTCATCAAAAGAAAAATGGTTTTAGAATAAAAACCCCGCAACCATGGATGATTTGTTTATGAAATGGAAAACCGTGCAACATATGTTTTATAATATTAATGCATGAAATTAAATTTAAAATAAATGGATTTGAATGATTAAAACTGTTTTAGGGAGGTTTTTATAAAAATGTGATTTCAAATATATTATATGACACTCACTGGGCTTTTAAAGGTCACCAAACGTTTTCTGTATTTTTAAATAAACCCTCCCCAGGCATAGGTACCATAGCTGCGGATTACCCTGGACGACACTAGGCAGTCACGGCGAAAGTGCTCATGTGATTTCCTACTCTTATTTTGTTTGATGTTAAAAGATATTGTATATATATATTTTAGCATCTCCATATGGTTTTGTAAATATCCTTTTGTGGATTTAAATTATGCTTTGAGAATAAATTGATGCATGACATGTGAGTTTGTTGATAATAAGTTTATAAATTGAGATGTGAAATTGTAGTTGTGGTTGTGTTGAGAAATGAGAGCCTGAGGCTCCGTAGTTTGGGGAAATTGCTTTTATGATTTTTAAAAGTGTTAAATTTTATAATTTATAGGGTGGTAAAGTCCGAAAAACTGGTGGAATGCTGCCCAAATTTTTATAAAATATTTTGTAAAAATTTAAAATAAAAATGAAAAATTTTTCCGTGTTTCCACTGTTTTCAAAAAGGTTATAGAAAGAATATGGCTTAGTTCTGCGGGAATCCTTTAATTGAGCGCAAGGGCTAACTAAAGGGTCACCGTAGGGTGTCAGCAGATCACCTAGGGAAAGTGGTCTGTTAGTTAGTCAATTTCTATCAACTTTAACAGTTGACCAAACCAAAATTTTTGTTTAAATGACTATTTTACCCATGAATAAGACAAAATCTTAAAATATTCCTTTAAAAAAATCCTAAAAATCATCACCAATAACATTTAAAAAAATAAAGTTTTCTTTAAATCATCAAAATAAAAATAAAAAAGGAGAAATAATAAAAATTAAAAGAAGAAAAAATATATTGAAAATAAATCATTTAAGTTTTAAAATACATTCACAATCCTTTTAATTAATCCTATTCAACCAAACTAAATCAATCTAAAATTCAATTAAATCAATCCAAAAAATTAAACGATTTACCAAACTAACCATAAGATTCGCCACCAAACACCAAACTCAAATATAATTTTCAGATCGGTTTTTCAACCTAAACTTTGCACAACCCAGATCATTTTCACAACAATAATAATCTTGATCTTAGTTTAAAAAAAAAAATGTAAAAAAAACCCCTGTTGTTCATCTCTGTTTCAGTCCCAAAGATGATCATTACTAACAGCAATTGAAAACCCAAAAAACTTTTAACTCAACATTAGTTTAACATCATAATCCAATTTTTCATCTCTAATTTAATTCTATATCAACGTCAATTTGAAAACCCAAAATAAGTTAATCTATCGAACACACCTCCTCTCATTCTTAACCACATCGAACCAACTACTCTTATTATTTGAAACCCAAATAGCTTTCCTCATCGGTCTAGCAAAGAAAGAAAAGAGAAAGGCACCGTGATGCCGTTTATGAAGCAACCACCATCAAATGATAAGATAGCATATATGAAAGAGAGAGTGCGTGCAAGAAAGAAAAGAGAGAGCCTAAGAAAGAGAATGAAGATGAAGATGAAGAAAACTTCAGTGGTTGATGATGAAGAAAAAGAAGACAACGATGAACAGAAGGGAGATGGATAGGTGGAGATGGGTGGGTGGGTGGAAATGGAGTAGATGGAGGAGATGTTGGATGGGTTTGTGATGAGATGAATTAGGTGGAGATCTGTTGTCCTTCGATCTAGAAGGGGTAGCTTATTTTCAAGTTGAAGAAGTTGAAGATACTCAAGTTGAAGCCCAGATCTTTCTAATAAAAATATATATATATATATATTTGCAATTATTTTTTAAAAAATTTTATTTTAAGATTAATCCCCACAATCTAATCCTACCATCCAATCGTGTGACGGATGGTGGGGATATTTTTTTAAAAGAAATTATTGTTTTTATGTAATTATTAATTTTAATTTTTTAATTTTTAAAATTTTTCATTTTTACAATTTTTTTTTTTTTTACTTTCAAATTAATATCCTCCATCTATCATATGATGGACGGTGTAGATCTCTTTTTTAAATTAGTTATTATTTTTATTTTTTATTTATTTTTAATAATTTTAAATTAAAAAAATAAGATTAAAAAATTAAAAGGTGAAATTACCCTTAAATTGACCAATCTTAACATAATTTGACTAACAAAGTGAGGGTTTGGTGTAATAAAAGAGTAAATGTGTTTTCATTAGTTTTTAAGCAAACCTCAGAGGGATGTTGTACAATTTATTTCTATAGAATATTAACATAGAAATTAAAAGAAACATGATTCTTTCATTAGAGTATGATGTTTGATATGAGATGCATTAACTATGAATACTTATGATTGTAGAATTTGTTTTTATTGTACAAAATGGGCATCTTTATAACTCCATGACATTTTTTTTTTCTTGGTGACTGGGACCAGCCTATGATACAACCAAACCAGTAACAATAAGCGTTTGGGCACAATTCGGAGATCAACTTAAAAGAACGGGGGGAAGTGGGGTGGCATGTGATGTGACCCAACCCAGATACCTCTAGTTTTGATTCGGTAGGTCATGCCGGGCACTCAAACGGATCCCTCAGACCCGACTCGTCGGGTTAAGTGAAACCCGTGAAGCGAACCCTAAACTCTTTGATACTTTCTAAAATATCGTTGTGTTGGTTTTCTTTAAAAACTTAAAATGCGTAGAATTTGTTTCGATTTTTTTTTTATTTAAACCCATTTTCTAACAAAATTTTGACAGTATAACGACTACATTTTTGACATTCCGGAAAAACCTGTTTACAAAAAAAAAAAACAACACTTCGACTAAAATTCATCACCAACCCAACTTCTGGTTGTCCGTAGGCCTCAATCATGCTTTTCATTCTCAAATCAACTTAAATAAATTCAAGCACAATTTAATAAACCACATTTAAATAAAAAACCATTTAAAAACAGTTACAAATTAATAATTACAAATTCAAATTACTTATACACTTCAAAAAGGGATTTACATGAAAATCTAACTGATGAAACAAAATGAACTGCTTAAATGATGTCGTGTCGCACTGGCTCGCCTGTTGGAAGTAATGCTACTGCTCGGCTACCTGCTGAGAGTACCTGAAGAGGTTTTTATATAAAAACAGATAAATAATGAGTTAGAAGCTCAGTGAGTGATAATTTTTCTTTTCTTTGAAAATCTGATTTTCTCTAAACGTCCTCCTCAGAAAAACGTTTGAAAACTATTCTTTATTTCTAAATCATTTCAAGCTTAAATCACTTAAACATCAACTTTAATAAGAAAATTTATATATAAACACAGACATACTTTTAAATTCAAAATTTGTAACTGAAAATCATAAATAATTGGAATACTAATTTTAAAACTTCTTTTCTCTCAAATCTGTTTTTTTTTTTAAAAAAAAAAAAACTGTTTCTTGATATCTTTTAAAATTACCATAGTATCCCTAAATCTAGGGTCTCTCAAATCTCGCAACTATGTGCTGAATTTGCAGCGCTAACCATAGCTCGCCTGCTCTGAGACATCTCGCGGCTATGTGCGGAATTTCCCAACGCTAACCATAGCACGTAAAATACTACCCTACATCAGTAAAGGTGACTCTTTAAATAAACTCACTCACAAAATTGATGACTGAAAATGGCGTGTGCGGAGCCCCTACTCCTCTCACCTCGATCCTCGAGCGTCCTCATCACCTACACAATATATGGAAACATAAATTTTCATTCGCGTCAACTTCTGGAAACTCGAAATTACACAATCGTCCTTAAGTGGCCCTTTTTACGCGCAACTCTTCATTTTTTATTTCAAATTTTAATCTTTCACTTTTAATGGCTTCAACACTCCTAATTAAACTCGTTAGGGTCGTCCGAACACTCAACTGACGCCATAAAGGTCAATTTACGGAATTGCCCTTCAAACTAGTTTAACGCGTGATTCGATTTCTCTTTAAATTTTCGATATTTTCATGGGTTCCTAAGCTCCCAATAAACATTAATTCACTTCTTTCTCAACTTATTTTCGCTCAACATCAATCAATAACGAATCGTAACAAAATCCGCTTCGAAATCAACTTAATCCATAATAAAATCATCAACCTTAACTTAAACGACTCGCCCTTTTTCTTCGTTGCAAAATCACTTCCTTCCTATTCGCTTCGTCTTCATTCTATCGTCTGCTTTTGTGCATCCACTGGTCTTTGGTTCGAGCTATTTTTGGTGTGATTTTGGACTGGTTTGGGTGCGAAAATGGATGGGTCTCCTTCCTTCTTCTCCTCCCTCATGCAGCCTCTCTTCCTCTCAGCCGATCTCCCTTCGCGACACTATTTCAGGTCTGGTTTAAAGCCGTTTTTGGTCGAGATTGCGGTTGGGTCGAGATGGGTTCTGCAGGTGGTCGGGATGACAACTCGTCGATGTCCTCTTCCGCTCCGATCTGCCTTCAATCCGTCGTTTCTGCCGTCGGGTTTCACTACAGGTCTGCGCGAGTTTGTCTTCGGTCTGTTCGGTTCTGCGTGCGGCGAGGTTTGGTTCGGTGAGTTTCACGACATCGAGCTGAGCTAGTCGGAGCTACTCGATCGACGTTGACAGCTCCATCGCTGTCGTCATCAGCTCGCATGCATGAAGGACTAGTTCTCGATCGCTTCTGCTCGGTCTTGGCGAGGTGGTGGCTAGTCGGTGATATGTGCATGAGTTGCATGGGGCTTGAAGAGTAGTGAAAGTGCATTTGGGGCTGGCAAGTGTTGGACCAAGTCAAGTCTTATTATGTTACTCTAGTCTTGTTTGTTAGAATTAGTAGCTCTAATATAAGAGTAGTTAATTGTGGTACTGTTACTTTGTTAAAGCAGAGCAGAATAAGTAGCCAACATCTTCTCTTTGTTTGTTAAATTTTGTTAGTTGTTAATAGTGGAATGAACCACTATTGTTGCATTATAAATTGTCATTGCATTGTTGAATAAGAGGGTACGATTTTAGCCAACTCTGTCTTACTTCCTTCTCTACTTCTTCTGATCTCTTCTAAGGTCTAAGAAAAAAATTCTCTTATCAGTGGTATCAGAGCCTGGTTGGCTCAATATGGGTACCAGAAATCAAGCCAATGCTGAGTTCCGCAGTGAAGTTTAGGGAATACTGGGGGGTCATGAGACCAGTATTGATGAAGTTCATTCAGTTCTACAAACTATATTGACAGAAATCCAGTCCTTGAAGGTGTCTCAAGAGGCCCATAATAGCCTTCATAACACTGCCAATCCAAATGTTAACCTCTTTGCCACAACTGAATCCTCCCATCCAACTCAACAACCCTCTACTAGTCATACAACCCCAACAAATATTCAAAATCATCATCACCTCAAGCTGAATTTTCCTAAGTTTAACGAAGAAGACCCGCAAGGATGGGTTTACAAAGCAGAACAATATTTTGAATTTAATGAAGTAGCAACCGATTAACAAGTGCAGTTAGCCTCTTTCCACCTTGAAGGGATTGCACTCCAATGGCATAGGTGGTATGCCAAGTTCAAAGGGCTTGTGACTTGGACTGAATTTACCAAGGCGTTGCTTCTCCGCTTTGGACCAACCAACTACGAAGATCCCTCAAAGGCACTCACAAGACTCAAACAAGTCACAATTGTTTCTTCCTATCAAGAGGAGTTCGAAAAGCTTTCCCATCGGGTAGATAATTTACCAGAAAAATTTTTAATCGGGTGCTTTGTTGCAGGGCTAAAAGATGAAGTTTGGTTGGATGTTAAAATCAAACAACCCCATTCCTTAATAGAAGCAATAGGGGTGGCGCGTTTGGTTGAAGAACGAAACGGGTTGCAGAAAAAAGGAGTTGTTCCTTTCAAACTGTCGATCTTGGGAGCTCCACCCAAATCAGAGAGTAATCCAACAGGAATTTTAGGAGCTTCACCTGCGTCTAAACCAGCTACTAGCAATAACCCAACAACCTTTAGGCGGATTAGCAGTCAAGAAGCTAGAGAACACCGGGAGAAGGGATTGTGTTATTACTGTGACGAGCGGTTTGTTCCTGTCCATCGTTACCGGCGTCCGCAATTGTTTATGATGGAGGATGTTGCGGCAAGTGAAGACAGCGAATTAGAGGTTCAAAGTGATCATCAAGATGTCGAGGTATTACCAGAAATATCATTCCATGCGATAGCAGGTACTGAACACCCTCAAACCGTAAGACTTCTAGGTAAAACGAAAAGGAGAGAAGTGATGGTTCTGGTGGATGGAGGAAGTACCCACAATTTTGTGGATCAATCACTGGTGCAAAAATATGACATACTAGTAACCAATGGTCAAGCTTTCTACGTCATGGTAGCTAATAGAGAAAAAATTAATTATTTAGGGAGATGCTTAGCCTTACCTTTAGAAATCCAAGGATATCATATAAAGGCAGATTTCTACGTTCTCCTAATTGCAGGGTGCCCACTTGTCTTAGGAGTGCAATGGTTGGCGACGCTCAGACCAGTAGAAACAGATTACAAGCAACTCACAATGTCTTTTCTCAATGGTAACATAAAACGGACCCTCCAAGGCATGAAACAAGTAGGCATGGAAGCTCTCAGAGAAAAAGAATGCTATTACCTCCAAGGAACAAGTTTTTTCCTCCAGTTGTTGTTGGCACAAGGAGCCAACGAGAAACCAGAGTATCCAACAGACCTGAGTCTCATTTTAGAGGAATTCAAGCAAGTATTTGAACCACCTATGCAGCTGCCACCAACCCAAAGCCATGACCACCGGATTTTGCTACAATCCAATAGCGAATCAGTCAATGTAAGACCTTATCGATATCCTTACTATCAAAAATCAGAAATAGAAAAGATGGTGCAGGAACTTCTGAGTTCGGGACTGATAAGACCAAGTCGTAGTCCATTTTCTTCACCTGTGTTATTGGTAAAAAAATCGGATGAGAGTTGGCGCTTCTGTGTGGATTATAGAGCTTTAAACTAGATCACCATTAAGGACAAGTATCCAATTACGATAATTGACGAACTATTGGATGAATTATATGGCTCCAAGTACTATTCAAAACTGGACTTGCGATCCGGGTATTACCAAATCAGAGTTCACAAAGATGACATCGCAAAGACAACGTTTCATACACATGAGAGGCATTATGAATTCGTGGTCATGCCCTTTGGTCTCACGAATGCCCCTGCTACTTTTCAGAGTCTAATGAATGATCTTTTCAGACCTCACTTGCGTAAGTTTATCTTAGTTTTTTTTTATGACATTTTAGTCTATAGTAGCTCGTGGCAGGAACATCTACTGCACCTCCGGATAGTTTTGGAAACATTGAAGAAGCATCAGTTATTTGCAAAGCAATCTAAATGTCGTTTCGGGGTAATTCAAGTAGATTACTTGGGGCATCTCATTTCAGAAAAAGGAGTAGCTATAGATCCTAGTAAAATACAAGTAGTGCAGGAGTGGCCGAGACCAACCACCATGAAGGGAGTTCGTGGCTTTCTGGGGCTTGCGGGATATTAACGCAAGTTTGTTAGCATCTTCGGAAGTATAGCTACTCCTTTAACTCAGTTGCTCACGAAGGAGGGATTTAATTAGACTGAGGTAGTAGAGGAGGCATTCCAAAAATTGAAAAGAGTAATGTCTTCACCACCAGTTTTGAGGCTCCAAGATTTCTCGCAACAGTTCGTTGTAGAAAGCGACGCTTGTAGGCTAGGCATCGGTGCCATTCTCTCTCAACAGGGGCATCCTATAGCCTATTTCAGCAAAGCATTAAAAGGGTTTGCACTGGCTTTGTACATATGAAAAGGAAATGCTTGCTATCATCAAAGTCATTCGTAAATGGCGTCCATATTTGCTGGGCGTCCTTTGATTGTCAAAACAGACCAAAAAAGCCTCAAGTTTCTTTTAGAGCAACGCATCACTACATCGGTTCAAACAAGGTAGCTTTCGAAACTCCTAGGCTATGATTATGTTATAGAATATAGACGTGGACAAGAGAACCAGGGAGCTGATGCTCTATCCAGACAAGTTGAATTTGACATGATAGCAGTGTCCTTGCCACAAGTAGACTGGTGGCTTACTCTACAACAAGAGGTGCAACAAGATTCTTTTCATAAACAACTTGAGCAAAAGAACCTCAAGCAACCTGAACCACTTTATATGCAACGTGGAGGGGTATGGTTTTTAAAAAAACAAAATTTACTTGAGTCCTAATTGTTCTCTACTACCATCCATTCTAGCAGATTGCCATGCCTCTACTGTTGGAGGACATTTCGGATATCATAAGACATTGTCACATGTTCAACACAATTTCACTTGGCCTGGCTTGCGAAATTCAGTCAAGCAATTTTTGTTGCACTATGATATATGTCAACGCTTCAAGAATGACAGTATGCGTCCAGCTGGTCTTCTTCAACCCCTTCCAATCCCAACCAAAGTGTGGACCGACATCTCTATGGATTTTATAGAAGGTCTTCCATCGTCTCAAGGGTTTACAGTTATTATGGTGGTAATAGATAGACTCACCAAATATAGCCACTTTGTTCCCATTCGCCATCCCTTTACAGCAACCACAGTAGCAAAGGCGTTTATTTCCAATATCGTCAAACTACATGGAGTGCCTCAATCCATCGTTTGTGACAGAGATCGAATTTTTGTGAGTACGTTTTGGTCAAATCTCTTTAAAGAGCAAGGAACAGAACTCAAAATGAGTTGAAGTTACCACCCGCAAACAGATGGCCAGACAGAAGTCACTAACCGAGTACTAGATCAATACTTGCGATGCTTGGCAAGAGATCAGCCTCGAAAGTGGATTGACTGGTTGCCATGGACCGAATATAATTATAATACAAGCCTTCACTCAGCTACCAAAGTTACTCCCTATGAAGCTGTGTACGGTGTTCTTCCTTAAACTCTACTTCCTTACATTCCAAGAACAACACGAGTACAGGCTGTGGAAGAACATCTGCGTGATCGAACAACCATTTTGTGTGACTTGAAACGTAATTTAGTTTTGGCCCAAGAGCGGATGAAGAAGCAAGCAGACCAGCATCGTCGAGAGGTGCAATTTCAGGTGGGAGATTATGTTTATCTGAAGCTATAACCTTACCGTCAAACCTCAGTAGCTTTTCACAGCTCGGTGAAGTTATCTCCTAGATTCTTTGGACCTTTTGAGATACTAGCTAAAGTAGGACAGGTTGCGTACCGTTTGGCCTTGCCACCAGGAGCCCAAATCCACGATGTGTTTCATGTAAGCCTCTTGCGAAAATTTTTGGGAAACAAATCTCCAGCCTTACCAACTTTGCCTCCCATTCAGGATGACTCGATCATACTACCAATTCCAGAAAAAGTGTTGGATTACAGAACCATTCAGAAGGGGAAGTATAGACCTAAGATTGAAGTTTTGATTAAATGGGCAGGGACTACCGAAGAAGATGCCACTTGGGAAAATCTGTGGTGATTTTCACGCACATATCCTGACTTTATCCTTGTGGACAAGGATACTGTTAGGAGGGGGGAATGATATGTGCATGAGTTGCATGGGGCTTGAAGAGCAGTGAGAGTGCATGTGGGACTGGCAAATGTTGTTGGACCAAGTCAAGTCTTATTCTGTTACTCTAGTCTTGTTTGTTAGAATTAGTAGCTCTAATATAGGAGTAGTTAATTGTGGTACTGTTACCTTGTTAAAGCAGAGCAGAATAAGTAGCCATCATCTTCTCTTTGTTTGTTAAATTCTGTTAGTTGTTAATAGTGGAATGAACCACTATTGTTGCATTATAAGTTGTCATTGCATTGTTGAATAAGAGGGCACGATTTTAACCAACTCTGTCTTACTTCCTTCTCTACTTCTTCTGATCTCTTCTAAGGTCTAAGAAAAAAATTCTCTTATCAGTCGGCGAGCTGCACGGTGGTCTGGTTGGCGTCGTCCTCTCCTTCTTCCTCTTCTTCTTCTTCTTCTTTCTCTTTTCTTCTTTCTTCTTCTTCTGGTTCAGCTTGCGAAGTCTCTAGTTACATCTTTTTTTTTTTTTTGGTTTTGTGATAACTTTTTGGCTTTATGTTTTCCCCCGCAAACAATTCTAAAAATGACGTCCACGTCCCTTAAAAATTTCGTTCTCACCCTTGGCTTTTAACTTAATTTCACTTTAACCATAATTATTAAATTTTATCTTCGATTTAGTCCCTTGTCACCTTAAATAATTTCTCGATTTCGTTTACCTTTTTACCCTTCCGTTTAATCTCCGATCGAATTTAAATCGATCTCTAAGGGTTCCCTATACCCTTGGGCGCTTCCGTGAACCATTTAGGGTTTCTAATAATTATTTAGGGACTGTTTCCGGAGAGATCTGTAAAAGTACGATCGAGGGCTTACAACACGTGTGTAGGGCAACCCACATACATTGAGGGGAAACCCACATTAACAGGGGAAGGATGTCGCACCTTTATGACATTACTTACAAAAATATTTTTAATTTTCAACTTAACTGGTTTACTGGTTTGAAAATATGATAAAATGGATATCTTAAAATCATAATAAAACAAGATGATGAAATCATTAATTAGTCACACAAAATTGTATATAAAATGGAATTGCTACTTGGTCATTCATGGAATCCCTTATAATAAGATATAACTTGTTAAAGCCTAAAGGTTCATAGTTAAACAAATAGATGAGATTCTAATTTTAATAATTAAGAAAACATATAATTTAAAAAAAAAAAAAAAATCTATTGTAGTTTGCAAATATCTCCTTTCTAGCATTTATATTAAGTTAACAGAACTGTTAGGCAAAGTATAAAATGACATTTTCAACTCTGATAAAAAGATTTTTACTTAAAAAATAAAATAATTATAAAATACCACCTACAATAATTATAAAATAATAAAAACTGATCAGATGAACGGTGGAGATCAACACATCAAATAAAAAAATAAAAAATTGATAAAAATAGAAAAAAATAAATAATATCTTAAAATTAAAAATTTGTATACTAATAAAAAAAAAGTATAGTAATAAAATATTATTGAAGAATTCATCCCAACCATTCATTTAGACGATGGAGATCATATTAAAAAATAAAATTAAAATAAACTTTTAAATAAAATAAACAAAACTTTCAAAAAATAAAATTAAAAAATCTAAAAAAAATGGAGATCCACTAGATTGGATCTCCACCGTCCATCCAAATTTCATCCATATGTAGTTTATCATTCAACCATCATTGATCATCAAACCAACATCTCATCAACACCATCTGCAACTCATCAACACCATTAATGCTGCTACTTCTTCGTTAATACCACTGCAATCAAACACCATCTGCAACTTCTTGTTCATCAACATCATCTACAATCAAATACCATCTACAATCAACACCATCAACAAAATCATCAACCCACACAATCAATCAATCCTACACACAACAACAACAATCAATCCCTACCAAAACCACGCACTAAAAAAAAGGTAAAAAAAAAAAAAAAAAAACCAGAAAAAACCCACACAAACAACAATCAATAAAAATATTTTATAATAAAAATTGTATATTAATAAAAAAAATTAAATAATATTTTACAATTCGAATCTGTAATGGTAGAGACCATTTTGGGTCTCTATGATGGAGACTTGAACAACGTCTTTGGCAGTGGAAACCCACGTGGTCCCCACCATCAGAGACCGAATTGGATCTCCAATAGTCTTCACTGAGTTGATGTCGTCGAACCCACCTATAAATCGGGCCGAAGATAGAGATAAAAGAGAAAAAGAGAAGAGAGAGAAGCAATTTTAACCCATTTGTCGTCGTCGTCAAAGATAGACCCACATGTAGGAAAGAGAGCCGTTATAGCGAACCCACTTGCCGTAGTCATCGAACCCACCTACCGGAGATAGAGAGAGAAGAGGAAAATAAAAGATAGAGAGAGCAAGAGAGAGAGAGAGGTAGTTGAGAGGAAAAAATAGATTTTTATTATATACATATTTTTTATTTTTAAATAAAATATCTTGGGTTTTTTAATAATTTTATATTCAATATTATTTATTTTGATTTTTTATATTTTAATTATTTTTTGATTGCATTTCCCTTTTTACCCCTGAAGTCAAACGGTCAACCAAGTCAATCTAACGGATTTTATAATCGTTAGGGACATTGTTATCCTTTCACACGCCTTCAAACAGGTGTTTTAAATGTTTTTATTAATGTTAGGTTATATTTTAGATAAAAATGAAACGATGGGTGGTAAAAAAGAGACCTTTATAAACTACAATAAGTTTTTTAGGATTATCCTTTAAGAAAAATGAAACAACATTAATACCTTGGTGCTATCTTGGCTTATGTATATTATTAGCCCTGGGATTAGTAATATATTTAAGGTTGAAGGATTGAACAATGGTGAAGCTCTCAAGGTCTTTCATTTGAAAGCCTTCAAACAGAAGCAACCCACAAATGATCATGTTGTTTTTATAAAAAGTGTCATGTATTACAAAAGTGGACTTACCTTAGCCCTTATAGTTTTGAGTCCTTCTTGTGTTATAGAAGTGCCAATGGATGGAAAAGTGCTTTCGACAAACTATAAGAGTATCCAAATAAAAAGATTTTGAATATACTTCGTATAAGTTATGATGATCTAAACCAGAATGAGAAATATATAATCTTAGATATTGCATGTTTTGTTAAAGGAAAAGATAAAGATCGAATCATAAAATATTGAATGGTTGTGATTTTAACTTAGATTTTGGAATAAGAGCTCTTATTGAAAGATCATTAATCACTATTTCAAATAATAAAGTGTTGATGCATGATTTGTTGCGAGAAATGGCCTAGGAAATCGTTCATGAACAACACCCTAATAACCCTAGCAAATTGAGCAAATTATGGTTGTCTAATCATGTGCATGACGTGTTAGCAAAGCAAACAATAATTTCTATTTTAGTTTTTTTTTTTTAATTTTAACTAAAACATATTTATATATTCTATATATGATTTCATCAAAAGCAAAAAGGTTTACAGTAGAATGCAATTAGTTACGCACTAACTCATTAATTAATTTAATTTATTAGGGAATACAAGCCATTGAATGTATCATGGTCAAGATTCCAAAATTTGTCAGTCGCTACTCAATCGACAAGATAGGGAGTAGTGACTTCTCGATTACTAGGCGAGTAATGTTCACCAATTGTCAAACTGAGTCAAACTTGAGCAAAAAACTTTAAAAATTTCTATATGATGAAAATACAATTATCTGACTATTGACCAATTAGTTTGATACTTTTGACCATTGACCATTAGGATTTAATATCAACTTTATAAAGACAAAGGGTATTTCTGTTGAGTTTTTTGGAATCTCAAAAAAGGTTCATGTCATTACAACCAAAACTCTGATATTGGTGTAATTTCATCAAACCTCATAAGGGTTCGTGTAATTTACCTATATATACATATGAACACAAAAACGTATAAGTTTTTTCTCACCTTTCTCTCTCACGTCTCACCCTCCTCTCTCACATTGCACCCTCTTCTCTCATTGTCACTTGCTAGTGCTGTCGTCTTCGGTCACTACTTTTAGTAAGTAAAATTGTAAGAAAAAAGTGAAATTGTTGTTGTAGGATGTTTGATTTTTGAAAATTTTTGTTGTAGGCTGTTTGGTAGTGAGAAAGCAAAAAAAAATTTGAAGTATGGTGGTCAATGGTGACTAGTAAGGTGTTATTTATTTATTTTTTATTATTATCATTTTTCATTTTTACATAATCCGAGTTAGGCCAAGTTGGTTGAGTTGTGACCTAAGTACTCGGCCCAACTCATTGCATACTTGTCGAAGGAATATTGTTTTTCCAGTAGATTTTTCGATTTTTTTGTGCTATTAGAATTGAGAAATGTTATTTGGAAAGAAATTTTCTAAGAACCAGTCTTTGAAAACCAGATAACTAAGAAATTTGAAAAAGTCATTTTCCTAATAGTTTGTTAGGAGCTTTGAAAGCTTCAGATTTTTCAACTCCTAGTACAATTCTAACATCCTTTAAACTAATAATTTTAATCTCTCTTAATTTCCCTTTTGTAAAGTCTCCTTAACAAGATTATTTTATTTTACAAGTTTTGGTATCAAAACCTATCTCTCTGAACATAATGAGTAGTTACAATGGCAGACTTTATCTTTTATATATTGATTGCAGTCTTACATTATTGTTGCTTATTTATTTGGTTTATATGTTTTCTTTCTTATATGAGTATTACGCAAAACTTTAATCGACTCTGAAAAACAACATATGCTTTGAACATCAAAAGCCTGTCTTCCGATGACTCATCGTCCGATCAATAGTAGTGCATGGTGACTGATTATTTAAGGAAAAAGAAATAGAACACTTGGGAGACTTTTCCAATTGTAAGTGGTGGTTACCTCTAAGAAAATGAGACATTCTTTTCGTCGAAAAAAGTGTCCAATCAAGCACACTCCTCTCAAAACGATTGTTGAATGCACTTTTGAAGTATCAAATAAAATGTGGAAGATTTTAAACAACATGCCCAATTTTTCATTTAGCAAGCAAGTGAACGTAGTCATTGCAACCATGAATATATATATATATATATATATATATATATATATAAAGCAAACTAATGGTTTAATGCGCTGATGATATTTATAATTTTACATTCTTACATGATTACATATATGCTATATACTTAGTTTTTTTTTTTTAATTCTTTTTTACTGTTATATATTGAGGTTAAAATTTTAAATATTACATTTTGTAAAGGAGAAAAAAAATAAAAATAAAAGCTATCAAAAATGAAATAAAAAATAGAACTAAAAAATAATTTAGTCAAAAATGTTGATGTGGCTTTGGATTTGAAGCATTCTTTAGTTGGCGTGGGATGGGAGCAGCTTTGAGGGATCACAGAGGGCTCTTTGTGAAGAAAGTGCATGGTTTTTTTCGATTGTGCTAATGCCAACTTTTGTGAAGAACACCAAAAAATTTGGACAACAGATGATAAACCCTCACACCTACCCATTTGAAATTATGATTCAAGTCATTCCTCCCAAATTCCAAATCTGTACTTGGAAAAAAAATAACAAACGAGTACATCTAAACTTTCTTGTGACAATACACTCACGCCCGTCGGATGCTTCATAACAGTATTAAGCTTTTTTAATTGCTCAAAAACTCAGTTAGAATGACAATCAAACAGCATAAAAAAAATTAAAAAAAATTAAAAAAGAGTTTGGAGATTAGTAATGTACTTTTGATCAGTAGATAAATTGTATCAGATTTATATTTATTAAAATTCAATAAACTTTCTTTAAAACACTCACGCCCATCGGATGCTTCATAACAGTAGTTAGCTTTTTCAATTGTCCAAAAACTCAGTTAGAATGACAATCAAACAACATAAAAAAATTTAAAAAAATAAAAAGAGTTTGGCGATTAGAAATGCATTTTTGATCAGTAGATAAATTTTATCGGATCTACACTTATTAAAATTCAGTAAACTTTCTTTAAAAAAATGTTTAAAATTTTCCAAAAAATACTCAAAAAAGCACTTTTAATTCATGATAACGCTTGTATATAAGTTCAAAATACATGAAACTCAAAAATGCATTTGCTACTTGACAAAAGGGTTTCGAATATCTAAAAAGGCTTTGGACAATGCCGAAAACACTCAAAGTTGAGATAATTTATATCTCATTCATACAATCAGTTAGTGCATTCAATATAGCAACAAAAGAAAGTTATCTAAGTTTGCATTTACACGAGACAAGATTCTAGATTACAATAAACATGTAGTAGAGAAACAGCTACGTACCTTATAATAAAAGTTTCATTAGTTAATCTACCTACAGCCTCAAAGTATCATCATCTGATATCGTCTCCTCTGATGATGCATCACTCTTAACAACAACCACGTCATTTGGTTTGTTTGTATGATACAAAGAAGTCGTGCTTTGTTCATGGGAACTCTCTCGTTGATGATCACTTCCAGATGGTTGGTGGCAACTTGATCTTAAATCACTAAATAAAAGGAGTGGCCCTTGGATAGGGTGCAAAACGGGTTGACATGTTGGGTTGAGCTGTATTCGATTCGATTTGTTTATGAATTCGACCAATTCGACACGAATTCGTTTATAAAGCGGGTCGCTATTTTTGGATTCAACATGAATTCGTTTATAAATGAATAACATGACACGACACGATTAATTCGTTTATTAATAGAATCATAAAGGATCCAAACCCGTTAACCCGTTAATTCGTTTAACCCGTTTAACTCGTTTAATCTGTTTAATTCGTTTAACCCGTTTAACTCGTTTAATCTGTTTAATTCGTTTAACCCGTTTAATTCGTTTAACTTAAATAATATTTTAAACACAAATAAAATAAATAATTCACAACTAACCACCTAATTCAACACATGAAAACCAACACATTAAATCAACTACATAACATTCCATATTAATTATCCATATTTAAAAACCATAACAAAATAAAATCATGCTCCAACTCAATACAAATCCATAGAAATTAAAATTACTTAACACTATCATTCTCCAACACAAAACTTTATAATTTAAATTCTTCCCCCTTTGATTCCAAAGGGACCTCCAACCTACACAAAAATCACATGAAAACAACATTAGATATCTATAAAAATAGTAAAAAATTAAATAAACATATATAATACACTAATACAGAAAATATCACAAGAAAATGGAAATAATAATTCAAGTTAAATAAACATAATCAATATAAAATATCACAAGAAAATGGAAATACTAATTCAAGTTAAATAAACATAATTAATAGACAATATCACAAGAAAATGAAAGAGAAGGACACGTGAATCCTGAAGGCTGAAGCTGGTCCAACCAGATCTGATGGTGGAACCGTGAAGAAGCTGCGACCGTGAGGAAGAAGAAGCTGCGATCGGCGACCGTGAGGAAGAAGAAGCTGGATTGGAGTTGCAATTGTGAGGAAGAAAAACCTGGACTGACGCTGCAATCGTGAGGTAGAAGAAGCTCGATCGGAGTTACGACCGTGAGGAAGAAGAACCTGGACCGGAGCTGCAACTGTAAGGAAGAAGAAGCTGGACCGTGAGAAAGAAGAACCTCGACCGAAGTTGCAACCGTGAGGAAGAAGAAGCTCGACCGGAGCTGCGACCATGAGGAAGAAGATGCTCGACTAGACCGTGAGGAAGATGCCGTGTGGTTGTGGGAGAAGGGGAGGAGCTGCCGTCGGGTGTAGGAGAAGGGGAGAAGAACAAAATGAGTTGGGGGTGTCGTGTGGTGGCTGCCGAAGTTGAGTTGGTGGTGTGTGTGGTGGCTGCCCAAATTTTGAAATGAATAGATTAGGTTTAGGTTTGGTTAATACTTATATATATGCATAATTACATACTAACCTCTATAATTTTTTAATATTATAATTTTATCCCTAATTTAATCATGTCAACCCGCGATTCGTTTAAGTAAACCCAATTCGATTCGTTTAATAAACGGGTTAAGCGGGTCGACACAATTACGACACGAATTCGTTTAACTCTAACCCATACCCATTTATTTTTTGTGCATTCGTGTCAACCCGTCATGTTGTGAGCCATATTTCCATCCCTACCCTTGGATAAATCAAAGGTCTACTGATCTGTTCAGTTGTGAAGTTAAATGTGGCTTGTCCAAGACACTGCCGTCTCTGCGAGAATAGACATCACCTAGTGAAAGTCGGGTTCTGTCCATCGTACTTTCTCCCCGTGGTTTCTTTTGTGATGCAAGAAGGCATCATCACAGCCCAAAGAATTAGCTTCTGATTCTGCATATTTTAATACTGAAACACATGCACCATTCAAAAGTTTAGATAGTTCTTCCTGCAACCGCTCAGCGAAATCTCTGGCCAATCTCCATTGCGCGAAGTGCAGTCTAGGATCAGTTAATATCGCATCCCAATTTCCCATACCATGTCTTCTCACACCTATCCAAGGAAAATCTAATTCCTCTTCAGACCAAAAGTCAGTGTATGGTGAATGGATATAGAGAACTGCCTCTTCTATTCGAAGCTCTTGTTCGACTCAAGATGTTGTCAAGTAACAGTTTGTGTCTCAGCCATGATCTTTGGCTAAAAGAAGATTGCTGCAAAACATCCTGGAAGAACTGTTCATAATGACCAACGGATTCATTAATAGATTTCACCAATGGTGATGTGGTGGATAAAATCTTGGGAGCATATCCTCCAAATTTTGGCTCTGTGGGCAACGCTGGATTTAAGAAGAATGAAGATCCGCTAGAAGTTCTCTTCAGCTGATTACTTTCACTTCCTAAAGTATGATTATTAATTTCCCCCACCATAATGCAGGTGGTTGCCTGTGGAGTCGTAATTGCTAACGGGAGAAAGTCTTGCTTTTTTTCTTCTGAAAACAGCTGGGTTCAAGGAAAAAGAAACTCCAGTTTAACTCACACAGGCCATCATATTGTCCCCAACATTTACAAAACAGAATTATCTTGGACTTCATAAAACTTACACATATCTGTATAGAATAAGATAAGAGAATAAAGCAACACAGAATAGACAAAATCAACTTGCCTGTAGGCATTTGTTTTCTGATGTAAACTTGGCAGAGCACCCAGGAAAAGATTCAACATTATTTCTGCAGATCATTGTATCTCCATGTACCTATCTGTGGTGCATGCATGTAGTATATATGCCAAAACTTTCAGTTCTTGTTTTGTTTAAATTTGAATGAGAGATCTCATGTGATAGAATAGTATGACTTCTACTTGAAGAGTCTAATGATTCTGGAAGAGAAATTATTGGTTCAGCATAAAGAGGTTGGTTCTGAGAATCTGAGTTGATATCAACAGTAGAGTCACATGCACCACATGAAAGTGTAGAACACACTCACCACAGTTACTTATATGGAGTTGAGCAATGAAATCCTATATTTATGACTTTGTAAAGTACGGAACAGAAACTGCAACCTCATGGTCACAGCAAGACCTGTCACGCAATAGACCTATTGACTCAAGTTGATGCTTATGTTTTTGACAAGCTACGTAAACAAATTTTACACGGGGGAGTAATGGAGAGCTTCAAACAAGGTAGCAATTCTTCTTTCATCAATTCAGGAACTATTGTTGTCTTCCCATCATCACATGAAAAGACCTGAGACTCAGTTGTAACACGTGCCCCAAATTCATGGATCCCAGATTTTTCATCCACAATTATGCTACTAAAGATGCAAACTTTGATTGCATCATTTAAAGGTGCTTTTTGTACATCCATGGCACCTTTCGAACTCTGGCATGGCACTGGTCCAGCATTAGGAGTGGCATCCTTGGATACGTTCTAATAATCATGTGATTGTTTACTCTCACATGTCAATCTGTTAAGTTTTTAAGATTTTTCTAGATACTTTCAGCTAATGTAGGTCAACTTTTTTGTAATATTAGAAGTTGTCAAAGATTAGGTGGGTTGAAAGTCTCTAGGAATTAAAAGTAGTGGTTGTCCTCAGATTAAGGAATTTGTCTCATGTTTGGTAAGATTTGTTGAAGTTACTTTTTGTACAAACAGCCTATATATATATATGGCTTTATTTTTGCAGAATGTAGAGTAGTGCAACTAAGGGAAGTTCTATTCAAAAACATATATTTCTATCTGTTTCTATTTTATCTATTTCCAGTTTTTTACTGTCAAATGGTATCAGAGCATAATTCTTGAGGGACCTGTGGAAGAAGAACTATGTCAAGCAGCAGCAACTTTCTTGGAACAGGACCTCCTCAGTTTGCAGGGTAGAACTACCATATATGGGCCATAAAGATGAAGTCTTATCTTAAAGCTTTGAATATGTGGGAGGCAATAGAGGATGGAGCAGAGCCAGCACCTTTAGGACCTGATCCAACTCTATCACAGATCAAGGTTTATGAAGACCAAAAGGCCAGAAAGCCAAGAGCTTTGACCTGTCTTCATTCAGCTCTGTCATAAGTTATATTCACAAGAATTATGACTTCTGAATCTCCGAAGGAAGTGTGGGAAAAACTAAAAGATGAATTTGAAGGCAATGAAAAAGTTAAATCAGTCAAGCTCCTAACTTTAAAGAGGGAGTTTGAATTGTTAAGAATGAAGGATGGGGAAAATGTAAAGGACTACTCTTCTAAGTTACTTGATCTAGTTAATAAGATCAGGCTACTTGGAGAGGAAATAACAGATACAAAGATTGTGGAGAAGATAATGATCAGTCTTCCAGCAAAATTTAAAGCAAAAATTGCTGCAATAGAGAAGTCTTGTGATCTTAAAACTCTGACTGTGGTTGAACTAATAAGTAAACTGCAAGTACATGAGCAAAGGTCACTTATGAGGGAAGAGGAAGTCACTGAAGGTGCTTTACAAGCAATGCACAAGGGAAATCAAGCTAAAAAGGATGGCACGAAGGCTGGTGGAGTCAAACCAAACAAAGGAAAAGTAGTGGCAGGTTCAAAGAATTCTAGAAATAAAAGCAAATTCCCTCCTTGCAATTCCTGCCACAGAACCAATCATCTAGAAAATGATTGTTGGTTCAAGGAAAAGCCTCCAATTCAATGTAAATATCGTAAGAAACTTGGTCATGTTGAAAAAAGCTGCAAGTTGAAGCAAAAACAAGATCAAGAAAAGAAAGCTCAACAAGCAAATTATGCAGAAGAAGAAGATGAAGAGACCATAGGAAGCTTGTTCATGGTCACTCAAAACTTTAAAGCAACAGGGAGACACACTTGGTATGTTGATAGTGGTTGTACAAACCACATGGCAAAGGATGAAGCTATTTTCTGAAATTGGACAGATTTGTCAACACCAAAGTGAAGCTTGGTAAAGGTGCAGTAGTTTAATCTCAAGGGAAAGGTTTCATAGCTGTCCAAACTAATCAAGGTATTAAATACATTGACAATGTGCTTTATATACCTTGTTTAGCTCGAAACTTGCTTAGTGTAACTCAAATGCTATAAAATGGATATTCCTTGTTTTTTAAAGACAGATGTTGTTTCATTTATGATGTTAAAAATAATCTTGTTGCTGAGTTGCCTATGGTGTATAAAACTTTTCCATTAAATTGGAGTTGTGTTAAAGAAAGTGCAAATCTTGCTAGAGTGATTGATTCAAAGCTGTGGCATAAAAGGTTTGGTCATGGCAGCTATGATTCATTAAAACTGCTGCAGAAAAATGGTATTGTATATGGTTTACCCGAAATAGTGAAACTTGATGGTGTGTGTGACTCATGTCAAATGGGAAAGCAACATAGGTTGCCTTTTCCACATGCAGCAACTTGGAGAGCGAAAGAGAAACTTGAATTGATATATACAGATCTATGTGGCCCTATAAAGACAGAGTCCTTGAATAAAAACAAGTACTTTGTCATTTTTATTGATGACTCAACTACGATGACTTGGATCTATTTCATAAGATTCAAGTCTCAACTTTTATAAGTTTTTAAAAGATTTAAGAAGATAGTGGAAGTTAATCTGGATGCAAGCTCAAGGCTATATGATCTGATAATGGAATGGAGTATAATTCAAAGGAGTTCAATGATTTTTGTGAAGCTGAAGGAATAAAACACCAGTTGACTATAGCTTATACCCCTGAGCAAAATGGGGTTGCTGAAAGAAAAAATAGAAGTATAGTAGAGATGGTAAGGTGTCTATTGGCTGAGAAGAAGTTGCCCAATGAATTTTGGGCTGAAGCTGCCTATACTGCAGTCTATTTGCAAAATAGATTGCCAACTACTACTGTGGAGGATGCAACCCCAATTGAAGCATGGAGTGGGGTCAGACCATCTGTAAAGCACATGAAGGTATTTGGAGCTTGTTGTTATGTGCATATTCTAGTTGAAAAGAGGAGCAAGGTAGATGTCAAGTCATAGGTTGGTATTTTCATGGGTTATGCAGCAAAATCCAAGGGCTATAAAGTCTATAATGTGAAGGATAAGAAGATAGTGATCAGCAGGGATGTACTAGTGGATGAGGATTCATTTTGGAACTGGGATGAAAATAAAGTGCAGCAAGGTAAGGAAGGAAATCAAAGTGATGTTCTTACAGCAAATCAAGAAGAAATGGTTGACGCAAGTTCTCAACTTGAACCTGATGACTCAGATGAACCAGTAAAGCATAAAACAAAGTCACTTGCAGAAATTTATAAAAAATGTAATGTGGCGCTGGTTGAACCTTCAAGATATGAGGAAGCAACAAGGTATAAAGGCTGGGTTCAAGCTATGGAGGAGGGAAATGCAGATGATTAAAAAAAATAATACTTGGGAATTAGTGAAGAGACCTTATGGAGAAAATGCCTTAGGAGTAAAATGGGTGTATAGGGCAAAAGTGAATCCTGATGGGTCCTTGAACAAGTTGAAAGCTAGGCTTGTTGTCAAGGGTTATGCACAACAATATGGTGTGGACTTTGGTAACACATTTGCACCAGTTGCGAGGCATGACACTATAAGTGTAATCACCGTATTTTATATATTCATAATTAATTATTTGTTCAATTAAGATTTCAGAATTTGTAGAGAAGGAAAGAATAATTTGACTAATAATAGAGTTTTATTTTTTTTAGGAAGCTTAAAAAGAAAAGGAAATTTGATTAAGAAAAAGATATTGTTTTAATAAAGAAGATATATCAGCATTGTAATGCAATATTCTTTTAGAATAAAATAGTAATTTATTTATTATGGAGTTTTATTTTTGGGAAGTTTAGAAAGAAAAGGATATTAATTAAGAAAAGATATTGTTTTAATAAAAGAAAAATATATATATATATATATATATCAGCAAATTTTTAGTAAAATTTGTATAGAGACTAAAATTCCTATTACTATCAGCTTTGTATATTATATATATAGGATTACTATTTAGAGTAGAAAAGAATAAATATATAATATACGTTTCTTCTCTAGCAAAATTAGTTAACTCATTCTTGAGTTTCAAGGATCAAGAAGGTTTTAGGTTCGTGCAATCGTTGAGTCTATTTTGTGAATTTTGGCTTATTCGAGGTAAGTAAATTCATTCATGATGTATGTATGTTGGTTTATGAACTTTTGAATATTCTGAAATCTATATTTGTGTTTAACATTAATTATAAACATGATTTTAAGTTATTTATATAACAATAAAAATATTTTTGCAATAGTTTTCAAATTATTTTATTTACTTCTAAAAAGAAAACCTAGGATTTTAGTATAAATCTAAAATTTTGCAAAAGTTTATACATTGAGTCTTAAAAACTATTGTTTCTTAAAATTGATTTACAATTATTAAATATTTTGTCGAGTGTTTTGAAGATATATCTTTCAAATAAAATCACAAAAAATTATTTTATCTCATTTTGTAATGAGGCCGATCCAGTCCCCTCTTGGACCCTGACCTAAGCCTAAAGGGATTCAGCTGCGACCGGCCCGGCCACCCCATCGTGGACCTTTCCCTCGGCCTTGGCCCACATGGATTTGGTGGCAGGTACTATACAGTCCCCTTGCCTGCTTTTCTCGCCTCCCTCGCCACTCGAACCCATGCACGGTCAGAATTACGGGTAATTGTGACATTCTGTTTCTGACCAAGTCACACGGGTAATTGTGACATTCTACTTCTGACCGCATCACACGGGTATTTGTGACACTATAAGACATGAGCATAATTTTTATATACTCTATGGTTATATGTTTTAATATAATATTTTGTTCTCATTATTGTCTTATGCTACATGGTGTGTTCTACTAATATAAACATTGATTATATTTTCGATTTTAATTATGGGTGTTGAAATATGTTTCTATGTATTGAAGTTTTATATCTGACTTATAAAAGTAATTATACCAATACTAATATTATGCATGAATTTATTTACTGAGTTGACGGCTCACCCCCTCGTCTCTACCATTTTACAAAGTAGGAATAAATTATGGGCATTAGGTGTCTTGATCTTGGAGTTCTCCCAATCGTGAAGCCTTAGAAATAGTTAATGTGATTCATTGTATTTAATTTTGGATTTTATAAGAATTAAGAATTTATCAAGAACATATTTTGTTTTAATAATTAATTTTAGAATTTTTCTTCTGGAGATTATGTTTAGATAAATTATGTTAGCTACTTTCAAAGTTTGGAATAAATTTCTAATTGGAGTTTGTTTTTGTTTTGAGATCTAGTTTAACAATAACATCCTATTTCCTTGATATTGGATTTGGGGTGTTACAATAAGATTGTTAATTACTCTTGCTGCTCAAAACAAGTTGAAGTTGTTTCACCTTGATGTCAAATCTGCTTTCCTTAATGGAGAGCTTGAAGAAGAAATCTATGTTGATTGATCAACCGCAAGGGTTTGAAATTAAAAGGAAAGAAGAATATGTTTACAAGCTTAACAAAGCTCTCTACGGCCGAAAGCAGGCTCCAAGAGCCTGGTACAGCAAGGTGGATAAGCACTTGACAAGTTCTGGATTTAGGAGGAGTAACTTTGATGCCACTCTTTATATCAGAAAAGATAAGTATGGAAATATGCTAATTGTGTTTTTATATGTTGATGATCTGCTTGTAACTGGAACTAGTGAAGATCAAATGAACAAGTTCAAGGCTGAAATGGAAGTCATTTTCGAAATGTCTAATTTGGGGGAAATGCACTATTTTCTTGGAATGGAAATTCTACAAAAGTCAAGTGGAATTTTCATTTTTCAGCAAAAGTATGCTACTGAATTGCTAAAAAAGTTCAAAATGGAGAATTGTAGGGCCGTATCAACTCCTTTAGTTGCAAATGAGAAATTAAATAAAGAAGATGCTGGTGAATTGGTTGATTCTACATGCTGCAGAAGTTTGGTGCGAAGTCTTTTGTATTGGACCGTCACCAAGCCTGATTTGATGTACTCAGTTAGTCTCTTATCGAGATTCATGCAAGAACCAAGGGAGAAGCACATGGTGGCTGCTAAAAGAGTCCTCAGATATGTTAAAGGGACCTTGGATTATGGTATTGAGTATAAATCAGTTGGAAAAGGATTGTTGCAAGGTTTTTCTGATAGTGATTGGGCTGGAAGCTTGGAGGATTCAAAGAGCACTTCAGGATATGCTTTTAATTTAGGTTCTGGTGTTTCTCATGGAGCTCTAAGAAACAGGAAGTGGTAGCTCAATCCTCTGCTGAAGCAGAGTACATTGCAGCTGCAGGTGCCGCAAATCAAGCCATTTGGTTGAGAAATCTGGTGGAGGATTTGAACATGAAACAAACTGATGCAACAGTAGTATGGGTTGACAACAAATCTGCAATTTCTATGACCAAGAATCCAGTGTTTCATGGAAGATCAAAGCACATAAAAGTGAAGTTTCATGCTCTAAGGGAAGCTGAGGCAAGTCAGGAGATCAAGCTACTGCATTGCAGCTCAAATGAACCGATTGCTGATATTTTAACAAAGGGTCTGCAAAAAGGAAAATTTGAAGAACAAAGGCAAATGCTTGGAGTATTCAAGAAAAGTCTTGAGGAGTGTTAAGCTTTTAAGATTTTTCTAGATACTTTTAGCTAATGTATGTCAACTTTTTTGTAATATTAGAAGTTGTCAAAGATTAGGTGGGTTGAAAGTCTCTAGGAATTAAAAGTAGTGGCTGTCCTGAGATTAAGGAATTTTTGTCTCATGTTTGGTAAGATTTGTTGAAGTTACTTTTTGTACAAACAGCCTCTATATATATGTCTTTATTTTTGCAGAATGTAGAGTAGTGCAACTAAGGGAAGTTCTATTCAAAAACATATATTTCTATCTGTTTCTATTTTATCTATGTCCAGTTTTTTACTGTCAAATCTGTTTAAGATAATAGAAAATTTGTTATAATAGAACGTGGACAAATTTGATTTATGTATTAACTTGCCAGAGTTTATCTGATCGTACATCTCAGTTTCCAAAGCTGGTCCTGAATCACCATTTACAGAATCAGCCTCCATCTGTCACAAGATGAACAAAGTGAGCAATTCCCGTAAAAGGCAAGAAATAATAGGTTTGGAGTGTCAATAAAATTTTGGAGCATGCACTGCTATATTACTAGTGCATCCAGCAAAATGGAAAGAGGATGGCTCTGCCATTTTACAAGTTTCAATATTTATTTTATAAAACTTCTTTGTCACATGAATATGAGACAGGACTGGAAATACGTTCACTTGCTACATAACACCTACACTTCACCAGACATTATAGAATTAATCTACAACATGAAATTGGTTCTTTGTCATACAATTTTATGTGGCTTTTGCATGTTAAATTCAGGAGAGAGTAACAGCAGATTTTTCGGGTTTGTTACTTACAGACGACTCCATTTTGCCAGTCCTGATGAATAAATTGTCAAGCAATAATTGTAAAGCAATAATCCAATGATCTTGATATTTAAGCGATGTTTATTAATTTTATTGATCATCTTCAGCCCTTAACCTAGATGATAGTGTAATAAGCACCTAACCACCAACATAAGAAGTCTTCATCCAAACGTTTATCTGAACCACACCTATTGTGAAAAGGTTTTACCCTCTGAATACTAACAAGAGAAAAAGAGATATTTAACCATCTTTGTTTAGTTTCATTATCCTCCTTAAGTTCCATGCTAGAGGGCAGCCTACTAAATCAATAAGACATAGGTCTATATTACAATATTTCGATTAACTTGCATAAAAATGATAAGAATAACACAATACGTAAATTTACGTATCCATATGTTGTGTAGGTGACGAGAACGCGCAAGGATCGAGGTGAGAGGAGTAGGGGCTCCGTAAGCGCCATTTACAGTTATTCGTTTTATAAATGAGTTTTGTTTAAAGATTTTAAAAGGATTGGTTGAATCCTCTCTTAGTTGTTGGCTTCATTGTTTTCTTTTGTTATAGGTATTCTTTTGAGAAAAGAAAAGTGATCGTGATTTCTCAAAATTATGCCCACACACACGGTTTCTTGGTGAAGAGTGATAGCAAGGAAGATCAAGTGGTGAAGAGTCTATGAATCGAAAGGGATCAATCAATCTTCATGCAATGTAAGATTTAATCTTATTAATTTAGTTATTGAATTGTTATTATTAGCATCGACCGACAAATTTTTTTGTTTTGAAAAATTTTTAAAACTCACGTTTCCGTATTAATCTAAAATTCGATTTTTCCTTTCAATTCAACCATCAAACTTTTGTCAAACCTTTAGGTTAATTGAGAAATGCGGCTTGTTCCAGTGATAAGACTAAGCCCGTCCACCACTTACCTTAAGGTTGTGGGTTCAACTCATTAAAGTCCCACTAATATGTGGACAATTTTTTCCACTTTTGTTTGGGTAGTCCTCTCCAGTTTCTGAAAGTAGAGATCCAAGCCATGCTTTGGAATTCTATCTCAGCTGGTCTTGGTAATAATCTGGCCAGGTGCCAGTAAATCGAAAAACAAAAAACAAATTCAAGTTAATTCAATTCCAATAGTTTCCTCCATCTTCAAGTAAATTAATTATTTAAAATATTATCTTTGAAATATTAATCTAGGTTCAAAGTAAATATCAATGAAAATTTTTTTGCAACTTAAATGTAGAAAACTAGTGTTCCAAAAATCGACCAAATTGGTCGATATTTCGCAAGCTAATCGGTGATCGATACTGTATTTGTCTGACAACCCCCAGATCAGGGGCCTTACTTTTTGGAGGTGAGTAGTTGGTTGAGTTAATTGAGTAATCGGTCCAACTCAACCAACTCGGCACAAAATTGGTCACAGAACTGACCAGAAAACACACCAAACACCACCAAAAAGTCAATTGGAGAGATAGGATTCACACTTAGGAGAGAGAAGAGATGTTGTTCGAGAGGGAACCGAAGAGCTTCAACTTGGTTAGGCTTATGGATGTCACCCAGTTGGAGTCACAATTGATACCCTTCCACTTACAGTACATCGATTTTGATGACTAGGTAGAAAGGAGACCGGAGACTGACTGAGGGAGAGAGATCATGGCGGCTGACTCATTGGCGTTGGTAGTTACTATAAGGATGAGAAGGAGGAGGAAGAAGGTGGTGGTGGTGGTGGCGAGAGAAAGTAGGGGCATGTCGTGAGCAGAAGCGAAGGATTGAAATAGAGAGAGAGAGAGAGAGAGAGAGAGAGAGAGAGAGAGAGAGAGAGAGAGAGAGAGAGAGAGAGAGAGGGTGGGGTGTGAAAGGTTGGAACGACAGTGATAAGTGGTTTGTGTGTTAGGTTATTGTATATATACTAGAATGAATTACACAAATCTCTCCTAAAGTTTGATGAAATTACACTAATATTTAAGTTTTGACCTAAATGACATTAACCTCTTTTTTAAGTTTTATTATTATTATTTCTTTTTTACATATTTGACCCTATTTGACCGGCAATGAACAATATTTACCGTTTAATTGACGATTAATAACTGAGTAATCGATAAATCGCTAACTGATGTCTTGTCAATCGATTAGCGAGTAGTGATTTTTGGAACATTGCAAAAAACTAAGGTTGATGAAATTAAAATAAGGTTGATTTTTGAAATGGGCTACTTTTTTCTTCAATTCAGCTATTTTTCTACCTTATTAGTATAGAAGGTTGATCTATAATTTGCTGACATAGAGCAAGTCAAATGGATGGAGCGGCAGTGATCCTGACACCGGGGTGATGTCGACTAAAAATACTCCAACACTCAAATTAGAAAGGGAGATTAAAATAAAGCAAATCAAATAAGCAAAACAAAATGTATGCTCTATTGTCGTTCAACCCAATGCATTTGGCACATTAATAGAAGTGGAGAGTTGGTTGAGCATGCGGTTAGAACGTAATGATAAGGCATTTGTCTCCTTGTGCAAGGACTAGGGTCTTACTTGAGATGGTGTGGAAGATGTGGTGTCTTAGAGATGGAAGAATCATAAATGCTTAAAGATGTGAGAGTAAAAAAGTAACAGTAAAAAAGTAACAGTAACTAGGTCGACTAATGATTTCACCATTTGGGCCACTATACTGGGCATTTCAACCCACACCTTCAATACGCCCGTATTTAGCTATTTTTTCCATTACAATTAGCAGTTCCTATTTCTTTTCTACATTCAAACAAATCATCTACTATTTTCTCGCTTCTGATTCTAGTTGGTAAGATAAAAGTCATTTTTCTCAATATTGTCTTTTAAGTTTTCCATTTAAATGCAGATGTGATTGTCTTAATAAAAATAGTGTTCGTAACTGATCTTGATTAAAACTGTTGTGATCATGTGAGCTCTTGATTCAAACTGTCACGGTTGATTTAGTTTAATCAAAACCACTTTATGATCATGAATGAATTTTATTAAGGCTATTTGTGCTCATGACTTGTTTTAATTAAAATTCAATAGTAAATGATTTTGATCAAAACTATCATAATCCTAGAGGTGCCTTGATCACAAAGTTATTTCTCATTCATGTCATTTTGACAAGGACCTTTCATAAGCATGTCTTTGACTTTCTAAAACTAGGGTGCTAATTGCATGATATTTCAAGTCGTCTTAAATACAAATTATTTACTTGTTTGGGGGAAAAATTAGCTTTCCAAAATCAAATCAAACCGAGGCCATTAAAGTCCAGCAATTAAAAATCAACCCAAAGGAGAAGGCCCAAAAAAAAAAGCCCAAAGGATGGATTCCAAGGGAAGCAACGGTTCCAGCCTAGTCATCTAGAAAAGGAGATACAGAAAAGACGAAAATGCCCTTGACAAGGAGCAAGAAAGCAAACTGAAGGGAAACTTCGCTCTAAAATTCCAAATTAGGGCCACAAGTCGTCTGTCAACTTCCTACCTCACTAGAATGGTAGAGAGCTCAAGCCTGATGATAGAACTAGAACTAACAAACGCCTAGGGGTAATACTAGGCTATAGGAAAAAGGGAGGGTTAGCCACGTAGCCTCATAACAAAGGGACGAATGAGGAAACACCACTACATCTTAATAAGAGTGGTTGAACACTTTTTTTTATCCTAAAAAGTAAAAAGTTCAAGTCACACCCTTGTTTTAAAACACAAAGGTATAGGTAATTTTATATGAATTTAATCTTTTTCCTCTAACATAAAATAATAATAATAATCATAATAATAAGAGAATAAAGTAAAATTATATGAACACTGCAAAGATGGATTTGGAAGAAAATATTTTAATATAATTAAGTGATTTGGATTTCAGTTAAAAATCAAAATTTGATTTTTTTTTTCAATTAATTTTTAACATTTTAAAGTTATTTAACCACTTAAAAGATAATTAAAACAACTTATAAGAACTATGCTTGAATCCTTTAAATGTTAAGTGAGAAAAACAAACCTATAAATAAATTGAAGTAACTTATACTAAAAAACTTAGTCTCAAAATAAAAAATCAATTACGAGAGCACTTAGAAACAGGAACCTTGCTTTTTTTTTTTGAAAAAAAAATTATTTTTGCTTAATATTTGATAAAAAAAAAATTAAACCCATCAAAACAAATAAAGGAAATAAAAGATAAATTAGATTTTGGGAATGCAATTTTTCTTTTATCTCCTAACATTAGGTCAAACAATTGCAACTTAATTGAGATAAGACTCCAATGCGCAACCCAAAATTGTTGCTCCCAGGAGGCGTGAGAGGTCTATCCATATTAAGTGGAAAAATTTCCCCCACTTTATGAGCTATTCACATTAAGTGAGAAAATTACTCACACTCTATGAGTTATAATTCTCGAACTTCATTCCTTTACTTTTTAGAAAACTAGCCAGTGCGACTCCCTATGGGAGCGGCAATGCAATTATTATTTATTATATTTCATGGAGCAAGACAGCACTAGACAACCATCGAGTCGGGGCCTTGGGGGTAAGACCACTCGCTTATGACTCAATATGTAGTTGGTTTAGACAAAAATTGAAGGGCTGAATAGATACACTAGATTTATTACTCGCACTCTCGCACGGATCAATGGTGCTTTTGTGTAAAGCGAAATAAGAATTGAGGAGTTTGAAAAAAATAATAATAATAAGAATTGAGGAAGATATTTGTTTCCATTTTCAAAGCAAGGATTTGGCAAGAAAGAAAGCGATATGTGCCAAATTTCAACAAAAATTAATGAGGACAAAAAATCGAGGGCTTGAGAAGAAAAATCAAAGGACTGATTATGACGTGGTACAAATCTTGACACATAATTTCCTGTTTGTCCATCATTGTCTTGGAGTCTTTCCTCAAGCCGTGCAGCTCAATTAGAGATGGACATTTTCAGGTTTGGATTAGATTGGATAGGATTGAGTTGAAAATTTTTCAACCCAACTTAATCCAATCAATTCTCCAACCCAACCCAACCCAATAACAATTGGGTTGGGTTGGGTTGGATTAGGTTGATTCGGGTAGCAATCCACTGAAATACAAAACACTCTTGTTGATTACGATTGACATGTCTAATTTAAAGAACCTGAATTGTTCTCCATTGTAGCCTTCCTCTTCTCGGTAACCCAACAAACAAGAAAGGTATAATATAATCTATGATTGTAATATAATATAATCTTATTATTATGAAAAAACATAATAATAACTAATTTTGTAATTTGTGAAATTAGTTATCTTGTTTTTTAACATTCACATTGCGTAGTACTCCACTAACCTAATGTCTTGCCAAATAAATGACGTTTCATATGATTGGATTCGATTGTTATTGCAATAATTTTTACTTGCATTTTAGTCAATTCCAAATATTTCTTTTTATTCCAGATTATGGATTTGGCTCTATCCTGCCTACTCGAAGGACGCCATATATCTGAGACATTTGCAGGATCTTTCTCAAAGGACTACCCAAAGCTGAATGCCAAATATTGGAAGCAGGTGCAAATGCTTTTGAAAAGCATGTTGTTCATGGCACTTTCAATTGAATAATCTTCTCCAGTTAGGCAGCCATTGCATCGGTCTAGGGATGCCGGAAAGCTGAGGGAGCTTTACAAAATGTCATTGAAGTCCTCCAGTTAAGTGATTTACTTGCCATGCATTCCTTGTGGACGGCATCATATAGAAAATCACATCTGAACTATGCGAAGCTACCCAAAAAATAATTATATTCATCTTGCTATTTTGTTTGATATGTAGACTATTATTTTACATTCTTACAATTTTCTCTTGAAGGTAATTCAACTGCCAACACCAATTTTTTTAAAAAAAATTTTCGAATTGGATTTGGAAAATTTATTTAAATTAAATGTACAAAACACAATGAAAATGACAAAAAGAACACTGGAATAAAAAGAACTTAATGATCTGACAAAGGAAAATATATTTGGAATAAACAAGATATTTCTCAAATAAAAATATCTTTAAGAAAACAACTCTTGAAAGAGGAGATATCTCTCAAAAAGAAAATAACACAAGTGTAAAAATCAAATAGGGTGTAAACATATTTTTGTTCACATATGTATTTTTTTGACATTAAAATTCAAATTATTAATTATATGATGATATGCACACAAAACATGATTGAAAAAGTGAAAAAAAAAAAAAAAAAGAATTATGGATCCAAGAATTATTAATTGATGATGGAACATTATAGGAACAGTGCAAGATAAGTTTGTGGTGGGATCTTATACGTTAGAAATAATATTGTCATAAGTATAGTCACAATCATTTGTGGGAAAGGAAAAGCCAAGGGAAGTAAAGAAAGTCGGCAGCAGAAGAGTTAGGATGGACTGGACGTACAAGATACGTTCGAATTGGAGTGAAGGGGGGACTAACTTGTATTTGACACGCATGCACCTTGCATTAGAGGAATTCATCCGCTACCTTACCACAATTCGACAAGGACTGGTTAAAGGAATGCGGTTTTCAACCCATCTAGGGCAGTATGATCTTGACTTTGATCATGACTTCATTCAACCAAGCATTCATTAATTTTTCTTTTTTAAAAAAAACGGGGTTTCATTATTCCTTATTTGTTAAAATTTATTTATTTTATTTATGACCACATAATTCCACTTTTGAGTTCTTAAAAAAATAATTAAAAATTTCCACTTCTGAAAGTGTGTTTCATTTAATTAAAATTTTCTTGATTTTTGAATTTCTATTTATTAATATTTAATTGTTTTGTTTATAAATAACCAGCAATTATTGGTTGGTTAATTTTTTCTATACGCAAAACATAATAAAAAAATTTTCTGGACAATGCACCCTTTGAAAAGTTGTTGGAAAATTTGAGGTTGACTCTCGCTGTTATGCTTTTAAAATCTTTGAAGGACGACTATGTTTGCTATTGTAAGGCTTGCACTTCCAAGTCCTCTGTTTCTGAAAACAAACAAGTTATCAACCCTTTAATGGCAGCTTCCAACTCTGAGAAAAAACAGGCCACTGATGATGATTCTTCATTATCGACTTCTACGAGACAGAAAACCTCTTCAGCTTTTTCTTCTGGTGGCAATAGTCAATGGACATACGAGGTGTTCTTGAGTTTTAAAGGTGAAGATACACGCAACAACTTCACTGATCATCTGTATGCTGCTTTGGATCATAAAGGAATCGATACCTTTAGAGATAATGAAAGACTTGAGAGAGGAAAAGAGATTTCATCTGAACTCTTGGAAGCAATTGAAAGATCAAAGGTTTCAATCATTATCTTATCCAAAAACTATGCTTCTTCTACATGGTGTTTGGAAGAACTTACAAAGATTGTTGAGAGCATGAAGGCAAAGGATCAGATTGTTTTGCCAATTTTTTACAAGGTACTTCCATCAGACGTGAGAAAACAGAGAGGAGCATTCAAGAAAGCCTTAGAGAAACATGAACAAGATTTCAGGGATAACCTGGAGCAGGTGAAGGGGTGGAGATCAGCTCTCACACAGGTTGCCAATCTCTCTAGATGGCATTTACATGACAGGTAACTTTGTATCTTTAAACTTTAAAGCATTGAAATTCTATGACTTTTGTTACTGGTTAGGCTACACAGAAAAATTTCACTAATGCTTCTTTTTGACATAATTTTAACACCTAACAAGCTTTTCCAAGTTGGGAGGCTTGAACAGATCATGCTCTCAAAATATAATGCAAAACATAAATTATTATTTCCTATTACGGTTTAAATAGTTATCATCCTTCTTCACTGCAGGTCTGAAGCTAAGTTGATCACTGATATTGTCGACACGATTTGGAAAAGATTGAATCAAATTCAATATTTTCCAAGCTTCGATGGGGGACTCGTTGGAATAGATTCTCGTGTCGAGAAGATTTATGAGCTTTTAAAACCTGATATTTTTTATGAAATTCGCTTTGTTGGCATTTGTAGGATGGGAGGAGTAGGTAAAACTACAATTGCTAGAGTTGTATATGAAAGGCTTTCATACAAATATGAAGGTAGTTGCTTTCTTGCCAATGTTAGAGAAGTTTTTGAAAAAAAGGGTCTTGAAAGTTTACAGGAAATGCTTCTTTATGAGGTCTTAATGGAAAAGGATATGAATATATGTGACTATCATAAAGGGATTAGTTTGATTAGAAAGCGGCTATGTAGGAAGAAGATTTTTCTTGTTCTTGATGATGTGGATCAATTACAACAATTAGAAAGGTTGGCTGGAAGGAAAGATTGGTTTGGTTCTGGAAGCAGAATCATCATCACAACTAGAGACGAACATGTGCTAACAAGCCATGAAATCAACGATATGTATAAGGTCAAAGGATTAAATTACGATGAAGCTCATGGACTCTTTTGTTTGAAAGCCTTCAAACACATAGGACCAACAAACAATCATGTTGAGCTCACAAAGCATGTTGTGCATTATGCAAATGGACTTCCATTAGCTCTTGAAGTTTTGGGATCATTTTTGTGTGGTAGAAATGTCAATGAATGGAAAAGTGCAGTGGAAAGACTCGAAGCAATTCCTAACCAAAAAATTATGAAAATACTTCGAATTAGTTATGATGGATTGGAAAGGATTGAAAAAAAAATATTCTTAGATATTGCATGTTTCTTCAAAGGAGAGGATGTAGGTCAAATCAAGGAAATATTAGATAGTTGTAACTTTTACCCAGATATTGGAATAAACGTTCTTGTTGAAAGATCTTTGATAACTATTCAAGATAACAAATTGCAAATGCATGATCTGGTACAAGGAATGGGTTGGGACATTGTTCGTGAACGACACCCTGATGAGCCTGGCAAATGGAGCAGACTATGGCTGTGTCAAGATGTCCATAGCGTGTTGGCTAGAAATATGGTAAGATATTTTTCAAAGAATATAGCTAATTATGTATTAATGTTTTACATAATGCCTAAATATCACAGCTCAAAGAATTTCTTTCTATTAATTATGCACATTGTTCAATCTTCTCATCAGGGAACTCTAGTTGTTGAAGCTATGATAATTGTCAAATATAATAAGGATATTACCTCTGCAAATGCTAAATGCTTCTCAACCATGAGTAATCTTAGACTCCTCGATATCAGTAATGTTCACATTTCTAAAGAACTTGAGTATCTATCAAATGAGCTACGGTTTCTCAAATGGAAGGGGTACCCTTTGAAGACTTTGCCTTCCAGTTTCCATCCACAAAAACTTTTTGAACTGAGCTTGTGTTATAGCAACATTGAGTATCTATGGAATGATATTAAGGTACACTAGTAACACTATTGTAATTGTATTTAAAAACATTATAAAAGTCATGAAAGCTAGTTTTTTATTAACTTTGGTTTTTGTTTCTATAGCCTTTCAGAGAGCTAAAAACTATTAAGCTCAGTTACTCCCAAAACCTTGTCAGAACCCCAGACTTTACAATGATACCAAACCTTGAGAGGTTGGATCTTCAATATTGTACAAGATTGCTTGAAGTTCACCAATCCGTTGGATCTCTCAGAAGGCTTTTTGTATTAAATTTGAATAACTGTGAAAATCTTGTACAATTTCCAAGTGATGTTTGTGGCTTGAAATCTCTTCAGATTCTTAATCTTCATGGTTGCTCAAAACTAGACAGACTGCCCATCAATTTGGGAAAAGTGGAGCATTTGGAGGAGCTAGATGTCACCGGGACTGCTATAAGACAAGTACCATCATCCATTGTACAATTAACGAACCTTAGAACAATGTCATTCCGTGGATGTAAAGGAGGACCACTGGAAACATGGAGTTCTTTTCTGTTTTCACTGTTGTTGCGAATTAGAGAGTCTGACTGCATGGGTTTGTTGTTGCCTCCTCTTGCAGGTTTGTCCTCTTTGCAAAAATTAGATCTCAGTGACTTCAATCTTTTGGAAGAAGCAATCCCCAGAGATGTCGGCTCCTTATATTCCTTAAGAGAGTTAAATATCGGTGGGAACAACTTTGTTAGCCTACCAGATACCATCAGTCAATTATTTAAGCTTGAAATTCTTTCCTTGAAGAAATGCCATAGGCTTCAGTCATTGCCAAAGCTTCCACCTGGATTAATGGTTGTACGGACAGATGATTGTACTTCCTTGAAAACAATATCAAGTGTACTAGAACTCAGCTCTCCAGCGATTGCACTAGAGTTTCTCAATTGCTTCAACCTGGTTGAGACTCGAGGCAACAACAAAAACAGCTCGGCAATTATGTTGCTGAAACATTGGCTTCAGGTTTCTCTTTCCAAAACAAGCTTCTGATATCGTACCTTCAGATTTTTCAACATTTGTCTTCTATAGTTTCACTAATCATATCAAGTTCTGAGTCCTGTTGCTATGGCCATTTCTGTTTTATTACATTGATAAATTTAGATTTTTTAAATACAGCATTTCCTATTGCAGATAAGTGTTAGAAGCAATCACGATCCCTTTTTACGGAAGCTCTCTTTTCGTTCTCAATTTCATAGTTGTCTCCCAGGAAGTGAAATTCCAAAAATTTTCAATTGTCAGAATGAAGGGAGTGTAGTAAATGGAAGACTACTTGATGGCTGGTTCAATGATGAATTTATCGGATTTGCTGTGTGTGGAGTGTTTTCACCTAGTGATCATTCAGATGGTTCAATGACAACTGTAGGTGATTTTGGTTACCCTTTCTCAACTATAAAGTCCGATCACCTTTGGTTGGCCTACTTCCCTCGCGAAGGACTAGGTGATCCACATGAAGGTCATATTGCTCACGTTTCCTTCATTGCTGAAAAAGGATATTTGGTGAAGAGGTGTGGCATTCGTCCATTTTACAAGCATGATGTAGAGTGTCTTGAGGACTTATCAACTACAGATGTTGGAATTTCTATGGTCCAAGAGCCTTATTTTATTGCTCGTTTTTTTATGGCCAGGAGTCCTAGGCTTTGTACGTTAATGTACGACACAATGTCATATTATCCTGATTATGCATTTCTTTTTGTTCTTGGGTGTGTTGACACCAATTCAAGAGGACCAGCAGCAGGAACGTATTCAGTAGCTGATCAAAGCCATGATGATTGAGGAAACAGTTATGGAGATGATGATCATGGGTAGCGCAAAACATTTCACTAGTACTAATAGTTGAGGTGTGAAGGTGAATGTAGAAGTCATGTGTCTCATAATCTTATTATTCTAAACTTGTTGATCACAATCTAGGTTCTATTATTCCAAACTTCATTACTTCTCTTTTTTCCATATATTTTTAGTTTTGAATTTTTTTGCAACCCATTATTTGTTAGTTTTTACATTTTTTTTTTTAATTTTTTCTTACTTTAAATATAGAAGGCTTTCTTGTGTTTTAAACCTAAAACCTCATATACCTTGAGCAAGCCCACACATAACATAACACCATGAGTATTACAATAACCTCTACAGAATGAAGTAATTGCACAACACCCACTCCAGGTTTGTCAAAAATAAGACGAAACATATTTATCATTTTATTGTACCAAACTCTCGTATCATTAGTTAATTTCAATCAACTTTAACAGTTGACCAAACCAAAATTTTTGATCAAATGACCATTTTACCCATGAATAAGACAAAATCTTAAAATAATCCGTTAAAAAAATTCTAAAAATCATCACCAATAATATTTAAAAAATATATTTTTCTAAAAATCATCAAAATAAAAATAAAAAATAGAAATAATAAAAATTAAAAGAAGAAAAAATATATTGAAAAAAAATAATTTAATTTTTAAAATACAATCACAATCCTTTTAATTAATCTTATTCAACCAAACTAAATCAATCTAAAATTCAATTAAATCAATCCAAAAAATTAAATGATTTTCCAAACTAACCATAAGATTCACCAACAAACACCAAACTCAAAGCTACTTTTCAGATCGGTTTTTCAACCAAAACTTTGCACAACCTAAACCATTTTCACAAAAATAATAATCTTGATCTTAGTTTCAAAAGAAATGTCAAAAAAAAAAAAAAAACCTATTCTTCATCTCTGTTTCAGTCCCAGAGATGATCATCACTAACAGCAATCGAAAACCCAAAAAACTTTAACTCAACATCATAATCAAATTCTTCATCTCTAATTTAATTCCATATTAATGTCAATCTGAAAACCCAAAATAAGTTCATCTGTCGAACACACTTTCTCTTGTTCTCAACCATGTTAAACCAACTTCTTTCATTATCTGAAACCCAAACAGCTCTCCTCGTCGACCAAGCAAAGAAAGAAAGAGAGGCATCGTGATGCCATTTGTGAAGCGGTCACCATCATAGGATAAGATCGCATATATAAAAGAGAGAGTGCACGTAAGAAAGGAAAGAGAGAGCAAAAGAAAGAGAATGAAGATGAAGAAGAAAAAAACTGCAACTGTTGATGACAAAGAAAAAGAAGACAGCGACGAACAAAAGGGAGATGGATGGATGGAGATGGGAGGGTGGGTGGAAATGGATGAGATGAAGGAGATGTTGGATTGGTGCGTGATGAGATGAATTAGGTAGAGATCCATTGTTCTTCGATCTGGAAGGGGGTTTGGTTTTTGAAGCTCATTTTCAAGTTGAAGAAGTTGAAGATATTCAAGTTGAAGCCCAGATCTATCTAATCATATTTTTCTTTTTCTTTTTCTTTTTTTTTTTTTTTTTTTTTTTTTTTGCAATACTTTTTAAAAAAAATATATTTTTAGATTAATCCCCACCTTTCAATCAAATGTGACTTCAATTCCCCTCTTTGATCTAGAAAAGAACGTACAAATATTTCTTGAATATCGGGAGCTATAAATCGGGTCGAAGATAGAGATAGAAGAGAAAAAGAGGAGAGAGAGAGAGAGAAAGAAAGAGAGGCAATTTTAACCCACTTGCCATCGTCATCAAAGATAGACCCACCTATCGGAAGAGAGACCCACTATAGTAAACCCGCCTACCGTAGTCGTCGAACCCACTTGCTGAAGATAGAGAGAGAAGAGGAAAATAAGCGATAGAGAGAGCAAGAGAGAGAGAGAGGTAGTTGAGAGGAAAAATTAGATTTTTATTATATATATTTTTATTTTTTTATTTTTAAATAAAATATCTTAGTTTTTTTTAATAATTTTATATTCAATATTATTTATTTTGATTTTTTATATTTAATTACTTTTTTATTGCATTTTTCTTTTTGCCCCTGAAGTCAAATGGTCAACCAAGTCAATCTAACGGATTTTGTGACCATCAAGGGTATTGTCATCCTCTCACACGCTTTATAAAGGGTGTTTTAAGTGTTTTTATCAATGTCAGGTGGTATTTTAAATAAAAATGAAATGATGGGCGGTAAAAATGAGATATTTACAAATGACAATAGATTTTTTGGAATTATCCCTTAAGAAAAATGAAACAACATTAATACCTTGGTGCTATCTTGGCTTATATATATTATTAGCCATGGGATTAGTAACATATATAAGGTTGAAGGATTGAACAATGATGAAGCTCTGAAGCTATTTCATTTGAAAGCCTTCAAACATAAGTAACCCACGAATGATCATGTTGTTTTTATAAAGAGTGTCGTGTATTACAAAAATGGACTTCCCTTAGCCCTCATAGTTTTGGGTCCTTCTTGTGGGATAGAAGTGCCAATGAATGGAAAAGTGCCTTCGACAAACTATAAGAGTATCCAAATAAAAATATTTTGAATATACTTCATATAAGTTATTATGATCTACACCAGAATGAGAAATATATCATCTTAGATATTGCATATTTCTTCGAAGGAAAAGACAAAGATCAAATCATGAAAATATTAAATGGTTGTGATTTTAACTTAGATTTTGGAATAAGAGCTCTTGTTGAAAGATCATTAATCACTATTTCAAATAATAAAGTGTCGATGCATGATTTGTTGCAAGAAATGGTCGAGCAAATCGTTCATGAGCAACACCCTAATAATCTTGGCAAATCGAGTAGATTATGGTTGCCTAATCATGTGCATGACATGTTAGCAAAGCAAACGGTAATTTCTATTTTAGTTTTTTTAATTTTAGCTAAAACTTATTTATATATTCCATATATGATTTCATCAAAAGCAAAAAGGTTTACAATAGAATGCAATTAGTTATGCACTAACTCATTAATTAATTTAATTTATTAGGAAACACAAGCCATTGAAGGTATCATGGTCAAGATTCCAAAACTCGCTACTCGTTACTCGATCAGCAAGATAGGGAGTAGCGAGTTCTTAGTTACTAGGCGAGTACTGTTCACCAATTGTCAAACTAGGTCAAATTCGTACAAAAAACTTAAAAAATTTCTATATGATCAAAATACAATCATATGACTATTGACTAATTAATTTGATACTTTTGACTATTGACCATTAGGATTTAACATCAACTCTTTAAAGGCAAGGGGTATTTCTGTTGAGTTTTTGGAATCTCAAAAGAGGTTCAAGTCATTGCGGCCAAAACTCAGATATTGGTGTAATTTCATCAAACCTCATGAGGGTTTGTGTAATTTGCATTAATATATATATATATACATACAAACCCAAAAACGTACAAGGTTTTTCTCGTCATCCTCTCTCACCTTTCTCTCTTACGCCTCACCCTCCTCTTTTACTCTCCTCCTCTCTCACACTGCACCCTCCTCTCTCATTGTCACTTGCTAGTGTTGTCGTCGCCGCTCACCACTTTTAACAAGTAAAATTTTAAGAAAAAAGTGAAATTGTTGTTGTAGGATGTTTGATTTTTGAAAATTTTTGTTGTAGGCTATTTGGTAGTGAGAAAGTGAAAGAAAATTTGAAGTATGGTGGTCAGTGGTGATCGGTAAGTTGTTGAAGTATAGTGGTTTGTTATTTTTATTATTATTATTTTTTTTTTTTTACATAATCCAAGTTGGCTAAGTTGTGGCCCGAGTACTTGGCCCAACTCAATGCATACTCGCCGGAGAAATGTTGTTTTTTCCGGTAGATTTTTCGGTTTTTTTTGTGGGGTTAAAATTGAGAAATGTTGTTTGGAAAGGAATTTTCTAAGAACCAGTCTTTGAAAACCAGATCACTAAGAAATTTGAAAAAGTCATTTTCCTAATAGTTTGTTGGAAGCTTTGAAAGCTTCAGATTTTTCAACTCCTAGTACAATTCTAACATCTTTTAAACTCACAATTTTAATCTCTTTTAATTTTCCTTTTGTAAAATTTCCTTTACAAGATTATTTTCTTTTACAAGTTTTGGTATCAAAGCCTATCTCTCTTAAAATAATGAGTAGTTACAATGGCAGACTTCATCTTTTATATATTGATTGCAGTCTTACATTATCGTTGCCTATCTATTTGGTTTAGATGCTTTCTTTCTTATACGAGTATTAGGTAAAGCTTTAATAGACTCTGAAAAACAACATATGCTTTGAACATCAAAAGCCTGTCTTCCGATGACTTATCGTCCGATCAATGGCAGTGCATGGTGACTGGTTATTTAAGGAAAAAGAAATAGAAAACTTGGGAGACTTTTCAAATTGTAATAGGTGGCTACTTCTAAGAAAATAAGACATTCTTTTCGTCCAAAAAAGTGTTCAATCAAGCACACTCTTCTCTCAAGAGGATTGTTCAATGCACTTTTGAAATATCAAATAAAATGTGGAAGATTTTAAACAGCATGCCCAATTTTTCATTTACCAAGCAAGTGAAAATAGTCATTGCAACCATTAATATATAAGCAAACTAATAGTTTAATGGGATGATGATATTTATAATTTTACATTCTTACATGATTACATATATGCCATATAATTATTTTTTTATACGGTTATATATTGAGGTGAAAATTTTTAATATTACATTTTGTAAAGGGGAAAAAAAAAAAGCTATCAAAAATGAAATAAAAAATGGAACTCAAAAATAATTTAGTCAAAAATATTGATGTGGCTTTGGATTTGAAGCATTCTTTAGTTGGCGTGGGATGGGAGCAGCTTTGAGGGATCACAAAAGGCTTTTGTGAAGAAAGTGCATGGTTTTTTTCTATTATGCTAAAGCCAACTTTTGTGAAGAAAGTGCATGGTTTTTTTCTATTATGCTAAAGCCAACTTTTGTGAAGAACACCAAAAAAAATTGGACGACAGTTGATTAACCCCTCACATCTACCCGTTTGAAATTATGATTCAAGTTAGTCCTCCCAAATTCCAAATCTGTACTTGGAAAACAAATAACAAACGAGCACATCCAAACTTTCTTGTGACAATGCACTCACGCTCATCGGATGCTTCATAACAGTATTTCAGTTTTTTTAAATGTCCAAAACTCAGTTAGGATGACAACCAAACAACATAAAAAAATTTAAAAAATTAAAAAGAGTTTAGAGATTAGAAAAGTACTTTTAATCAATTGATAAATTGTATCGGACCTACACTTAATAAAATTCAGTAAATTTTCATTAAAAAAAATAATAAATGTCTAAGATTTTCCCAAAAGACTTAGAAAAACACTTTTAATTCCCAATAAACGCTTGCATATAAGTTCAAAATACATTAAACTCAAAAATTTTAAATATTAAATTTTGTAAAGGAAAAAAAAATTAAAACAAAACAAAAAAGAAAGCTATCAAAAATGAAATAAAAAATGGAACTCAAAAATAATTTAGTCAAAAATGTTTATCTGGCTTTGGATTTGAAGCATTCTTTAGTTGGCGTGGGATGCGAGCAGGTTTGAGGGATCACAAAGGGCTTTTTGTGAAGTAAGTGCATGGTTTTTTTCGATTATGCTGATGCCAACTTTTGTGAAGAACACCAAAAAATTTGGACAGCAGTTGATAAACCCTCACACCCACCCATTCGAAATTATGATTCAAGTCATTCCTCCCAAATTCCAAATCTGTACTTGGAAAAAAAAATAACAAATGAGTACATCCAAACTTTCTTGTGACAATGCACTCACGCCCGTTGGATGCTTCATAACAGTATTTCAGCTTTTTTAATTGTCCAAAAACTCAGTTAGAATGACAACCAAACAGCATAAAAAAAATTTTTTAAAAATTAAAAAGAGTTTGAAGATTAGAAAAATACTTTGATTAGTAGATAAATTGTATCGGATCTACACTTATTAAAATTCAGTAAACTTTCTTTTAAAAAAAAATGTTTAAGATTTTCCAAAAAAGGCTAAAAAAACACTTTTAATTCATGATAAATCGCTTGTATATAAGTTCAAAATACACTAAACTCAAAAATGCATTTGCTACTTCGAAAAAGGGTTTCAAATATCTAAAAAGGCTTTGGACAATACCGAAAACACTCAAAGTTGAGATAATTTACATCTCATTCATACAATCAGTTAGTGCATTCAATACAGCAACAAAAGAAAGTAATCTAAGTTTGCAATTGCATGAGACAAAATTCTAGATTACAATAAACATGCACCACAAGTTTGAAGTTTTTGACACATATGAACCATCATCAAGTGGCCTTTTCCCATGGAGAATATGCAAACAAGGACTATTCTTGCAAAGTTGAAGGGAATACCTTAACCGACTGATTAACACTGAAGGTGGTAAGTTCGATGGCAGGCATCACCCCTGGCTTTACATACAGCACAATCAAGGCAATCTGTTGAAAACAGCGAAATGAGCAGAGAAGTAGAAATTGAACAGAACAAAAAACAACAATGTAAAACCTCATCAAAATCCTCATTTCCAATTTATGATTTAATGAAGCAATGAATTGAAATTAGTAGAAGCAACATGGCAACAAGCAAAAGAAAGAATAAAGGGAGTACAAAATGACGTGAAAAGAAACCAAAGTAATAAATTCTCTCCTAAGAACTTCTATCACTAATACAACACAGGAATAAGAAAGAAAATAATGACTTGTAAATCATAATGTGATCTCTCGAAAAGAGTATAAAATGACAATCTCTATTTTTAAATTGTTCTCCATCAAAAAAGTAGAACAATATAATAAAAAACATTGTTCTCTGTTTCTATCAGAGAGAATCCTTAGGAGGACAAATTTCTTTCCACACAGGTAAAATACAATATGTTAATATACCTAACAAAAAGAAGTTAATGAAGCTTCAATTTATCTATTGCAAAAACCCTCAATTTATGAAAAATCTTAATCTGATGTGTAGAAGTAATGGTCACTATGTGCACAAAGCAATAAGTTCATATAACTCTAAAAGAAATAATGAAATTACCACTAAATCCAGGAAAGCGTACCCCTTCAGTACCAAAAACAATAGCAAGTGGTGCAACATTCATCATAAGCCAACCACTATCGAGATTCATGAACAAAAACTTATATATATATAGTATTTTTACCACCAATACCTTCTAACTTTAAAAACTTATACATATATATATATATATAATCATCTAATGTTTTTTAAGTTTTCAACAAAAGATTCATCCCATTTTCTTTCCTTCACATGTGAGACTCTCTAACATTTCCTCTCACATGTGAGCCCAAGTAAAAATATGAAAAATAGGTTAGCTTTAAACTTTGCCGTCCATTTTTCATTTCTTTTTTGGAGTTGTCACAGTTTTTATTTTTATTTTTTTCTTTTTTCCAAAAGCTCTTATACTTTTTTAAACTTTTACAGTGGTTAATTTTTATGTATTTTTAAGAAAAGACGCATATATTCATGGATAACCTTTCTAACGAAAGGACTAGTCAATTGAGTTGAGGCCTCCCTTTATGTGTATACCCTTTATATAATATGTTCTTCGAATTTTCAAGAATTAAGGAATATCAAACCTAAAAGGGAGGACAATTATAGCTTATCTAATCCTTTTAAAAAAGTATTACTACTAAAACAAAGGATTGTTGTTACATATGTGGTACTCAAAGTTCAATAACTAATTTATATTTATTTTTTAAATATATTAAAATAAAACTTTAAATTTTGCATTTGAAAATATAAATACAATCTATTTTATTATTTTTTAAATCTTTATATGTGTCTTTAAGACACATATTAACTTTTTCATAATACAAAATAATATTTTAATCATATATGTACACTTAATATAATAAACTTATTTGGTAGAGTATTAGTTTAAACAAACTTAATAATGTATGACAATATTCTTTATTAATTAAAATAGTTAGGACTTTTTAATACCAAAAGTATAACTAAAAAAAATTTCTGATTTTGCACTTAATTCTAAATTACTACATTGGAGTAAAGAGGCTAAATGGGTTGTGCAGCCATAATTTTAGGGGTTAGAGTAAGATTACCAATTCAACCTTGAATTTTTTGTGAGATCCTACAAACCAAATCCAAAGTGGGTTTTGGAGGCCCACTAGAATTTAACTTATTTTTATCTATAATATTAGTATAAATACATGTTTAAAGCTTACTTGCATTAATAAGTAAGCTCCATTCACCTAACCATAAGACTTTTTTGAGAGACCTAACCATAAGACTTGAATCCAAGTCGGGCCTTGAATTTGTGGGCTAGGCTGGGGATGCCTACCCCATTTTGACACCTTTATTTGGAGAAAGATAGAGAAAACGGATATGAATCAAAGATGACAGTGCAAACTCATTAACCATATTTAGGATTTAAAAGTCTCCCCTACATTAGCTATTCTAGAATCATGCATAGGAAGAAGTTACCTAAATACCTGTCTCTTTCCTAATATATTTAGTACAATGATTTATACCTATAATACCCTTTGACTATTATCCTTTTATGCGGTTTGACTGCCTGGGAAAAGGGCTATGATTGTATAATAACAAACAAATGAAATCTAAGTGTAATTAGGCTATTAGTGAGAGATGTCAAATAATTTTATTTTGCCCAAAAAATCAACATTATAAATAGGAACACAGAAAACAATTGTCTACTAACATATTTCAAAACAAGCTCTTGCTTTTATTTACCTATAATACCCTTTGACTATTATTATTTTACGCCGATGCCAGAGGAACAGCAGTAGGACAAATTCAGTAGCTTATCAAAGCCATGATGATTGAGGAAATAGTTATGGAGATGACGATGGGCAGCCTATTTCATGTGTCTTCCAGCCCAAAACATTTTATTAGTAATAATAGTTGAGGTGAAAGTGAATTTAGAAGTCATATGCCTCGTAATCTTACAGGTATGGATTTTGTGAAACAAAAAACTGTTCCTTAATTAAGGTCTAGTTATATAACTAGTTAATTAAAACCCTACAGTTAATAAATTGATTAGGAACTATTTTTTCTTTTTGTTTTTATTAAAAAGAATTAATAATACAAAAAAAAAAAATCAAAGCTTTCCAGGTCAGATATAAGAAATTTAAAACCTAATAATTTTAGCAATTCTAATATCCGTCAAACTCCATTAAGACTTGAGGTAACCAAAAAAAAATTCTCTCTTACTCTTTATATTCTTGGATATATCTTCTATATTCAATCAAAATCTCTCAATACTTGTGTACTTTTTATCACAATACTACTTATTGATCACGTTCTAGGTTCTATTATTCTAAATTTTATTATTTTAACTTTTTTTATATTTTAAGTTTTAAATTTTTTTAACCCATTATTTTTTAATTTTTATAGCTTTTTGTTTTTTCTTATGACTGCTAGTTTATGTGTATATATATATGATCATAAACATGTCTAGTATAACATTTTTTTTTTACCTTCAACATGGAAAAGGCTTTGTTTTAAAATTTCACTTGAAACCTCAGATACCTTGAGCAAGCCCCGTATACGACATGACACCAGGAGTATGACAATAACCTCTATAAAATATTAACATAGAAATTGAAAGAAACATGATTCAGTCGTTAGAGTATGATGTTTGATATAAAATTCGTTTACTATGAATACTTTATGATTGTAGAATTTGCTTTCACAGTAGAAAATGGGCAGCTTTATACGTCCATGACATTAATTGGCAAAAAACATTTTCTAATTTCAACTTAACTTGTTTATTGGTTTGAAAATATGACAAAACAAATATCTTAAGATCATAATAAAATGACAAGAGGATGAAATCATTAATTAGTCACACAAATGGTACATAAAGGTCCCGTTTAGCACGTAAGATTGGATTGAATTATTTTTATGGGATTAGATTGGATTGGATAGGATAAATTAATGTTGTGATGTGTTCGGTGTAGTATGAGATTAGATAAACTAGCGCTGTGACATATTTGGTATAATATGGGATTGAATAAAATCAATTTTAAATAATTAAATTATTTTTTAAAATAAACAAATATATTTTTTGGTCAAATTAAAGTCAAAGCAAGCCCAATCGTCACTCTCTCTCTCTCGAGCAAATCAACATCGTCGATGTTGTGACTTCGTCCAACCTTTGTCGTGCCCATCTTCGATCTCTCTCACCATCGTCGTCTCATTCTACCCAACCAGATCATCCCTCTCCCTCAAATACGATTGTCTCTCTCTCTAGAATCCCAATCATCTCTCTCCCTCTCCTCACTTGATTCTCCTCCGCGTTTCTCACCAATGACACTGCCACCTCCATTCATTCTCCTCTCCAAACCTGGGCACTCCGTCAATTGACTCTGCACATGTAATGCCTCCACCTCGCCTCCTCTAGACACACAACGCTACCTCTATTTCCCCCACTACCCATTGGTAACGCCTCCATTCCCTTTGCTTTCTTTGCTCTTGATTCTTCTTCTTTTTCTTCTGATTTTTGAAAGATAAAAAAAATAATGAAATAAAACCTTAGACAATTTTATCCTACCTGTCTGGTGTGTTTTGTTTAACCCACTAGAGCGGGATAAAAAAAGGGTGATGGGATTGGTTTTTATAATCCAATACTCTTATCAAACTTGGGTTTAGACTGGATTTTATCCAAACCCATATAACAAACATGACCTTAATTACTGCTTGGTCATTCAAGGAATCCCTTATAATAAGATATTACTTGCTAAAGCCTAAAGGTTCGTAGTTAAACAAATGGATGAGATTCTAATTTAAATAAGAAAGAAAAATAAAAAACTTTAATATCTTGGTGTTATCTTGTCTTATCTTAATTATTTGTTTTTCTTCTTTTTTTAGTTGCATGGCATGATTGATGAAATGACCTGTTTACTATGTAGTACCAAATTTTTGTTAAAGTTATAATTTTTAAACCAATGTTATAACACTCAACTCTATGTTGTAACAAACTTAAAATGTTATAACATAGAAACTAAATGCTGTAACACTTAAATATAAAAGCAGTAAAGCAAAGAAAAAAAAAAAACCATGTTTTTAACATAATTCAGTATTACCCTACATCCATGAGACCTTGCCTAGAGATGTCAACTCATTGATAAATAGTAAAGGTTACAACTTATGCTTGACTTATTTAATCTAAGACTCCATTCTGGATTTGATGTAAGAACATGTTCACTAATGATGTTGCAGCAAGCTCCCCTTGTTTTTAATGGTTGATAGTTGCTAGGATTGATTTTTCACTTCATTGTGGTGTTATTTTGTGTTTGGAGTGATGGTTTAAGTAGCTAATTGATTTTGAGTAAACAAATTCATAAGTTAAACGAATTAACGAATTGATGGGTTAATGAGTTAATGGATTTGAATCCTTTATGATTTAAGTAATAAATGAATTAGTCGTGTCATATCATGTCACATGTTTATAAACGAATTCATGTCGAATCTAAAAATATTAACCCGTTTATTAAACAAAATTGTGCTATGTTGGTCGAATTTATAAATGAATCGAATCGAATCGAATCGAATCTTGCTTAACCCAACACGTGAACCCTTTTTCCCACCTCTACATGTGGGTATGGATTGTGATGTAGGACAACTTAGGAAAATTGTTGTTTACTAAGATTTATAATTTAGGAAAATTGCTGTTTTATATCGTTATTAGGATTTAAAGTAATTTTATTTTATAGGATTTGTTTCCTATTTAATTATCAGGAATTTTTTAGATAGTTTTCCTATTTAATGAGTTGTTTAGATTATTTTATTTTTCAGGAAGAGATGTTAGTAGTACTAGGATTAGATTGACATAAATAGGCTTAATTATTATTTTAGTTTTTGTAAATGTTTATGATTAATATTGATAAAATCATTCCTTTGGCAAATTTTGTCATGGATTTGATTTTAATCACTTTCACTTTGCCTAGCTAGACGTGAAGTCGTCATCTCTTTCATCCAAATATTCAAGTCTTGACGAAGCCAAAGCTATAAGTAGTTGAACCCACCATAAAATTTTCCCAAAATAAACTATTTTATTAATAATATTCAAAACTATATTCATAAAATAAAGTCATAAGCCTATTGATAACGGTCTAATCTAATACTACTAAAATACTTTCCTAAAAATCAAAATAAGCTAATCTAATTCTTATTTATAATAATCTAATCTAATTCTAAAAAAAAAAAAGTTGATGCACAACTTGTTGTGCATAAAATATTGGCATTTTATTTAAGACATATACTATGAGCAACATAATTCATGGACTGTTGAGATGTTATAACACTAGGCTTGAAAAAGTGTTACAACATTATAGCACAATTTGTGTTGCAACACTTTTTGTTAACAATGCTCAGTGCAGAACTTAGAGTGTTTATCAAGAAGTGACTTAATTGACTTGATTCTCATGATTTATCTTTCTCAGGTTTTATCTAATAGGTTTTCATGTAATCTTGTGTCAAAATAAATGTGTAATTAAGTTTCTAAAGATAAAAGATCATTTTCTCTTTATATTTCTTGGAATTTATCTTTATGAAACTTTTTATGTGAATATATATCTTTATGTATTTTTGTAAGGCTTGAAATTTATCAGCTGATGTGTAGAAACAAAATGTACCTGGACAGCTTCTTGACCAAGTTCGAAAAAGCAAAATAAAAGGATGTGATCATTGCTAAAAAATAGGACCTATCTATTTTTTTAGCAAATATTGGTTTTTCTTTATTTGAGATATTTATCTTTTGATAAATATTTGATTTTATCTAGCTAATAATGTTATTTTATTCTACAAGTTTCAAGCTACACACATCTCGTATAAATTGCAGATCTTATTTTTCTTTATTTTGAGATATTTATCTTTTGATAATATCTGATTTTTTCAATTGATAATTATCTAGTTTATAACTGATTTATCTATGTTTCTTTTATAGGTAACTATTACACATTTCTACTATAAATACAGAACACATCAGTGCAAAATTGAACAAGGAAGCCATTGAGAGTTAACATGTAATTTTGAGAGTTTGCTTGTAATCCTTAGAGAGTGTTCTTTAAGTTGTTTTTATTTCTAGACTTAGGAAGTAAGCCGACTAGGTCTATGTTTATATTTAGATGCTTGTCAGAATGACAAGTCATTAAGTCTTCAGGAGAAAATTAGTCCATAATCCCTGAAAGGATTTCAAATAGCATAAGTTCTTCTGGAGAAAAAACGTTTTCATCCTCCGGAGAAAGCGACTTAAGTCTTAAAAGAAGTTCAAGCAACAAGTGTTCTTCGGGAGGAAGAATCGATTGGCTTAGGGAGAAGGTAGGTTTACAGCTGTTGAAGGGAGTTTAAGGAGTTGGCAACCATTGAAGGCAAGGAGAGCTTGTTGCAACCTCATTGATGAACTTAGACTTGCATCAACACTAAGAGGGAGTCTTGGTTTGTATGAGTCAAGCATAGGTTGTATCCTTGTTTGTTTATTAATGAGTTGATATCTCTGGATATGACCTCGTGGATGTAGAGTAAAACTGAACCACGTTAAAAACATGTTTGTATTATTTCTTTACTTTACTGTTTTTATTTTTCCGTTGTGTTGTAACATGTTGAATTGAATGTGTTGCAACATTTTGGTTCTAAACGTATTATAACATTCTTATATTTTTGTATTACAACATTTCTATGAAAATTTGGTACTGCATAGTAAATATGTCATTTAAGAAAAAAAAAAAAGTTCAAAATAAGGTAAACAATTCTAATAATTGAATACACCCCTTAAATAAAATAAGAAAACTAAAACAATTCCAAATAAATAAGAAACAAATCCCATGAAATGAAAATACATTAAATCATAATAAAATTGCAATTCCCTAAATATAAAATCCTAGTATAATAGCAATTTTTTCAAGTTGTCATACATAGATAACCTCCCGTAAAAAATTTAAAAAAAAAAAAAAATTCATTCTCGAGTTTGACATGATAGTATTTAACAGATAAAATTGGAGATAAACAATATGTCACATATGAATGAATAGGTTTAACTTGTTAATAATAATGTAAGATCTTCAAAATCCAAATAAACAAAAATTAATCTTCCCGGTCCTTTACAAAACACGTGGATCTTCGAATCTCTTTGAAATTGTTCAAAATCAATTGTTTTTCCTTCCACTTCTAAACCACTCGTTTTATCCATTTTAAAGTTACAAACTAATTCATCTTTGGGCATATTGCAGTCTTCATCTCTTTCAAATATCTGAATCTCAACTTTTTCAATTCCCTCGACAATTTCCTCTTTATAACCACTCAATGCCGCAATGTCTAAGATGATATTGTATTCCTTATTACCTTGGGCTCTCATGCCAACGTCAGATATTTAAAACAATTTATTACATCTCATCTCAACATTGTTTTTTCCCCCTTTCAACAGTTTACCTCTCATCATTTGGTCAATTAGTGGAAATTCTGATTTTAGCTTGATTTAATAGAAGTATTTCGGATATATGTGTAATCCAAAAATATTTCATTATTTTTTTTTTAAAAGATTAATAATTCATTATCAATTTATATAAATAAGGATAGTTTTATCACGAGTAATAAACAGATTGTATGTACTTATATATATGTGCGTATTAATCATTGCGTTGTGCAGCTGTTTATCACTAGCTATATAATAAATTTTGTTCATTTAATTGTCCAATAGAACTCTTGTAAAAAAAAAACAACAAAACAAAAAAAAACAAAAAAGAATTGTCCAGTGGAACTACAAATTTTAAAAATATATATTCATCTTATTGCTGGGGTCTTTAAAAAAGTATTGTTTCAACAATTAGTCATTGCGTTGTACAGCTGTTTATCACTAGCTATATAATAAATTTTGTTAATTCAATTGTCCAATAGAACTCTTGTAAAAACAAAGACAAAAAAAAAAACAAAAACAAAAATAAAACAAAAAAGAATTGTCCAATAGAACTACAAATTTTAAAAATATATATTCATCTGATTGCTGGGGTCTTTAAAAAAATATTGTTTCATCAATCAGTCATTGCGTTGTACAGCTGTTTATCACTAGCTATATAATAAATTTTGTTAATTCAATTGTCCAATAGAACTCTTGTCAAAAAAAAAAAAACAAAAACAAAACAAAAACAAAAACAAAACAAAAAAGAATTGTCCAATAGAACTACAAATTTTAAAAATATATATTCATCTGATTGCTGGGGTCTTTAAAATAGTATTGTTTCATCAATTAGTCGTTGCGTTTTACAGCTGTTTATCACTAGCTATATAATAAATTTTGTTAATTCAATTGTCCGATAGAACTCTTGTCAAAAAAGACAAAAATAAAAACAAAAAAAAAAAAAAAAGAATTGTCCAATAGAACTGCAAATTTTAAAAATATATATTCATCTGATTGCTGGCGTCTTTAAAAAAGTATTGTTTCATCACCATCATCGGCATCAGTAAGGTCTTTACAAGGGCCAGTTATTCTTAAAAGGTTTCGAATCAAAAAGTTGCTTTAACAGGGGGTTTGGTTAAGGAATTAAGGTTACCTTTTTTATTTATTCATTGTTTTCTTGGTTAGGTTTCAAGCTCGTATTGACCCGAACTTCTAAAGCATAAAAAATTTTAAAAAAATAAAAAAATAAAAAAAAAAAAGAAATTTTTGAAAAATACGTACAACCAGAAATAAAATAATTATATATATATATATATATATTTCCTGCTTTAATAAGGATAGTTTTTCTATTATATTTCAAAAACCACTAATTATCATTATTTTTTTTTGAAGTATCATTATTTATTTTTAGTAGATTTCCATATAATGGTAAAACTAATTGAAAATGACGGGTAATAATTTCTGGTCTTAAAATGTTATCATTGGACAGTCCTTATCAAATAATTACATTACTAAAATGATGGTTAGGTGTAAGATGTCATGTTTTACCTTATAGGCCAATTGGTTTGATATTTTTGGCTATTGATCATTAGGATTTAATAGCAACTCTTTAGAGGCAAGGAGTATTAAGTTTGGTTAGTTGGGCATTGTTTTATTTGGGAGCAGAAGTTAGAGGTGATTTGAGGAGTGGTTGGAATTCAATTGCACTGGTTTGAGTTGTTTCCATTTGGCCAAATTCTAGTTAGGGTGGTTTGAATTATGTGTGGGTGGTTTAGGTGACGTACAGGTTGAGGGTGGGTTTCACCAATTTGAAAAAAAAAAAAAAAATCGGGCCAGGTGAGTTGGGCTGAGTAAGCGACCAACTTTACCAAGTATTCACTTGGTCCAAAGAGGACCTCCGATCTTGGGCTAATCGGGTTGGCACGATGTCGGTTACTAATTAGTCAGTGAAAAATCGATCGATTTTTGGAACAATGGCATTACCAAAAAACGTATAAGTGGCCCCATGCAAAGAAATTCTCCAGAAACTGTCAATAAAGAGAATCAAACATTACCAAACAAACAATAAATGGCCCGATGTGAAAAAAATTTCTTCAAAACTGCCAATAAAAAGAATCAAACATAGGGACTTTAAAGTAAATTCATCGACTCTATAAACGAAACAAAAACGGCTAATGTTGTTTTCCTCCTCGTATATAAAGTTGTCACCCACCACAACTTATTTGTTCTCTCTCACACAGGCTCTCCTCTCTTGAAGTTTCTTGACAAGTTTGGAGAATTCTAGTCCGTCTTATCCTTTCTGACTTCAAACCTTAATCTTCTTTTTAATGGGTTTGTTTTGTTTTGCTTCCTTGGTTGTTCTTTTACAATATGGGTCTTGTTTTTGTATGATGGTAACTTTTTCTTCTGGGTTTTGTTTGGAGTGGTTTTAGGGTTTTTTGTGTGGAAATTAAACTAATAGTTTGTGGTGGGTATGGTTTCAAATGATTACATTTTTTAATCTAAGATGTCGTTTTCGTGTCTTAGATCGAGTTGACGGCCAACTCGGCGAGTACTTGCCAGATGCGAATAGAACCCTCGATTTGGGGGTTCTCAGATTGGCAGAACTCGCCAACCGAATACTCAATGAGTAGTCGCACCAACTCATCGAGTTTTAGAACACTGACTAGGATATGTTGATTTTTTTCTTTTTTTTTGGGTACTTAAAGGTCCAATCTTACTGATTGTTGATGGATCCAAACTCCAAATCTAATATGTGTTCAATTTTATTTATCATCCATTTATTATTAAGTGTGAAAAGGAAATAAAAATGACAAAAAAAAAAAAAACGGTTGATAACCAGTCTTCAAATTTAAAAAAGTTGATCAAAAGGAAAAAAATTACTAATCTAATTAGATTATGGTGGACTCTTTTTTTAAAAAAAAAATAATAATAATAATCTAATTAGATTATGGTAGACTCTTAATGCAACTAATATTTAAAGAAGAAAGCAATAGATTTGTCATTCATTTTTATGTTTACGAAAGATCATCACAAAAACCAGAACAACAAACCGTCTAGATGCATTGAAAGAAAAATGATTGATTGAATATTGCATTTTTTATGGGCTGCAAAAGCTAATGGTTTTTTTTTTTTACTTCTACCTTCATCAGGTTCCAAGAAATGTCTCTCAATTCCCTCTCATGATAAATACTGACTTCTTACTTTATAAGATTAATCTGAGGAGAAATTCCGTTAAATTTTTATTACTCCATAAAAAATTTAATAATAATAATAATAATAATAATAATAATAATAATAATGATAACAATAAACTTGGTAGTGGACTGGTGGTGGGGAAGGACAGGGCATATTATTTTTAATTTTTGAAAGCAAATGGTATAGTATGCAAAATGATTTTTTAATGTGAAAACACTGGAAGTCGTAAAAGAAAGGCTGAAGGTAGAGAAAATCTGGGTTAAAAAAAAAAAAAAAGCAAAATCATGAAAGCTAATATGAACTTGTAATAAAAAATTATATCAAACTGTTTTGGATGGAGACTATGCTTTAAATTAGGTCCTAAGAGACCACCGCCCCAGAGCAGTGAAACAGACACGACCTTGCAATTTTGGTAGAATACATTTATAATTTATCATGATTACAATGATGGTAATGTAGGAAAATGGTTTTTTTTTTTTTTTTTTTAAATAGGAATCTTGTTATAACTTGAATCGATTACTCATAATTTTGTTATTTTTATCTATTCTAATATGATCTTTCGATAGAAATCAAATGTAAAGATAAAATAAATTAATTAAAAAAAACAAAGATTAAAAGTCAATCAAATTTAATCCTATTCAAATAAAATTATCTAATCATAAATTATTTAAAAAAAAAAAAAAAATCCTATCAACAATGTAGCCATCAAGTTGAATGATTCAATTACTACCAATTATTGATTGGTTAATTTTTTTTCAATACACACATCATAATCAAGAAGTTTCCTGGACAGTGCAGCCTCCGAAAAGTTGTAGGAAAATTTGAGGTTGTTTCTCGCTGTTACGCTTTTAAAATCTTAGAAGGACCATGTTTGCGAAAATCATCCATTTATTATTAAGTGCGAAAAGGAAATAAAAAAGGAAAAAAAAAAAAAAGAAAACGATTGATATCCATTCTTCAAATTTAAAAAAGTTGATCAAAATTTTTAAAAAAAAATGGCTAATCTAATTAGATTATGGTAGACTCTTAATGTCACTAATATTTAAAGAAGAAACCAATACATTTGTCATTCATTTTTATGTTTACGAAAGATCATCACAAAAACCAAAACAACAAACCATCTAGATTCATTGAAAGAAAAGGGGTAAAAATCATTTAAGTTCCTAAATTTTGGAAAATGATCAAATTTTTAATTATGTTTTGAAAATTGGCCAAATAAACTTTAACTTTTTGAAAAAGTGTTAAATTAGTCATTCACGTCAGTCAACTAACGTTCAAACCTAACGGGAAACTTAAAAAGACTCGTTTACTTTTGAACTCAGTGCATAAGTGGTAGGTTTTAGTTATAAATTTATTGTGCATATATGATTAGGTTTTAGTTGTAAATTTCTTATGCATATATGGTTAGATTAAATGAGTCTTCTTATATTTTCTGTTAGGTTTAACGGTTAATTGATTAATGAAATGACTAATTTGACACATTTTCAAAAATTTAGTAATAATTTGATCTTTTTTCTAAACATAATTAAAAAAATGACTATTTTTCAAAACTTAAAAACTAAAATTATTTTTATCCAAAAAGAAAAAAAAATGATTTACTGAATATTGCATTTTTTATGGGCTCTAGACACTAATGGTTTTTTAGCTTCTACCTTCATCAGGCTCCAAGAATTGTCTGTCAGTACCCTACTCTGATGATGAATACTGACTTGTTACTCTATGAGATTAATCTAAAGAGAAATTCTGTGAAATCTTTATTACTCTATAAGAAATTTAATAATAATAATAATAATAAACTTGGTAGTGGACTGGTGTGGAGGGCCAGGGCATATTATTTTTAATTTTTTAAAGCAACTGGTATAGTATTCAAAATGATTTTTTTATGCTTTATTATATTATCACAATACTGGAAGAGGAACACTAAAATTTTTTTGGCTTTCTTATAAAATAAATTGCCACAACTTTGTGAAGAATAAAGAAATCATTTTTAAGTTTATAGCTTTATAGGACTAATTAAATTACAAATATTTTTTTATCATGACTTAAGACAACGACAAGAGAATAAAAAGAAAAAAAATCTTCAAAATTTTACATACAGAAATTAATTGTTTTTCTACAAATGTCGTTTAAAAACAGTAGGCTTTGATTTTTTTTTTTTTTTTTAATTTGGAGTTTGATTTTAAACAATGATGCACAGTGAACTAAATTTGAACTTGGATTTGCGTGGATCCTTGATCTGCTTGCGATTCTGAATTTTTTTTTTTTTTAAGATACTATGGAATAGACATGGTTTTACACTCTGGTGATTGGATTTATTCGAAAGAGACATTTTATGGTCTGATTTGACTTAAAACACAAGGTAACTTAACAGTTTCTTTGAAAGCAAAACAGAGAAAAAGTGAAGAATAAAGGGGAAAAAAAAAGTGAAAAAGGAAGAAAAGATGTACTCCCTACGATATATCAACCAAATTTGAGCAATAAAAAAGGAAATGTGAAAACACTAAAAGTTGTAAAAAGAAAGACGGAAGGGAGAGAAAATGTGGGGGACAAAAAAAAGCAAAATCATGAAAGCTAATGTGAACTTGTAATAAAAAATTATATTAAACTGTTTTGGATGGAGAGTATGCTTTAAATTAGGCCTTAAGAGAGCCCCGCCCCAGAGCAGTGAAACAGACCCAACCTTGGAATTTAGTGTTTGCTACTGTACGGCTTGAATTTCCAAGTCCTCTGTTTCTGAAAACAAAGAAGCTATCAACCCTTCAATGGCAGCTTCCAACGCTGAGAAAAAACGAGCCACTGAAGATCATTCTTCATTATCGGCTTCTAAGAGACAGAAATCCTCTCCAGCTTCTTCTTCTGGTGGCAATAGTCAATGGACATATGAGGTGTTCTTGAGTTTTAGAGGTGAAGATACACGCAATAACTTCACTGATCATTTGTATGCTGCTTTGGATCATAAAGGAATTTACACATTTAGAGATGATGAAAGACTTGAGAGAGGAAAAGAGATTTCATCTGAACTCTTGGAAGCAATTGAAAGATCAAAGGTTTCAATCATTATCTTATCCAAAGACTATGCTTCTTCTACTTGGTGTTTGGATGAACTTGCAAAGATCGTTGAGTGCATGAAGGCAAAGGATCAAATTGTTTTGCCAGTTTTTTACAAGGTACTTCCATCATATGTGAGAAAACAAAGAGGAGCATTCAAGAAAGCCTTTGAGAAACATGAACAAGATTTCAGAGATAACCTGGAGCAGGTGAAGAGGTGGAGATCAGCTCTCACACAGGTTGCCAATCTCTCTGGATGGCATTTGCATGACAGGTAACTTTGTACCTTTAAAATTTAAAGTGTTGAAATTCTATGACTTGCGTTGCGTCTGACACCGGTTAGGCTACCCAAAAAAATTTCACTAATGCTTCTTTTTGACATAATTTGAACACCTTTGCATGCTTTTCCAAGTTGAGTGACTTGAACAGATCATGCTCTCAAAATATAATGCAAAACATAAATTATTATTTCCTGTTAGGGTTTAAATAGTTAGCATTCTTCTTCACTGCAGGTCTGAAGCTAAGTTGATCACTGATATTGTCAACAAGATTTGGAAAAGGTTGAATCAAATTCAATATTTTCCAAGTGTTGATAAGAGACTCGTTGGAATAGATTCTCGTGTGGAGGAGATTTATGAGCTTTTAAGACCTGATATTTTCGATGAAATTCGCTTTGTTGGCATTTGTGGGATGGGAGGAATAGGTAAAACTACACTTGCTAGAGTTGTATATGAAAGGCTTTCATACAAGTATGAAGGTAGTTGTTTTCTTGCCAATGTTAGAGAAGTCTCTGAAAAAAAAAGTCTTGAAAGTTTACAGGAAATGCTTCTCTATGAGGTCTTAAAGGAAAAAGATTTGAATATATGTGATTATTATAAAGGGATTAGTTTAATTAGAAAGCGGCTATGTAGGAAGAAGATTTTTCTTGTTCTTGATGATGTGGATCAATTAGAACAATTAGAAAGGTTGGCTGGAAGGAAAGACTGGTTTGGTTCTGGAAGCAGAATCATCATTACAACCAGAGACGAACATGTGTTGACAAGCCATGAAATCAATGATATTTATAAGGTCAAAGGATTAGATTATGAGGAAGCTCATGGACTCTTTTGTTTGAAAGCCTTCAAACACATAGGACCAACAAACGATCATGCTGAGCTCTTAAAGCTTGTTGTATGTTATGCAAATGGACTTCCATTAGCTCTTGAAGTTTTGGGATCATTTTTGTGTGGTAGAAATGTCAATGAATGGAAAAGTGCATTGAAAAGACTGGCAGCAATTCCTAATCAACAAATTGTGAAAATACTTCGAATTAGTTATGATGGATTGGAAAGGATTGAAAAGAAAATATTCTTAGATATTGCATGTTTCTTCAAAAGAAAAGATGTAGGTCAAATCAAGGAAATATTAGATAGTTGTAACTTTTGCCCAGATATTGGAATAAAAGTTCTTGTTGAAAGATCTTTGATAACTATTCAAGAGAACAAATTGCAAATGCATGATATGGTACAACGAATGGCCTGGGAAGTTGTTCGCGAACAGCACCCTGATGAGCCTGGCAAATGGAGTAGACTATGGCTATGCCAAGATGTCCATAGCGTGTTGGCTAGAAATATGGTAAGATATTTTCCAAAGAATATAGCTAATTATGTTTTAATATTTCATATAATGCCTAAATATCATAGTTCAAATAACTTCTTTCTATTAATTATGCACATTGTTCATTCTTATCAGGGAACTCCAGCTGTTGAAGCTATGATAATTGCACAATATAATAAGGATATTACCCACGCAAATGGTAAATGCTTCTCAACCATGAATAATCTAAGACTCCTCGATATCAATAATATTCACATTTTTGAAGACCTTGAATATCTATCGAATGAGTTACGGTTTCTCAAATGGCGCGGGTACCCTTTGAAGACTTTGCCTTCCAGTTTCCATCCACAGAAACTTTTTAAACTCAGCTTGTGTTATAGCCGCATTGAGTATCTATGGAATGACATTAAGGTACACTACCATAACTGGTTTTGAAAACATTATAAAGGTCATAAAAGCTAGTTTTTGATTAATTTAGTTTTTGTTTTTACAGCCTTTCAGAGAGCTAAAATTTATTGAGCTCAGTTACTCCCAAAAACTTGTTAGAACTCCGGACTTTACAATGATTCCAAACCTTGAGAGGCTGGATCTTCAACACTGTACAAGATTGCTTGAAGTTCACCAATCCATTGGATTTCTTAGAAGACTTGTTGTATTGAATTTGAATAAATGTGAAAATCTTGTAAACTTTCCAAGCGATGTCTGTGGCTTGAAATCTCTTCAGATTCTTAATCTTCATGGATGTTCAAAACTAGACAGACTGCCCCTCAATTTGGGAGAAATCAAGTATTTGGAAGAGCTAGATGTCACTGGGACTGCTATAAGACAAGTACCATCATCCATTGTACAATTAGCAAATCTTAGAATATTGTCATTCCGTGGATGTAGAGGACCACCGGAAACATGGAGTTCTTTTCTATTTTCACTGTTGTTGCCAAGTAGAAAGCCTGACTGCATGGGTTTGTTGTTGCCTCCTCTTGCAGGTTTGTCCTCTTTGCAAACATTAGATCTCAGTGACTGCAATCTTTTGGAAGGAGCAATCCCGAGAGATGTCGGCTCCTTATACTCCTTAAGAGAGTTAAATATCAGTGGGAACAACTTTGTTAGCCTACCAGATACCATCTGTCAATTATCCAAGCTTGAAATTCTTTGCTTGGAGAGATGCCATAGGCTTCAGTCATTGCCAAAGCTTCCACCTGGATTATTATTTGTACAGTCACATGATTGTACTTCCTTGAAAACAATATCAAGTGTACTAGAACTTACCTCTCCAGCGATTGGACTACAATTTATCAATTGCTTCAACCTGGTTGAGACTCGAGGCAGCAACAAAAACAGTTTAGCAATTATGTTGCTGAAACATTGGCTTCAGGTTTCTCTTTCCTAAACAAGCTTCTGATATCTTTCCTTCAAATTTTCCAGCAGTTGTCTTCTATAGTTTCACTAATCATATCAAATTCTGAGTCCTGTTGCTGTGGCACGTTTCTGTTTTATTACATTGATAAATTCAGATTTTTTAATTCAACATTTTTTATTGCAGATAAGTGTTAGAAGCAATCGCGATCCCTTTTTACGGAACCTCTCTTCTGGTTTTGAATTTCATATTTGTCTCCTAGGAAATGAAATTCCAAAATTTTTCAATTGTCAGAATGAAGGGAATGTAGTATATGGAAGACTACCTGATGGTTGGTCCAATGAGGAATTTATCGGATTTGCTGTGTGTGGAGTGATTTCACCCCGTGATCATTCAGATGGTTCAATGACAATTGCCAATGATTTTGATGGAACTTTCTCAACTATCAAGTCCGACCACCTTTGGTTGGCCTTTTTTTCTCGCGAAAGATTATGTGATCCGCATAAAGGTCAATTTACTCACCTTACCATCTGTAATGGAAAAGGATATTTGGTGAAGAGGTGTGGCATTCGTCCACTTTACAAGCATGATGTGGAGCATCTTGAGGACTTATCAGCAACAGATGTTGGAATTTCTATGGTCCAAGAGCTTTGTTTGCGTGCTCGCGTTGTGGTGGGTAGGATTCCTACGCTCTTTACTTCAGACTACAGCAGAATCAGAAAAAATTATCCTGTTCCTCTATTTCAATTTGTTCTTTAGTATTTTGACGCCAATTCAAGAGGAACAGCAGCAGGAGCGTATTCAATAGCTGATCAAAGCCATGATGATTGAGGAAACAGTTATGGAGACGATGATCATGGGCAGCCCAAAACGTTTCACGAGTAATAACAGTGGAGGTGTGAAAGTGAATTTAGAAGTCATGTGCCTCATAATCTTATAGGCATGGATTTTGTGAAACAGAAAATTGTTTCTTAATTAAAGTCTAGTTTATGTAACTAGTTAATTAAAATTCTCTAGTCAGTAAATTGATCATGAACAATTTTCTTTTTTTTTTTTTGGTTTTTATTAAAAAAATTACTAAAAACAAAAAAAAAAAATGATCAAAACTTTCCACATCGGATATAAGAAATTTAAAAGCTAGTAATTTTAGCTATTCTAATATCCATCAAACTCCATTAAGACTTTGAAGCAACCCAAAAAAAAAAAAAAAATCTCTCTTACTCTCTTTACTCTTGGATAAATAATATATCTTCTATATTCAATCAAACTCTCTCAATACTTGTATTATTCAATCAAACCCAAAAATAAATAAAAAATAAAAAATAAAAAATAAACCTTGTCGATTACATTCTAGGTTCAATTATTCTAAACTTTATTACTTTAACTTTTTTGTTCCACATATTTTTAGTGCTGAATTTTTTTGCAACCCCTTATTTGTTAGCTTTTATATCTGATTTTTTTTTTTTTTTTCGTTTAAACCTTAAACATTGAAGGGTTTGTTTTGTTTTAAAGCTAAAACCTCAAATACCTTGAACAAGCCCCGTATATAACATAACACCATGAGTATGACAATAACCTCTATAAAATGTTAACATAGAAATTGAAAGAAACATGATTCTTTCGTTGGAGTACGATGTTTGATATGGAATTCATTTACCATGAATACTTATGATTGTAGAATTTGTTTTTACTATAGAAAATGGGTATCTTTATACCTCCATGACTTTCTTTTTTTTTTTTAATGATTGAGACCAAACTAGCAGCAATAGGCATTTGAGTGCAGTTCGAGAATCAGCTTTCAAAAATGGGAGAGAACAATCCATACCTAAATGGGTGGGGGAGAGAGGGGTAACCTATATTAAGTGGGGAAGGGTGTCGCACCTCCATGACATTACTTGCGAAAACATTTTCAATTTTCAACTTAACTAGTTTATTGGTTTAAAATTTGATAAAATAGATATCTTAAAATCATAATAAAACTGCAAGATGATGAAATCGTTAATTAGTCACATAAATTGTACATTAAATGGAATTGTTGCTTGGTCATTCATGGAATCCCTTATAATAAGATATAACTTGCTAAAAGCTAAAGGTTCATAGTTAAACAAATGGATAAGATTCTAATTTTAATAATTAAGAAAAGAGATAATCCAAAAAAACGTTCGCCAATATCTCCCTTTTACCATCTATAGTTTCATTTTTATCCAAAATATCATCTAACGTTACTAAGTTAATAGAAAAATTAGGAAAGGCGTAAAAAGGCATTTTTAGCTCTAATAAAAAAAATTATTTAAAAGATAAAATAATTATAAAATACCACCTAAAATAATTACAAAATAATCCATCTGAGGTGGACAGTGGAGATGAACACATCAAATTAAAAAATAAAAAATCGATAAAAATGGAAAAAAATTAAATAATATTTTAAAATTAAAAATTTGTATACTGATAAAATATTATTGAAGAATTCATCTCCATTGTCTATCTGGACAGTGTAGTTCAATTAAAAATAAAATTAAAATAAATTTTAAAATTAAATAAAATAAACTTTTGAAAATTTAAAAAAAAAAAAATCTTAAGAAAACAAAACAAAACAAAAAATGGAGATTCACCAAGTTGGATCTTCAACGTCCATCCAGATTCCATCCACATGTAGTTCATCACTCAACCACCGTTCATCATCAGATCAACATCTCATCGACACCATCTGCAACTACTTCTCCATAAACATCACCTGTAATCAACACCATCTACAAAATCATCAACACACACAATCAATCAATCCCACACACAACCACAATCAATCTATACCAACAACAATCAATCCCTACCAAAACCACACACTAAAAAAAAAAAATCATAAACAAAATTACAAAAAAATCCACAAAATCCCACACAAACAACAATCAATAAAAATATTTTATAATAAAAATTGTATACAAATAAAAAAAATAAATAAATAATATTTTACAACCCGGGTCTCCAATGGTGGAGACTATTTTGAGTCTCCATCGAACTGGGTCTCTAGCAGTAGAGAGCCAAGTGGTTTCTACTATTGGAGACAAAAATTGGTCTCCAATGGTCTCCATTAAGCCGTCGCTGTCGAACCCAGCTATAAATTCGGCCGGAGATAGAGAAAGAAGAGAAAAAGATGAGAGAAAGAGAAAGAGCAAGAGAGAGAGAGGCAATTTTAACCCACTTGTCGTCGTCATCATCATTAAAGAGAGACCCACCACACTAAACCCTCATGTCGTAGTCTTCAAACCCACTTGCTGGAGATAGAGAGAGAAGATGAAAATAAGAGATAGATAGAGCAAGAAAGAGAGAGGCAGTTGAGAGAAAAAACTAGATTTTTATTATATATTTTTAGTTTTAAAAAAAAATATATTGGTTTTTTTAATAATTTTATATTTAATATTATTTATTTTTATTTTTATTTTTTAATTACTTTTTCATTGCATTTTCCTTTTTGCCCCTGAAGTCAAACAGTCAATCAAGTTAATCTAATGATTTTTGTGATTATCAGGGGTATTGTCATCCTTTCACATGCCTCCAGATAGTGTTTTGAGTGTTTTTATTAACGTTAGATAGTATTTTGGATAAAAATGAAACTATAGACAGTAAAAATTAGACATTTGCAAACTACAATAGGTTTTTTAAGATTATACCTTAAGAAAAATGAAACAACATTAACATCTGGCTCATATATATTATTAGCCATGAGTTTAGTAACATATATAAGGTTGAAGGATTAAACAATGATGAAACTCTCGAGCTCTTTCATTTGAAAGCCTTCAAACATAACCAACCCACAAATGATCATTCTATTTTTATAAAGAGTGTCATGTATTACACAAAAAGACTTCTGTAGCCCTAATAGTTTTAAGGTCCTTCTTGTGTGATAAAAGTGCCAATGAATGAAAAAATGCCTTCGATAGACTACAAGAGTATCCAAATGAAAAGATTTTGAATATACTCCGTATAAGTTATGATGATCTAAACCAGCATGAGAAAAATATAATCTTAGATATTATATGTTTCTTTAAGGAAAAAGACAAAAATCGAATCATGAAAATATATTGAATGGTTGTGATTTTAACTTAGATTTTGGAATAAGAGCTATTGTTGAAAGATCATTAATCATTATTTCAGATAATAAAGTATCGGTGCGTGATTTGTTGCAAGAAATGACCTAGGAAATTGTTCATGAACAACAACCTAATAATCCTGGCAAATGGAGCAGATTATGGTTGTCTAATCATGTGCATGACGTTTTAGCAAAACAAACGGTAATTTCTATTTTAGTTTTTTAATTTTAGCTAAAACAAATTTATATATTCTATATATGATTTCATCAAAAGTAAAAAGGTTTATTGTAGAATGTAATTAGTTACGTACTAACTCATTAATCAATTTAATTTATTAGGGAACACAAGCTATTGAAGGTCTCATGGTTAATGTTCCAAAACTTGCTACTCGCTACTTGATCCGTAAAGCAAGGAGTAGTGAGTTCTTGGTTATTCGGTGAGTACTATTCACTTATGGTCAAACTGGGTCAAACTTATTAAAAAAAAAAAAAACTTAAAAAATTTTCTATAGGATCAAAATACAATCATATGATTATTGACCAATTAGTTTGATACTTTTGACTATTGATCATTAGGATTTAACATCAACTTTTTAAAAGCAAGAGGTATTTCCATTGAGTTTTCTGAATCTCAAAAGAGGTTCATGTCATTATAACCAAAACTCATACATTGGTGTAATTTATCAAACTTCATAGGGTTTTGTGTAATTTGCCATACTATATATACATATAAACACAAAAAAGTATTAGTTTTTTCTCACCCTCCTCTCTCACCTTTCTCTCTGACGCCTCACCCTCCTCTCTCACTTTCCTCCTCTCTCAACCTTCTCGCTCACATTGTACTTTCTTTTCTCGCCCCTCCTTTCTCTCATTGCCGCTTACCAATGCTGTCGTCATCGCTCGCCACTTTTAGTAAGTAAAATTGTAAGAAAAAAATGGAAATTGTTGTCGTAGGATGCTTGATTAGTGAGAAAATTTGAAAATTTTTGTTATAGGCTTTTTGGTAGTGAGAAAGTAAAAGAAAATTTGAAGTATGGTGGTGAGTGGTGACTAGTATTCGATAGGAGTAAATATGGTGAATATTGAACCCTTTAAATCTAAGTAGTTATTAATGTTCTCGCACGTTTTTACATGTTTTTTAAGTGTTTTTTAGGAAATAATTTCAGGACTGGTGTGTGCACGATAAACTTGAAGGCTTGCTTCAAATTCGAAGCGAAGAATTCAAGGAGGAAAAGTGACGGGAACAACACATTAAGCAAGTGATCGTCGTTAAGGGAAACACACGAAATATGGAACAAGAATTGTACCACCTAGTCCCTTTGCATGCTCCGCAGCTCATCCAGCCTGCCAGCCAGGTGTGCCTAACTGTGCGCAGCTTCATCACTTAGCCAGCCCATCCCACTACAGCATGCTCAAACAGCCCCTTTCGTAGGCTAGTGCAGTAGCCAACCTAGATTCACCCCCAGTAGCATGCCTCTAACCTTTTATGCATACCCCTAAGTAGGCCAAAACACGAGGAAGCCTCACCTATTGCTCACTGCATACTCAAGTGTGCAACTTCCTGTCACACAGCATATAGCTGAGCGCACTCCCCTGCACCAACAAATAGCTAGCACGCCTACTGACATGCTTCCCTATCACCCAGCGCGCAGTTAAGTGCACTCCCCTGCCACACCAACCAGCGTGCACATTTCTTGACGGGCCTACCTCCCATCCTACTGCATGGCAGCAAGTATATACCAGCCTTGTTGCACCAGGCGCGCCTCCATGCATGCTCACCTGCCAATCTATGCGCCTCCAAGCGCGCCTCACACAAGTAGCAACTCCTTGCACGTATAGTAGTGCACTTTTTCATCCAGAAATGCCCAACCAAGCCTAACTCATTGTCACAATCTTATCTAGTTACATGCCTATCCGTCCACAAGCGCACCAGGAAGCCTCAAAGGGCATTTTTGACTTTTCCTTATTCATTTCATACCCTAATTTAGACAGCCTATAAATATATCCGAACCACATATTCTTGGCAGTTTTGAGGGGCTAAGAATGAGGCTCTCATGCCGCTTCTCTCACCCCTGATTCTCACCTCACATGTGTCCATTTCATCTTCAAAACATCACCCACCAACATCCTACACCCATACTTTGGAGAACAAGCATTGCATGAGCGGAGGAGATGACGCAACGGTTCGAACTCGAAAGAGAGGGGCTCGTTGTTTCTTTAACTTCTCTTTTGTTTCTTGTAATTATTTCTATTGTATTTTTAATGTTAATAGAGTTTATTGTCATTTACTTAAGGATGCTGTGTATGTTGAGTAGGGTTTTAGAATTTAATGCTTCTATATGATTGGCCACCATATGCATGATTTGAGCTTATGTGTTAAAACCAGAAGGAATAGCACACAAAGTGCTCAATAAAATGCCTATTTTAGGTTAAGAAAGGAAAATAGGCTACTCGTGTGACAACTAGGTCATCGTGAGTGCTATAGTGATAACAGAGTGTATCATAAAAATACTTATCCAATTTAGGTAATAGTTTATTTTGAACCTAATGAGTTTTCGTTCATTCGATAGCCATCGAAAGGTAGGTGTCAGTGGACGAGAGTATGTTCAATACATTATCGAAAGAGATGTATTGAGATAATTAGTGATAAATTAGTGACAAACACAACTGATAAATCTTCGATACTTTGATAATTAATTTCTAAATCTAAGTGTAATTTGGAATTCTAGCACACTTTATTTTTATTTATTTATTTTTATCTAGCACCAATTTGGTAATCATTCCCACATCCCTGTGGAGACAATCCCACAACCGCTATACAACATCTATACGATTCGTATACTTACAAGATTTTATTACTAAATGGGAACTAGAAAGTAACCAACAATATGGTAGTGAAGTATGGTGGTCTGCTAATTTTTTTTTTTTTTTTTTAATTCAACCAACTCAGCCTAACTGGGTGCATACTCGTCTAAGGAATCTTGTTTTTCTAGTAGATTTTACTTTCCTTTTTTTTTTTCATTAGAATTGAGAAATGTTGTTTGGAAAGAAATTTTCTAGGAACCAGTATTTGAAAACCATATCACTAAGAAATTTGAAAAAGTCATTTTCCTAATAATTTGTTAATTTTTCAACGCCTAGTACAATTATAAAATCTTTTAAACTCGCAATCTTAATCTCTTTTAATTTCCCTTTTATAAAGTTTCCTTTACAAGATTATTTTGCTTTACAACTACTAATTCTTAAAATAATGAGTAGTTACAATAGCGGACTTCATCTTTCATATATTGATTGCAGTCCTTCCATTATCGTTGCTTTTCTATTTGGTTTATATGTTTCTTTCTTATATGAGTACTAGGCAAGCTTTGATAGACTCTGAAAAACAACATATGTTTTGAACATCCAAAGCCTGTCTTTCGATGACTCATTGTCCGATCAATAGCAGTGCATGGTGACTGATTATTTAAGAAAAAAGAAATTAGAAAACTCGGGAGACTCTTCAAATTGTAGGTGGTGGCTGCTTCTAAGAAAATAAGACATTCTTTTCGTCAAATTCAATCAAGCACACTCTTCCCTGAAAGGATTGTTGAATGCACTTTTGAAGTATCAAATAAAATGTGGAAGATTTTAAACAGAATGCCTGATTTTTCATTTAGCAAGCAAGTGAATATAGTCATTGCAACCATGAATATACATACACATATAAGCAAACTAATAGTTTAATGGGATGATGATATTCATAATTTTACATTCTTACATGATTACATATATGCTATATAATTAGTTTTTTTTTTTTTATTTTACTGTTATATATTGAGGTGAAAATTTTAAATATTACATTTTGTAAAGAAAAAAAAATAGATATAAAAAATGAAATAAAAAATATAACTCAAAAATAATTTAGTCAAAAATGTTGATGTGGCTTTGGATTTGAAACATTCTTTAGTTAGCGTGGGATGGGAGCAGCTTTGAGGGATCACAAAGGGCTTTTTGTGAAGAAAGTGCATGGTTTTTACTATTCTGCTAATGCCAACTTTTGTGAAGATACTTTTACCCAAAAACCATTTCATTAAGAACACCAAAAGAATTGGACAACAGTTGATAAACCCCTCACACCTACTCCAAATCTGTACTCAGAAAACAAAAATAACAAACAAGTACATCTAAACTTTCTTGTGACAATGCGCTCACGCTCATCGGATGCTTCATAACAGTATTTCAGCTTTTTTAGTTGTTCAAAAATTGTATAGGATGACAACAAAACAACATAAAAAATAAAATAAAAATAAAACCATAAAATAAAAGAATTAAAATGAGTTTGAGGATTAGAAAAGTACTTTTGATCACTAGATAAATTATATCATACCTACACTTATTCTAATTCAGTAAACTTTATTTGAAAAAAAATGTTTAAGATTTTCCGAAAAAGACTTGGAAAACCACTTTTAATTCCTAATAAACGCTTGTATATAAGTTCAAAATACATTAAACTCGAAAATGCATTTGCTACTCGAAAAGAGGGTTTCGAATATCGAAAAAGGCTTTGGACAATACCGAAAACACTCCAAGTTGAGATAATTTACATCTCATTCATACAATCAGTTAGTGAATTCAATACAGCAACAAAAGAAAGTAAACTAAGTTTGCATTTACACTAGGCAATATTCTAGATTACAATAAACATGCAGTAGAGAAACAGCTACGTACCTTATAATAAAAGTTCCATCACTAAATCTACCTACAGCCTCAAAGTATCATCATCCGATATTGTCTCCTCTGATGACACATCTCTCTCAACAACAACCAATTCATCTGGTTTCTTCGTACGATACAAAGAAGTTGTGCTTTGTCCATGGGAAATGTCTTGTTGATGATCACTTCCAGACGGTTGGTGGCAACTTGATCTTAATTCACTAAATGCACTGTAGACTCGGTTCTTCAGTCCAAATTGTGCCCCAGTTGGAACTAAATCAGGTTGGATATCCCATAGTTTTTCCGACTGAGGGAAGGATGAAACATTTTTAGAAAGAGTTGATGGCATTGCTGGCCTCAGAGGTGGGCAAGGGCAAGTCACTGCTTCTCTAACCCACAGAGGTAAATTACTGTTGGTTGATGAACTAGTGAAAGGATTATTGATCCATAATGGATCACACCTCATATTCTTGCTTCCCATATATATAAAGGAACTACCCTGATCAAGTATTTCCCTTTTAAAATCAAGAGGAGTGGCCCTTGGATAAATAAAAGGTCTCCTGATCTGTTCAGTGACATTGCTTTGGAGGTTTGTGAAGTTGAAATGTGGCTTATCTAAGACATTGCCGTCTCTGTGAGAATAGACATCACCAAGTGAAAGTCGGGTTCTATCCATCACATTTTCTCTCCGTGTTCTTCTTTTGTGATGCAAGAAGGCATCATTACAGCCCATAGAATTAGCTTCTGCTTCTGCATATTTTAGTAGTGAAACACATGCACCATTCAAAAGTTTAGATAGTTCTTCCTGCCACTGCTCAGCAAGATCTCTGGCCAATCTCCACGGCGCGAAGTGTAGTCTAGGATCAGTTAATATGGCATCCCAATTGCCCCTACCATGTCTTCTCACACCTATCCAAAGAAAATCTAATTCCTCTTCAGACCAAAAGTCAGTGTACGGTGTGAATGGATCTAGAGGACTGCCTCTTCTATTCGAAGCTCTTGTTCGACTAAAGATGCTGTCAAGTAACAGTTCGTGTCTCAGCCGTGATCTTTGGCTAAAAGAAGATTGCTGTAAAACATCCTGGATGAACTGTTCATAATGACCAATGGATTCACTAATAGATTTCACCAATGGTGATGTGGTGGATAAAATCTTGGGAGCATATCCTCCGAATTTTGGCTCTGTGGGCAACGATGGATTTAAGAAGAATGAAGATCCGCTAGAAGTTCTCTTCAGCTGATTATTTTCACTTCCTAGAGTATGATTATTATTTTCCCCCAACTTAATGCAGGTGGTTGCCTGTGGAGTCGTAATTGCTAATGGGGAAAAGTCTGAAAACAGCTGGGTTCAAGCAAAAAGAAATTCCAGTTTAACTCAAACAGGCCATCATATTGTCCCCAACATTAACAAAACAGAAGAATCTTGTACTTTATAAAACTTAACACACACCTGTGTAGAATAAGATAAGAGAATAAAGCAACACAGAAAGGACAAAATCAACTTGCCTGTAGGCATCTCTTTTCTGATGTAATCTTGGCAGAGCACCCAGGAGAGGATTCAACATTATTTCTACAGATCAATGTATCTCCAAGTACCTCTCTGTGGTGCATGCATGTAGTAGATATACCAAAACTTTCAGTTATGGTTTTGTTTATTTTTGAATGAGAGATCTCATGTGATAGAACAGTATGACTTCTACTTGAAGAGTCTAATGAGTCTGGAAGAGAAATTATTGGTTCAGCATAAAAAGTTTGGTTCTGAGAATCTGAGTTGATACTAACAGTAGAGTCACATGCACCACATGAATCTGTAAAACACACTCACCACAGTTATTTAGATGGAGTAGAGCAATGAAATCCTATATTTCTGACTTTGCAAAGTATGGAACAGAAACTGCAACCTCATGGTCACAGCAAGATCTGTCAAGCAATAGATCTGTTGACTCAAGTTGATGCTTATGTTTTTGACAAGCTAAGTAAACAAATTTTACCCGGGGGAGTAATAGAGAGCTTCAAACAAGGTAGCAATTCTTCTTTCATCAATTCAGGAACCACTGTTGTCTTCACATCATCACTTGCCAAGATCTGAGACTCGGTTGTAACACATGCCCCAAATTCATGGATCCCAGATTTTTCATCCACAAATATGCTACTAAAGGTGCAAGCTTTGATTGCATCATTTAAAGGTGCTTTTTGTACATCCATGGCACCTTTGGAACTCTGGCATGGTACTTGTCCAGCATTAGGAGTGGCATCCTTGGATACATTCTGATAATCATGCGATTGTTTACTTTCACATGTCAATCTGTTTAAGATAATAGAAAATTTGTTACAATTGAATGTCGAGAAATTTGATTTATTTATTAACTTGCCAGAGTTTATCTGATCGTACATCTCAGTTTCCAAAGCTGGTCCTGCATCAGCATTTACAGAATCAGCCTCCATCTGTCACAAGATGAATAAATTGAGCAATTCCCGTAAAAAGCAAGAAATAATAGGTTTGGAGTGTCAATACAATTTTGAAGCATACACTGCCATATTACTAGTGCATCCAGCAAAATGGAAAGAGGATGGCTCTGCCATTTTACAAGTTTCAATATTTATTTTCTAAAACTTCTTTGTCACATAAAATATGAGAAAGGACCAGAAATACGTTCACTTGTTACATAACACCTACACTTCACCAGACATTATAGAATGAATTTACAACACGAAATTGGTTCTTGTCGTACAATTTTATGTGGCTTTAGCATGTTAAATTTAGGAGAGAGTAACAGCAGATTTTTAGGTTTGTTACTTACAGACAACTCCTTTTTGCCAGTCCTGATGAATAAATTGTTAAGCAATAATTGTAAAACAATAATTCAAAGATCTTGATATTTAAGCAATGTTTATTAATTTTATTGCCCATCTTAAACCCTTCGCCTAGATGATAGTGTAATAAGCAGCTAACCACCAACGTAAGAAGTCTTTATTCAAACGTTTATCTAAACCACACCTATTTTCAAAAGGTTTTACCCTCTGAATACTAACAAGAGAAAAAGAGATATTCAACCATCTTTGTTATCCTCTTTAAGTTCCATGCTAGAAGGCAGCCTCCTAAATCAATGAGACACAGGTCTATATTACAATATTACCATTAACTTGCATAAAAATAATAAGAATAACACAATACTAACATAACAACCACAAACATGCATAATAATTCCACAAAGCTGTACTATCAGACAATGTCAGATGGAAAGCCAAACAAAATCTTCATTATTTGTCATTTGTTTTTTGGAAAAAGTAAAAGAACCAGGAAACCATTTCAAGTATGCATCCCAAGAAGTTTAGTAACAGAGAAGAAATACTTACGTTATCCTGATTGTGACAGTGCATAAGTTTTGTGTCCAGATTTTCCCCTGGCAGCTCCAGATCTGTTAAAAGATATGTTGAGCTGTCTTTATGATATGCTGCTTCACAAGAAGGGGTATTAGAATGTGCAACACCATTGCTCCAGCTAGTAAGCTGTGAACAATCTTTTTCCTCAGTGAATGATCTTTTTGGTGCATCAGTCTGATCTATATCCCTTTTCTTTTTATATTTACGACTGAAAGTAATCAATGGAGTGGTCATTTTTGTTTCTACAGGAATTTCACCACATGAGTTCGTGAACTTGTCTTTGGAGATTTCCAAGTTTGAAGTTTTTGACAAGCATGAACCATCGTCAAGTGGCCAGCTACGTTTGTTTCTTTCAGCTAAATTTGTGCTAACAATGTCAGAACTCTTTGCATTTTCCATTGCCGCTGACCAAGAAACCAATCTCCTTTTAAAGCAATTCTCATCACTTCCAGAACAAAAGTTTGCATTGGAACCTGAACAAACCTGAATGGGGTTTGTGTTACTTTCCAATGAGACATCCAGCAAAGATGATCCACCCATGTCCTTACCAGACATATCCTCTCCAGAACTCCCTATAATATGTATCTTCTGAGGCCTGACTGTAGCTTCTAGTGCATCTGATCCTTTAATGCGTTTCTTTGCCTTCAATCTGCAATATTTCCGGACAGGATGGGAAGTTGAGCCACCCTGCTGTTCAATGGAATTGCAGGATAGCCTTTTTCCATGGAGAATATGCTTTGACAGAGGGAGGAGAGAAAGACATAAGCAAGGAACAAAGACAAGCTAAGTCGATAAATAAATATGGATGCAAACAAGGACTATTCTCGCAGAGTTGATGGGAATACCTTAAGTGACTGATTAAAACACTGAAGGTGGTAAGTTTGATGGCAGTCATCACACTGCAACATATCACCCCTGGCTCCACATGCAGCACAATGAAGGCATGTCTGTTGAAAACAGCAAAATGAGCAGAGAAGTAGAAACAATTAACATAGTCAAAAGAAAGTGAACAAAACAAAAAACAATAATGTAAACCCTTCATCAAAATCCCCATTTCCAATTTATGAATTGATGAAGCAATGAAGTGAAACCAGTAGAAGAAACATGGCAACAAGCAAACGAAAGAATAAAGGGAGTACAAAAAAATGTGAAAAGAAACCAAAGTAATAAATTCTCTCCTAAGAACTTCTATCACTAATACAACAGAGGAATAAGAAAGAACATAATGACTCGTAAATCATAATATGATCTCTTGAGAAGAGTATAAAATGACAATCTCTATTTTTAAATTGTTCTCTATCAAAAAAGTAGAACAATATAATAAAAAACACTGTTCTCTGTTTCTATTAGAGAGAATCCTCAGGAAGACAAATTTCTTTCCACAAGGTAAAATACAATATGTTAATATACCAAAAAAAAGAAGTTAATGAACTTCAATTTATCTATTGCTAAAACCCTCAGTTTATATAAAATCTTAATCTAATGTATAGAAGTAATGGTCACTATGTGCACAGAGCAATATTTTCATATAACAGTAGAAGGAAAAAAGAAGTCACTATTATTTCCAGGAAAGCATACCCCTTCAGTACCAAAAACAACAGCAAGTGGTGCAACATTCATCATAAACCAACCACTATTGAGAATCATGAACAAAAAACTTATAAAGAAAATAATTTACATCTATCAATGATGTACATGAAGAAAATTGTGAGGTCATAAATAAAATGACAAACATCAATAATCCATTATAAAACAAAGGAATAAGGCTTAAATGTTTCAAGTTCAGATAATCTCACCACCAAGTTTCTTTTCTGATTTTCTGAAGTAAGCTCACTTGGTAAATTATGTGTCTCTGATCCAGTCAAAGGACTGTTATTTACAACATTTGAAATTGAATCATGACACCCATTTCTGTAAGCTGTTTTACTTGTTGATGATAGCTTCTTTCTGCTGTATGTTAAAAAAATTCTCTTACTAGACATTTTAAACTGTCAATAAGAAAACCTTTTGTAGAATTCAGATCTAGAATCCAACAAAATTCCAATTCTCTTGTAGAAAAACAATTGGTGCCACTGCATACAGTTGTAGCATCTACCACACATCTGCAAAAACAAAAGCTTCCACATGAGTCAAGTATTAACCAAGCACATGGAAGTTCTAGCAAATACTTAAAGTCATAAAGACTGAAAGACATGAAGGTTATGACATCACAAAAAACCAAGATAGACAAGAATAACAATATGGAAAAAGCAATTTAATATATGCTGAGAGTAACGTTTCGACATTAGAAGCCAAAATGCAGGTAGCAGTTATGCTCATACATAGAAAATCGTGGATCTTTTGGGAGGTCAGGTAGACCAAAGTTGAAGCAGCTAAAAGCCTAAAAGAGAGCATCATGAACACTTAAATTCTAATAAAAATAACTTATGTGCGATATCTAACTATCATTCAGAGTCCAAATGATGGCTTGAACAGATTATAAGACTCTACAGATGGCAACAAGGCCATCTGAATTGAGGATATTTTAAATATCACATTGTGTTTTCCATCATAGATATATATATACACTAAGACTTTCATTCTACAGTATATGAGACATGCATGCAACTTGTGTTTTTCCCAACTAAAGTGTCAAAGACTGGACAACAGCAACTTCCATCTGAGTAGCAATTACATAGAACACCTTAAATAATGCTAAAGATGCCAACATGCATCCTAGAACAAAGGATACAAAAAAATATCATGTCAGTTGCATGTCCATCACATCAGAAGCATAGATTTAAGTTAAAATCTCTAAAGTATTACTCAAATGAATTACACCTACAAAACATACTAATTTGTGGAAACACATAAAAAAAACTAAACAAACATGTTTTAAAAGAAACCTGAAATAGCATGCATGCCTCTAGAGTAACACATTATTCCTCTACCAACCAGTCAGACCATCCACAGCTAGCTACCCACTTGAACAGAGAAATCAAAAACCCTGAACCAAACAGAATCAAAAGCAAACAGATACAGCACTGGAATCACATTTTGCATTGGCTTTATTTGTCTCATCAAAGAGCTAAGAGTGAAATGAAGAGGAGAGGGAGAACAGACCACGAACCAGATGAGAACTAAGCAGCAACAATGGTGGAAAACGACGTCGGATTCAGGAGAGACCTCTTGCTCTCTTTCTCTCTTGTCTTGTCTCTCTCGGTCTCGGTCTGTGTCTGTGTGGGTGAAAAGACACTGAGCTTTTTTTATTTTTTGTTCTTTATTGCCGCTCTCTTTCTGTTATGACTCGTCATGCCTTTATTCGCTCCCACGAAACGTTTCTTTCTTTTCCGTTTTTGTTCATTTTCGTTTTTACTTCTTACGTGGGTTGACCCCACCGCATCACCGGTTCATGTAACCAATAACGTGTTGACACGTGCATAAAATTTTAGGAATTCAGGTGTTGTTTAAACTCTGTTTTAAAATGATTTTTCATTACCAAGAACAAAAAATAAGTATAAAGTATTTGGTTAACTATTTTGGAAATCGCATTTTTAAAAATAAAAATTATACTTTTGAAAATGACAACTAAAACGTAAAAAATAATATTTTTATGTTTTTCGTTATTTTCAAAACATGTTTTTAAAACATATAATTATTTATCCCTTCAAATAACTAGTTTACTCATTTTAAAAAATAATAGCGAACACATTCACATCATTTTTTTTTGTTTTTGAAAATAAGTTATGAGAAATCCTACGAAACACATGTTATTTTTAAAACTTGCCTTTTGTTTCTAAAAATAATTTTCAAAAATATTATTTTAAAAACGAGTCCAAACGTGTCATTAGATTGATTTCAATAATCACTCTCACAACCAATTCAATAGATGTATTTAATTGGTAAGATTACTTAATCAGTAAGATAGTCAAACATTTAAGGTTTGCTTAATTTTAAGTAAGATTGGACAAAAATGCCTATAAACTATTGAATGGGACTAAATCAAACCAAACCACTTGATTTGATTTAGTTTTTCAATTTTTAAAAGATTTGTGTAGTTTTATTATTACAAAACTGTATGGTTTGATTCAATTTATCATCTAAGTTCTTCAAGTTTTCTTTCCTTTAAAATGTATGTTGCCAATTATATTTAGTATTTATTAAACCTTATTATTTATTTAAACTAGCACAACATTTCCTATACATTTTAAATTGCATAATCATAATTACAAAAGTCCAAATTAAATATATATTAGACTATACCAAACCATATTGAACCTATCCAATTTGGTTTGGTATGATCTAACAAAAGGATTGGTTTAAAAATATCAATATTTACACATATGTCAAATAGTATATACAAATTTTGGTAAGTACATCCCCATTAAATATTAAAAACAAATCATTATCATGTAAAAGTATATGTTTTATGAAAATTATTTACAAATATATAATATAATAAAATTAAATAATATTATTATATATGTTAAGTGGTTTATAATTGTAAATTATAGTTTTTTAAAACAATCTTTAATGGGATGAATTTACAAAAGGGGTCTACATACAATTTTAATATGGTGCAAATACAATTGTTTGTCAAGTTTTTAAAAAATGTTCAATATCAATCCCGAAAAATAGATTCTGAACAAAAAAGTTAAGTCCTAAACAAAAGGTCATAAGTCCCGCATATATTTGGGACTAGGTAGTGAATTTTCACTTTATATGATATAATTTAGGTAACCAATCCAGTCTATTTGGGGTGTGTTTGTTACAAGGGATTAAATCGTAATTGAATAAAAATTTCAATCCAATCTCTTGTTTGGTACTTGCATGGTTTGGATTTCTCCCAATCCCATGCAATCATTTTATCCCATGTTAGTGGGATAAATTTAACCCACCAACATAGTACACCTTTTTTTTTTTTTAACTTTCTCATGTCATATCATAATGTGATATATATTAAAATTTATATTTAGATTTTAACATTATCATTTATCTGTATCTTTTGTGAATTAAGTTACATTATCAACATAATAAATCTACGTACATCCATTTGTAGTTAACATATGGTAGTTGGTGCATTTTTTCAATATTCACGATAGATGTTTGAACACCACTATTTATATATTTATTATAAATATATGATGAGCTTTAGGGGTCGTTTGTTTTTTTGTCTGAAGACTGAACAGTGCTACTGAAAACTGAACACTGAATAATGACTGAAACCTAAAATCTGAATGATATGTTTATTTTTTTTTTCCTTTACATCTGAATGTATAGTAATCTTGTTTGTTTTTTAAAATTAAAATTGTCTGAAAATTAGTAATTTGACATTTATATCCTTTTAATATTAGTTGTTATGTAACTTTATTTAATATAATACAAACAATTATAATAAATTATTTAGCAGATATTAAAACACTTTTATGTATATATTAATAATTTTTTATTCATAATTAAAATATGATTAATTATTATAGTAAAGTGATTTTTTTTTAAAAAATTATATATACATAAATAAATTATTATAGTAAAGTAAATTAAATAAAAATAAATAAAATGGTATTAAGTTGAATTACTATTGTTATATCTTTAAATAAAAATAATATTGAAAGAAATGTTATTAAAATGAATATGTATAATGTAAAATTAGATCAAATTTGGAAATATGTTTGTTAAAGTATTAAAAGAAATTTTTATAATTTAAAACTAGAACAAACTTGGAAATTTGTTATTTTGGGGAGGATAAAATTGGAATAATAAATTTATAAATCATCAAGTGATTTGGTATTAAGTGAAAAGTAAAAAAATATAGCTTTTTATTTTAAGTGGTTTTTGGGTGGTTTTAAGTGGTTTGACCACTTAAAAAAACAAACAAGAATCACTTAATTGGCCTAATTTAGCACCATTAAGTGTTAAGTGCAAAAAACAAACAACCCCTTAATATGTATAAATGTATCTTATTTCAAGTTGTTGACCAATATCAAATAGGGCAAATGAGGCCTTTGTTACTTATGATGTTATTGACTTTCTTGAACTTTATGCTACTACTTAGAAGTAACTCAAATTGTCAACCATGTAGTTATAGTAGCTTTAACTTCTCTTCTAATTTGAGTAGGAAAGTCTACCAATTTGGTTTTGAAGGTCTTGAAAGTTAAATGAAATTGATATACAAAAGTAGAGAAGTAAAACACCGACCTTTTCAATAATAATGGAGAAGTTAAGATGCTAGACTTTCCAAATATTTTGTCCAAATAGTATGGTATGTGAGTTATCGAAATCTTGTTAATTATCACATCATCTCATGATTTGCAAGATCTTGACAATTTATATGTTATATCATTTCAATATGAATTTGGATAAAATATTTAAGAAACCTAACATTATTTTTTTAATGATCATGTCAATAAAATTATGGGTTTGGAATGTAGTATATCACTATATTGATAAGATGATATATCGTATTGAGCAAATGTCCAAGAATAGTCTTGTTTTAAGGCTTGTTATTGTTTTGGTTCATTTTCAATGATTACATTATTTTTTGTCAATGTCCTTGTGAGGACTAAAATACTTTTCTACTATTTTAAATAATTAATTAGCTTCATCTTCATCCCCATCTTTGGTCGGCATCTGTACTTTTCTGATCGTCTTCATCCCTATTCTTCATATTTTCTAAAATTGATATGAATACGGATTTAAAATTAGTTTAATCTCATTTTGCTTCATGAAAATAAAAAATAATAAAACTAATGAAGATGGACAAAAATAATATTAATATAGAGCTAGTTTTTATTATTTTATTTTATGTTTTTTTGTCGGTAGTAATTGTCTCACCAAAAAGTCTCTAGATTATAAATGCATGAAAAATTCGGTTGTCCAACCGAACCACCTACTACTCCACTCTAGCAAAGTTCTTTTATTTGAATTTAGAGAAAAATTTCACTTGAATTCCTAAATTTTTGGAAAATATCTTTTATTACTTTTATTTTCATTGATATTAATTTATTTAATCTCAATCTCTTTTATAAATATATCATTTTAACACAGATTAATTGTCATTAAATCTCAATATCTTTAAATTAATTGTCGTTGTAATTGATTCTGTTGTTTTTTAATCTTTGTTACATTATTATGAGTTTTTTTGTTTAATCTTTTTATGTTACTTTTTGAAAAGTTGTTTATTCTCATATTTTTCAATTTTTATTGTCTAATATTATTTGTTTTTTTTTTTGGTCATAATCATTCTCATGTTTTTGTGTCCACATGTTGCTTTTAAATATATATATATATATATTTTTAATTTTATTTTGTTATATTAGTTGTAATTGTTTCATTTTTAAATTTTTGAATTTTTTGTTTATATATATATATTTTATAAAAATTTATTTTTTGTTTTGAAAATTTCAATGACATATATGAATTTCTAGTTGATTTGCTATGGTAAGGTAAAATATTAAAATTTTAAAAATTAGAAGACAAAATTATACTTTCAATCCAATGAATTGATATAAACAATAAAACCATCCATTTACGATTATCACTACTTTTGAGGTTTAGCCATATTACTGGTTTAGATAATGTTACTTAATGAAATTTTTTAATAACAACCATTGAATTGGTTGTAAGATTATTTAATAACTACCTTTGAAACCAATTTAAGGGTTGTTATTGGAAAATTTCATTAGGTAATCTTATCAAAATTAGTAAAACAGTCAAACCCTTAGTTTCAACCATTAATAAAAAATTAGACAGGCCAATATTTAGTGTAAGAGAAATGTTATGCAACAAAAAAATTAACCTAAATTAATGATATGAGAAATGATTAGTTCTTATTGTATAAATTGTTGGATAACGTGATAAATGATATCTTAAATATAAATCACTTGCCAATACTATTTAAATCACTTGCCAATACTATTTTGGTTAACTTTTGGATTGTCTATCATTATTATTATTTTTTTTCCTTCTTAAACACCGACACCTTACCTATCACAAGATTGATAGGATCTTTCAAAATCACTGATAGTGTAGTTTGGATGACTACTTACACAACCGGAAGATAACAACTCATACTAAGAAAAAAATATTAGTCCTACCTTATATTTTAATAAAATAACGGTGGAATTAGAATCCTTAATCTCATAGGATGAGGGGAAGACTCACACAACAGGGAGATAAGAGCTCATACTAAAAGAGAATAATCTTCACACTTTGTGTTTTAAGAGAGCTGGGACTAAAAGGGAAGGGAGGGGGCAGGGGGTGTTACCTAATTATTCCTACACGACAACAACTATATATGAGTCTTTTAGGGTTGTTAGATTTCAATATAATAATTCATATAATTGAGGAATTTTAAAAAGTAAAAAAATGAAAATATTGAAAGTAGTTAACATCTCTCTGTAACTACCCTAATATTTTACTAATTTTGTATATTAAAGAGGCCTTTTGACATAAAGACTAATGTTAGACATCTCATCTTTATGTCTCAACCAACGTTGTAATAATTGATGAATGAATATATATATTAATAATAATTTATTAACTTATAAAATATATCAATTCATCAATTATCACATTATTATTTGAGATATAAGTTGGGATATGAGGTGAGATATATTATAGAGAATGTATTTTTGAGAATTTTACACCAAAATAACTAAAGATGATTGTGTTACTAGACAAGGTTAGTAACAATACAAGAGTGATTTACCACCTTTTAGTGTAGATAGTTGTATACCTTTCTATCTTTTAAGAGATTGATGGTTTAATTCTGACCAGGTGCACAATATAGTTTTTGTAGATAGGTTTTTTTTTTTTTTTTTTTTTTTTTTTTTTTTTTTTTTTTTTTTTCATTTTTGAGTAGATGCATAAGTAATGTTTGATATTGGTAGGTTACGATTGATTTTTAACATGTTTGGTGTTAACATGGAAAAAAAAAAAAAAACCAATATAAAAATGGTTCACAAATGATAAATTTCAACTCAATACTTCACAAAAATGAAGAGTTTCAAATAATAAAAATAAAAAATTGATTATGGGCTAGTTTAATATTGTTATGACTCTTAAAATAATCGTTGGTAGTTGTGCTGAAGAAATACTCTGGTTAGTGTTTGATTAATTATATTGTTAAAGTTAAAAGTAACATAAATAAGTTTGGTAAATCTTATGTTTATTGCTATAAATTTATAAAATCCCTAAAATAGATAAAATATATATATTTTGATTTAATTCCATATGAACATAATTCACTATAATTAAAATAGGGATCTAAATGTCTCTTTATTAAAATTAATGAGTATGATTTGATTATTCAAAATATTAATTAAACCACACAACAGATTATTTCATAATTATCTTACAAAAACAGTCTTTGTCTTTTAAAACTACTGACAAATCTATTCACATTGTTAAATATCACTTTTGAAAATTTTACCTAACACCACTTTTATACTAAAATCATCAACTAATTATATGTCAACTTTTCAAAAATAACAATAAATGAGTCTTATGTCCTTTTTTTTTACCTCAACTCCCATGTACGATTATTAATTATAAAAACTAGTCAAATCTAATAAAGATAAACAAACACGTGATATTCAATAAAAGGGTTTAACTAGTAGAATGATTTTATTCATTAATCATATTTATTGGATTCATTTTAAGGGTATTTATTGAAATAAATTTAATAATTATAATTATTAAATAAAATTATTCAAATAATAAGATAACCAAATTTTTTAATAAAAAGAATGGGAGTGAATCCGAACTTTGGTTAAATTGCCGCTTAAAATCTTGATTTTAACGGCTCCGCGACGCGGCGGCGGTCAATCAAAGACATCTACGCATGAGACCACCACGTGTCACCTCCTATAAATAAATTAAAGACGCCACGCGAAAAGTGCATTTTCCAGCGAACAGCAAGGAAAAGAAAAGTCGATGAATCCGAATTCGATCATTCCTTTCTCACTCTCCAAGCGCTCCATCTGATTCTCCTCCCTCTCCCAAAAAAAACCGCATCACAGTCGTCAACGATGGCGGATTCGCCGGCAACTCATCACCGCCGCTCCTCCTCCGACATCTCCGTCGAAGCGCCGGTCGTTTCCGACGTCGAAATCCGTGGCGAAATCGGCAATGCCAATAGCAATTCCTTAGGTTTTTGTCTTTACCTATCTTTAATTCTTGAAGAAGGATTTTTCGGTTGTGTGTTACTTGAATTAGGTTAATTAATTGATTTTGTGAAATTTTGTTCAGGACAAAGCAATCACAGTGAAGCAGCATCGACGTCGACTACTGTGGAAAAATCGGAGCCAACCGCACCGGTGAAATCGAAAAGTAAACATAGTAACAAACTCACTGTGCTTGCCAGCAAGTTTTTCGATGAAAAGGTTCCTATCAAAAAGAAGGTACAAATTATGAGTGTTTCTGATGATGGATGGATTGATTAACTTTTTTTTTTTTTTTTGTAATTTTGTTGGTGGTGCTAAAAGGCCTGATGTTGTATTATTTGATGAGTGTTTGTTTGTTTGTTCTTGATTTGCTTTATTTAAATAAAATTGGCGCAGCTTAAATGGTTGACCCGTGTTGCAACTGTCAAAGATGATGGGACTGTACAGTTGGAAGTTCCTGCGGATATCAAACCTCAGAGCCTTGATTTTGGAACCGGAGTTGTTTACGATGGATCTACTGATGATGAACCGCTCGAGGGAGCAGATTTTCGGAATATACCTCCGCTGCAGATTGTAATGCTTATTGTTGGAACACGAGGAGATGTACAACCGTTTGTTGCGATTGGAAAACGTTTACAGGTTTGGATTATATTTTTAGTTATGTGTTTCTTGATTTGCGATGTCTATATGGTTTATAGTTTGTAATCATAAATGAAAGCTATTATTGGGTTCCCTATTGGTTAATGTCGGTATTGTAGTTGGAAGGTTTTTGGATAGTAGTGTAGTTTTGTTTGTGGACTCGATCTTTGTATGGTTCGAAACAAGCTCCATGAGCTTGGTTAGACATGCTGAAAAAACAACACTTCTTCAGTGGGGATTTAGGAATTCAAGGTTCTGCGCATCCCTGTTCTTCTTACAAGACGGATAATATAATGTGGTTACCAATTTATGTAGATGACATACTGGTCATAGAATAACATGTGTTCAATACAGGAAGTGACAAAGAAATTAAATAAAAATTTTTCTCTCAAAATGTTGGGATCTCTCAGCTATATCCTGGGAATAGAACTAAGCAGAGGCAACAATGGAATCCATTTCATTCTATCGAAGTGTATCTTAGATTTACTCAAGAAAACAGAGATGTAAGGATGTAGTTGTTTCCCAACGCCTATGAGCATTGGTATTAAATTCTTGAAGGACGAAGGCAAAGCCTTTACAGATGCAACACTATATAGAAGCATCATAGGGTCTCTAGATTTTCTCACCATCACAAGACCAGAAATAACTTTCACAGTCAATAAGTAAAGTCAATTTATGGAGAGTCCAGTGCTTATACATTGGCTGGGCTTCAAGAGAATTCTTAGATACTTGCAAGAAATGATAAGTCATGGCTTTTATTTTGAACTTGGTAGGGGTTCATTCTGGTGTCAAGGTGTTCTAAGAAGCAAATCATTGTCCATAGGTCAGCTACAGAGTCAGAATATACAACTTTAGCACAAGTAGGAGCTGAGTACTTGGATGTGCTCTCAACTATCAGAACTAAAGATTCAGCTTGCCAGCTTACTTCTTGTGTTGTGTGATAACATTGGTGCAGCATCACTAGCTGCAAGTTCAGTGTTTCATAGCAGAACAGAGCACATTGAAATAGGTGTGCATTTTATTGGAGACAAAATAGCTAACGGAGAGCTTGAAGTAAGATATGTGCCTTCCAAAGATTAAGTTGCTGATATCTTCACTAAAGCTCTTGCAATTGACAGATTTAATTATCTGAGAACCAAGCTTAATATTTTTACACAGCATTAAGCTTGAAGGGGGATGCTAGGACATGAAGATTAAATAGCAGCGCTAATAATTCTGTCAACTGCATGTACACGTCAACAGTCTACATGGAAAAAATGTACACTGTTGGTAGCTGGCACAGCAAGAAAAGCAATGTTTTCCGTTTTTAAAAGCATTTTCAAAATGTAAGGATATTTGCTAGTGTGGCTGTAAATTTATCTTTCTTCTAGACTGAATGTAAGGATATTTGTTGGTGTGGCTGTGAATTGATCTTTCTTCTAGACTGTTCCTATGTTTGTATATAAGTTGTTTTGTAGTGTATTCTTGTGTAACTCATTTATAATAAAAAATCAGAGTTCATGCTTTATTCACTGTTGTGAGCCTCCTTTATACTATATATATATATTTTTTAAGATTTTAAGAGAATCTTGTAAAACCATAGCCTAGGGCATTATGAGTTGGTGTAGATGTAATTGCTTGCAGGAAGATGGCCATAGAGTTAGACTGGCAACTCATGCAAATTTCAAAGACTTTGTCTTGACTGCTGGGTTGGAGTTTTTCGCATTAGGTGGAGATCCTAAAGTTCTTGCCGGCTGTAAGTGTCTAAATACTATCATAGTACTTTCTTTTACTATCCTGGTTGTTCTAAAATTTGACTTAGTTTTATCTTATTATTTTGTGATGTATTAATTGCTCAAATCATAGGCATCCAAAACTTTTACCAAAAACATTGCCCTTTTAACTACTAAGGAGCGTTCAGCTTCTTTATCACTTATAGCAGTTGCTATCCTTCATTTTACTGTCAACAATAGACTTCTAGCCTTGAATGCTACTGATTTGGACTTTCAACTTGTTACATCATTGACCATATTAAATACAGTTAATGTATAGAATCTGTCATATGTTTTTGGTATCTCCATTTTGTGACAATCTCTAGTTCTGTTTTTATGACGTAATTAATTTCTGCAAATTTGTCGGTGATAATTATGATGCCATTTCATCTATAGTCTCTATTTCCATGACATAATGAATTTCTTCGACCTTGTTTGTGATTTGGTCCATTTGGACTAATTCTGAATTTGTAAATATGAGGATGGCAGCTAATAGATTTCAGTGATTTAACTTCTATAGTCAATAGGCAATTCTTCTAAATTGTTGTTGAGAAACAATTAATTCCATTTTGGTTTGTTTACTTTAACCTTCAGCTCTCTATCCCTTTCATCCTATTTCCTTTTTTCTACAAGGGTGTTAATGTTAGCCACAAATGGAGTGGATGTGGTTTGCCCATTTTCATTTTTTCCACTTACTATTAACTGTGTTTTTGTTTTTTCTTAATGACTTTTCTCTATTAAGACATCAGCTCCTGAATTGATTTTTTATTTTTTATTTTTTATTTTCAATATCATTAAATGGGCCTTAATAGCAGCTTTTATAAATGAGTAGCGAACTAAACAGTCCTTGCCCTACTCTTTTCTCGTTTTTTTTCCATAATTCAAACTTATTTAATTTAGTTATTCAAATGTAATATTATATACATTGTGTTAATTACTGTATCTTCTACAGATATGGTCAAGAACAAAGGTTTCTTGCCATCAGGACCCTCGGAAATTCCTGTTCAGCGAAATCAGTTGAAGGAAATTATTTTCTCCTTACTTAAAGCATGCACTGAACCTGACCCTGTTTCTCTGGTTGAGTTTAAACCACAAGCGATAATTGCCAATCCCCCAGCATATGGTTAGAGTTTCTCACCATTTCTTTTTGGAATGGATTTGCATAAGATTTTATATTTTATATTTTATATTATATTATATTATATTTTATTTTATTATCTTATTGAGCAAATATTGTCACTTACCATTTAGGCCAGAAGATATTTTATGAGGGAATAGTGTCACTAATGTATGTGACTGCTGTTTTTATATATTTAACTGGTGAAAAATCTTCTTAAGCTAGAAGCAAAGTTCTTTTAATCACCTAATAAGCTGGGGCTGAGCTAGAAAATTGGAGTTTTGGGGTGAAAAAATCATTTTCGCTTTCTATAACTGTTATATACAATCACGTAATTCAATTCACTTGAACTTAATAGTTATTTTAGAAACCGTAGAATCTCTCACTCAGTTTGGCTAGAGATAGTGATAAACTTTGGAAAAAGAAAGGAGGTGTTTAATGGAGTTAAAAGTCAATTAATGGAACCAATATTGAACTTCTTGTTGCAAGTTTTAAATCAAAACAGGGTACACTAGATAATATTTGTGAAATATACAATTTGTGTTTGATCATTTTTTATATTGAAATTTAAAAAATGATCAAATTGGCAATAATAAATTGATAATAATAATAATAATAATAATAATAATAATTATTATTATTATTATTATTATTATTGGTGCAGTGGCACCATCATCACCTTTCTCAGTGCAAAGGGTAAGGTTTAAAGCACCAAGCCAACAAATATTGTAGGCGATTTTTCCATTAAAATGTGGGTAGACCTTTCCTAGCTTCTAGGAGCAGCACAGTTAAGTCCTGGACTCCTGGCAGTTGTTTGACCTAGTATTAGGGGGTCAAAAAAAAAAAAAAAAAGTCATTAAGTTAAAATTTTTAGCGCATTGTGGTTTTTTTTTTTTTTGTTTTCATGTTTTTTTTTTTGTTTTTATATATTTCAAATAAGACAATTGTGAAAGCATGGATATTTAATGATGATGGAAAAATTAAAACTCTAGCGTCTCTAGACTTGTTCTACACTTTAAAAAACACTGAAGCAGAATTAAAAAAAAAAAAAAAGAAGAGAAGCTGATGTGTGCCCTTGAACTAAATTATAGTACTTAAAACACCTGCAAATATATAGTTTTCATGGTTTATTGGAAACTATATATAAAGAACGAAAGAGAATCAATCATGAAGAGAAATACTAAAAGAGAATAAATCTTTGGATAATACAAATGAACTTTAAGATGAACTTTTTATTAAACTCCTTGTGGTACAGAATAAAAAGAATATTGTTGTGAGTAAAATTTAGTTTCTTTGTCATAAATTGATATGAAATTAATGCTAAGAATAAATAGTTGAAGGAAAGTAAATTCCCAACTAAGAGGGAAATTTCTGTTGTAAGTTTACAAAGGCTTTGGATAATGTTTCTTCTACCGCCACCTTGTAAATCACAAATTCATTAATTTCTAGCAATATAATCTGCTGTTTTCCCAAAGGCTTATCAGAAAACAAACACACCGACATAGACGCACACACACATAAATATTCTGAGTTTTTGGGGAGCAATGGAAGGGGTTCCCACCACTATCTGTTTTTGCTAATAACTGGAAGAAACCATTTAAGACTTTCATAATTCTGTTATATGGTAATACCAGTTGACAGACATTCAGGATAGTTATTTCTAGTGTTATGTGCAATACTCCATTTATAATTTTGTTTGGATGAAGACAGCTGATGTGACCAAATGCTTGTTCAGGACACACACATGTTGCAGAGGCACTCAAAGTTCCAATTCACATAATTTTTACGATGCCATGGACGTAAGTGTTGTTTGGTCGGGCCAATCTTTTATGCTAGACACACTTCTAGATGAAAGTTTTTGAATTTGGTAGTTACATGCATAGGTTGGTGGTAATAACACCTCTTTCCAAATGTTAAGCTTCAAAATTTAACACCAAGCCAAAAAATAAAAAAGGGCTTGAATTGTGGATGCATCGTCCGTTTTGAGTTTGGACATATCTTAGAGAATCATTATTAGTTATTTATAGCAATATTTTTATTTTTTTTATTTTTTAATTATTTGATTAAGAATAACATGAATGGTACAAGTGTCAATGCTTCAATTTAGTTTGGAATTGTTAGTTTGAAGTGCATGGTAATGTTTTTCTTCTCTTTGTCAGGCCTACTAGTGAATTTCCTCATCCTTTATCCCGTGTTAAGCAACATGCTGCTAACAGGGTGAGTCTATGCTATCTATTTGTGCATGACATTCTTTTTGTTTAAAATTTTAACGTTCATACAGTTTAATACTTCCTAACCTTTTAATTTCTAAGAGAAAATGAAGATGCTTATATAAGAAAACCATACTAAACTGCCAAATTCCACTTCTTTCATTCTATTTTATTTTTAATATTTAAATATTCCAAGCTTCTATGCATGAGTGGTCACTAAGAATGGTTGGGCCTTTGGGGGTTGCTCCATCAAGGTCTAAGGTTCAAAACCTCATGGGTACTTATATAACTCAAGGCTATAGTTTACTACTTCCTAAAGATTGTAGGGTTCAGCGGGGCTTCAATTTTGAACTTGAATTTGCTACGGTTTTGGATTATCAAAAAAAATTAATTAATTAATTAAAAAAAAAAATTCCAGACTTCTTTCTTGTTGTCTTGTACTTTTTCATGCTCTAAACTTCATTTGAGCTTCATGTCTTGTTTGGGCAACAACATTGAGATTTGCTTTGAATTTTTCAAGCCAAGTATGCTAAATGTTAGTGGCTGATCTTCATCAACAGCCTAGCTTGATCTTTCCCTTTAACCTAAGTGCATGTTCAGTATATTTCACAGCCCGTCCAACCATTCGTCTCCAAATGTCACATTAGATCAACATTTCTTGCCATCTTGAATTTGTTCATAACATTATTGGTTTCGGTTTATATGAAGTACAAGTTATGTATTAATAATTTCTGCTGCAGCTCTCTTATCAAATTGTTGATGCATTAATATGGCTTGGAATACGAGACATGATTAATGAATTGAGAAAGAAGCAGCTGGGGCTAAGGCCTGTGACATATTTGAAAGGATCCTACAGCTCCCCTCTGGATGTGCCTTATGCATACATATGGAGTCCTCATCTTGTTCCCAAACCAAAAGGTCACTTTTCAGTGTTATTAAATTTCGTATATTTCGTGTAATAATATAGAATGCATGCATTAATGGTTGTAGTTTTCTGCTGGGTTGATTATGAAGGGTTACACTTACAGAATGAATGATTTAAACTTTTTAAGCGTTTTTGCTACAGTTTACCTCCATTATTCTATGTTAAGTATCTGGAATTTGTAAATATCTAATTTCTTCAGGTATGGTGTTTTGGTGTTTTACTGTTATAATTTTTTCTTATAAACTTTCCTGTTGGACTTAGGAGGCTTTAGGTTTATGTTCTGATTACATTTTAATAGATAGGAACATCAATAGTCATATGTACTGCTTTCTTCTTTTGGATATACATACCCTGTGCAATCAGTCTAATGGGAAATTTAATTAAAATTAGGGAATTTTTCAAAACAGCCCCTATTTTTTTATGAAATATTACCTTTTCCCTGTTTGTAAATTTAACCAATACAGTCTCTCAAGTTTTAAACATGTACCTGTTAGTCCTTACATTTTGAAAGAAATTACCAGAGAGACTCTTTGCCATTAGTGTCTGTCATCAAATTGTTAGTTTGACTAGTTTCACTTCTAAGAGGACAATAGCCTTTCAAATTGAATTAGTATTTAAAAAAAATAATAATAATTAGAAAAAGTAGAAAAAATGCCCCTACCAGAGGAGGTTAAATGGTATCAATCACCAGAGAAGATCGAGAGGTGGCTGATATATATATATATATAGACACACACACAGATAGAAAATATCTATAGACACACACACAGAGACACAAAATATCTAATCCAGGATCCAATGTCAATTTTTTTATTACCAAGATCAAGTTATGGCTATTGGATAGATCCAACGACCATAACTTGATCTGTGTAATAAAAAAAAAAAAGAAAAAAAAAAAAAGAAATGTCAGGATGTTGTGGACATCACACTATCCCAGCTGAAAGAAACACCTGTCCTACGTTTATTTTCTCTCTCTCCATACTGCTTTCTCTTTATTCCTTTTCACTCTTTCCCCATTCATCTCCATACCACCTTCTTTTTCAAATTTTACTCTCTTTCCCAATCCATCTTCATTGTTGAAAAATTGATTTCCTTCTCTGCATCTCCATTGTTGACTTAGTACGTTTCGAAACTCAGCCTGTAATATTCTGCTGTAATTTTTGAGTAAATTTTTTATATGCCTTTTGAGATGTAAATGGAAAACAATTCATTTTATCCTAAAATTATTTATCTACAAAACATATATGGGTAGTTTATAAGGTTAAATATCTATAAGTGAGTTGTTGAGTATGTGCACCGTTAATATCTCAACATTATGTATGCACAGAAAACAAAAAGGGACAAAACAGTAAGCATGATACATGAAATCATAAACAACGTTTGTTTTCAGAAACTTACTAGAAAAGAGAGCGAGAGGCAGGGCTGGCAGTGCAGCAAGATTGAAGTGAGTCGACTTGGTTTCAGGATTTGTTTTCAATTTTTTGTTAATTTTTTCTTAAAATATTTTTTTGGGTCTCTGAATCAAATGTGTATGTGTCCATAAATATTGAAATATTCAATAATCTTTTATTGAGGGTTTATTTTAATTTATACTAACAACTTGATTTTTTGTTTCCAAAAAATCAATAGTTTATGGTTATTAAATTTTAGAACTGATTTTATTAGTAATTCTAAAATAAAACTAAAGTGTTAACTAATAGTGTATTGTTTTTCTGTTTTTATGTAATTTTATTTTCATGTTGCATTTAAAATTTTCTTGTATTAGAGCTTTTTAAAAATATTTTACAACTGATGGATAAAGTGTAAATTTCCATCGGTATTTAAAAATTATGACTTTTATTCGACATTGACCTTTCCTAAGATAAAGTATATCAGGCCCGTTATAAAGTGGCATAGATAATCTATCTCAATTGTAAATCTTTTGTTTTTAACAATGGAGATGGATTGAGAAACAGAGAAAAAAAAGAGAGATGATGGTATGGAGATGCATGGGGAAAGAGAGAAAAATAAGAGAGAGAAGACAGTATGGAAATGAGAGGAAAAAACGTTGGGCGATGTGTTTCTTTGAGTTGGGACAGTGAGATGTCCACTCCATTCTGACCATTTTTTTTAAAAAATTTTTTATTTTTAACTACATAGATGAAGTGATGGTCATTGGAACTTGGTCTTGAAAATAAAAGATTGCTGTGATCCTAGATTAGAAATTTTCTATATTTAGATATATGTTAACATTTTAATATTTTGATTTATATTCTTGAAGTTTGGTGTATTAACTTTTTCTTTTTTAAATGTTTATTTTATTGAACATTCTAATTTTTTTTGAGTTTTGTTTTGTTTTAATAATTTAAAAGATATTAATACCCCATTGTCAGGTTTGATTGATAGAAGTCTGAACTAGGGTATTTTAAAATTTGAGGGACTGTTTTGGTTAAGTGTGTTAGTGGTAAAAAGGGTCGTATTTTGTGAAAATGTAGGGCTATTTGGGAACTTCATTTATAGTTAAAGAGGTAAAGTAATTAGTGGAAAAATCTGTAAGCAGGTAGGCAGAAAACAATGGAGCTCTAGAAGATGGCTTACAGTCACGGAACTGGACAACATTAGTTGAACGTTTAATTAGGCATGCTATGGGGGTGGTGTAAGAGCTTGGCCACTTAAACAGGATAAGAATTCCATCAACATAAATGATTGTGGACAAGGCCCATAGTAGCTAATTTATGTGCTGCAATATTATTCTTTCTATAAATGTGTGAGTCGTACTTTGTAGTTTATTCTTCACCTATGTTGAATCAGTTCGGCTGACTTGCACTTGAGCTTAACTTCAATTTCTTGAAGGCTCATCAAAACAAGCAAACCAAGCCAAGCCTAGATCCGTTTGAAGTTGTAGGTAATTCAAATGATATTATGCTGGAAAACTGGTAATATGTTCACATTTTGGATAATGCTGCCATGTCCATAGTAAATAATTGCTTAAAGTCTGGGCCATATCAGATGTTTTATATCTTGATTGGCTTAGTTTGTTGCTTTAGCAATACCTCTTAATCTTATTATCTTGTGTGTCCGGAATATGCCTGCCATTGGATTTTTAAAATTATATTAGCATGCGTTGTTTGATATTAGAAGGTGTCAGCTTAATTTGGCTTTTCCACTTCCTCTGCAGACTGGGGACCAAAAATTGATGTGGTTGGTTTTTGCTTCCTTGACCTTGCTTCAACTTATGTACCTCCAGATCCACTTGTGAATTGGCTTAAAAGAGGTGAAAAGCCTATCTATATTGGTTTCGGTAGCCTTGTGAGTTTCTTTTCCCGTTTATTTTCATAATTTTTTCGGTTGCATTTAATTGAGAGGCTTTGTTGCTATAAAATGTTGTTGAGACACTGAAATCTTGTTTGTTATTAAGTTCCTTGCATTAGAATGCTCGTAAAAATTGTTACTTTCATGTGAAGGGTTGTTGGATGATTGTTGTGATTTACTTATAGAACCAAATGTCAGTATGATCTGTTACAATTCATTGTGAGAGAGGGGTTATATGCAATGCACTTTTTGATAATTGTACTGAATCTATTCATTTTCTTCCTTTCTTAAGATTGAAAGAATATGGGCAGTAACAGTAGTATGGCCTGTCTACTATGTTTTACTTTTTGCTAAGCTAGAAAGGCTTCTCACTTTCTGTTTAGTTTACCTTTTGAATGCCTGCAAAATTTAAATGATAACTGAAGAAACTCGAGAAACCTAGGCTGAAATTTTATTCATCTCAACTCACCTTATTAACGAAGGAAAAGTTGAATATACATATATGAAGTAGTTACAATCCTGCCTTGAATTTAGGAGCATAAGATAATCAACCTAATTGTAGATAAAGACTACTCTAAATAAGAAATATCGTAAAGATGAGATTGAGTAACAGCTGCTCGATCTCTTATTACAACCGACTTCAGTAAACAAACAAACTGATTTCAACAAAAACCAACTCATGAACTGTAGCTGTGACGTACTGAACGTGTCTACGAGAAGTTTCTTATAAGTTATACACCATATTCTATCTTTCGACGCTTCTCTTTCTGATATGCCAAATTCTATCTTTTGACACCTCTCTTCTCATCTAAAGCAACCTTTATTGGTTAATTTATTATTATTTCCCTTTTTTTTAGAGGGTGGGGGGGGTGGCACGGTGTTGATGGTTGTGGTGTTCGTGGACTGAATATTCAGTTCTTGGGGCTAATTATACTTTAAACCATGTTGTTGGGCCAAAACATCTTAAAGACTTTAGTTTTTCATTGCTCAAAGAGGTATGGAGATGACATACAATCTTGTGAGGTACCCATTTAGGTTTCTCTCATGTTTTTCTTCCAACTCATTTTGTCATCTTTTCGAGATATTGATATTTGATACCGGTTCTATCATTCTCAGCACCATCAAAACTGTACAAGTCCCATCATTGTTTAACTGGTTCTTGTCTCTAGACTGAACCATTTGTCTGGTTTCTGTCTAAAATTCCTAGTTGCTGCAATTATAGAATACTCTCTGCCCAGAACCTTTTCTGTCTTCAAAATAACCCTATTTTGAACTTTTTATTTTTATTTTTATTTTTTCTAATCTTAATATGTATCCAAATTTTGGGATGGTTATTGGGTACAACTTGTTGAGGCTTTGTCCTTTGTTGCTGAAGCAAAGGCATAGGCTAATGGTTCGTGTTTTCTTTTTATTTTGTTTGAATGTGCCGTTTTGGGTTCAGATTGTACAGATAGTTTATGTTTAGGAGCTTTGTGGTTCATTTGGAGAGAGTTTATGCTGTTATTAAGCGATGTGATGGGGTTTGTAATAGTTTGTTGAGGCAGTGATTGATTGGTGAGATATAGGGTAAACTCAAAAATTGATTGAACATTTGATGCTAGTGATTTTGATATGGTTGAATCTTGATGGCAAGTGCAAGTCTCACCTCAAGAATTTCATGTGACAAGTTTGATCCATTTTCTAAGTGTTTGAACTAACAAGTTGAGATTTTCACTGAAGTTCCCATATCAGGAATGTTAAGTCAGTAAGGTGTGTGCATGCCTTCTGTTTTGTTGCTAAGAACTTTGGATGGGCTTTGAAGTGTAACCTGTACATTCTCCATTAGCTCAACATCTTGAGAGTGTCCCTAGGTTTTTGTTATTCTTACTTAATGTAAGTTACTGGATTTACATTTTTCATTCTGCCTGTTGATAGATTTTAACCACCGTTGAGTCATATTTGCAGATGGTGAGTTGTATCAAAGTTATTGGATTAACTAGAAACCATAATTTACAAGGTAACAACTCATATTTATGGGAAACAAGAACTTATGAAAAGGAAGGGAAAAATATACCATGTACAAGGGAGGTGAATCAGAAATTCACTCAAAAGAAAGAGAACAATAGCCCTCACCACTTTGCATGAGAAAAAGAAAGATAAATAAAATATATCAAATTGCACCTCATTAAATCGTAGAATTAATTGCAAAACCTCAAAATGCATTTTTGTATTTTGTTTTCTTGCAATGGTGATAAACTTTGAGTCATTCTCATTCAATTCTATTCAATGTGTTGTATATTGTATTACTTGTTATGCAGCATATCTATATAGAGTTTATGATATACCTGAATAGGAAGGGCTAGCCAGCTAAATTAAGGTGCACAATGAAGTTAGCTGGGATTGATTGCTAAATTATTTATATAGAGAAATTTTGGCTCACCAAATTATAGTTTATTTTCTAAAGAAGTTCTCATTCATTACATGAGAGAGAGATAAGTGGAAAGAGAAATTGTTTGTTTGTAAATCTGTAACAGTTAGGTACAACATCTAAGGGTTGACCTGTTTTATGCTTTTGTCTTATAATTTGTTATTGGTAAGTCTCATTATCACAATTTGTTGTCATTGACAATGATCTTATAATACAGTGTGTGCCTAGAATGCTCATATATATTAGTGAATAAAGATGAACTTCAATTATTTCCCTTGGATCACTGATACTTGTATAAAATTTTTTAGTGATCCTTGTATAAAATTTTTTGAATGTCTCTTTATTTACCTATTTGATTTTAATTTCAACTATAACAGCCCGTTCAAAATCCGAAAGAGATGACAGAAATAATAGTAAAAGCTTTGGAAATAACTAAACAAAGAGGCATCATAAATAAAGGCTGGGGAGGTCTTGGAGACAGTAAGTCTTTTATTTATTTATTTATTTATTTTTTATCTTAATTAAATTGATAACATAATTTCTTTTGATTCTGAAGATTCATCACTGGTATGGGAGTAGGTTCATACGTAATTTATCTGTTTTCAGTGGCAGAGCAAAAGGATTCTGTATACTTACTGGACAATTGCCCCCATGACTGGTTATTCTTACAATGTCTTGCTGTGGTAAAGTGTCCACTGCATTCTCAGTCTTTCTTCTTCTTTTCAAATTGTTGAAATAGCATGAATTGACTTTGCATTTTTTTTATTGCCATTTTCATGCTATGTGGATGTCCATGCACATTCTCATGTTAATATCTCATGGATGGCAATATGAACAGAAGTTGGGGGTTAGAGAACTTGATTTATGTGCAGGGCAAAAGATTATATACTTATTTTCTTCATCTTTGAATAAAGTTTTCTGTTTCCTGTAATAGAAAATAAAGAAATTATTCCTTTTGGCAAACGATTGTTCATTATATAGTTGTGTTGCACTTTTGATGGAGGAAGAGACCCAAACCTTTTCCATAAGCCCAGCTTGTTCACTAGCAGAGTTGGTATTTGGGAGAATTCAATCACACCCACTACAAAATTTTGTTGCCCTAATGACATAGGGGGAGACCTGAGTCTTTTCCACTAGGACAGCTTCGTCCCTGTAAGTGCACTTGATATATATTTTGAATAGGTCATTGCTGGATACCTGAGCTGCAGGCCTGAGCCCAGCAAATCAAATGGTTATATTTTAGAACTATGATTTTCTTCAGTCTCATAGATTGATGCAAACGTTATAGTGGTCTTGTAACTTTTGTGCAAGTAGTGTTACCTAAAGTTTATGGAACTGGTGTGAGTTCTTCTGTTCGGAGGGTAACGATTTAAAAGTTGTGTTTATTCTAGATTTTAATTACTATGGGTGTGATACTTCATATATGCATTGGTTGTGAGTTCAGGCTTAAGTACTTGGAAATAAAATATAGCTTTCAGCGATGTTAAAGTGTGAGAGATCCCCAAATTGCATAAAAGATTCAAGATTCAACATTACTGCCCTGCCTATGGAGATATGTGAAAAAAATGTCAGATTTCAAATTTTTTGCAAAATGTGAATGTTCTGGAAGTATCCTAAGAAGATTAATCATGAATATGGGATGAAAGTTTGGTTTCCAACTATGTTTATCTAATGATGTTCATTATAATTTTTGTTTGTTTATTTTTATTTTTATTTTATATTTGCTTTCATTTCCAAGGAACTTATTCTTATAAAGACTTCTTATTCTGTACTGCATCAAAAGTTCATAACACTAACTGATTTAATGTCTAGTTTCTTGTACAATTAGGTGAGAAAAGGTGGTTTTTACAAGAACATCAACTAGGAAATGCTTATTTTTCCTTAATCTTTTTCCTTCAAGACATTATGATACAAACTTATTGTTATACCCATGTTGTTGGAGTACAAACTTTATTGTTAGTACCCCTGTTATTGAAGCCATAGATTTTTCTTGTTATAGCTGAATATGCATGTCTTAAGTTAATAATAATGTTCTGGCATTGTTGAAGTCCTCAATTTTTACCTTGATGCTTAAATGTGCTTGCAAAACATGAGTATACTAATTTGACCTCACTTGAACAGGATCTCTTCTGAAGGACCATGTACCTCTGGTCCTTGAGTTCTAAGGAAACATTTGTCACCTAATAATAGTTGATATGCTAAAGTGCTTCTTTTTACTTACATTTGGAGAAAATTAAGTTGCATCCTTATAGTCACTGTATGTTGTGAATTATTCCAGTCAAAGCCACCTAGGATACAACTCATTTATGTGAAAAGTGTGTTTAATTGTTACTTTGTTACCCTTTTGTTGGAGGATCCTTTGCACAAGTTCCAACTTTAAACCATGTAGTTTCTTATGTTGAAAGTGTGCATAATTTCTTATGCTTGTTTTGTAACCTTTTCATTCACTTAATCACTTGTAAGAGGACTCTTTCAACGAGTTCTAACTTGTAACCGAATGCTGTGATTAGTATGAAACTTGCTTTTAAACAAAAATTTTTCTTTTACTATGTTTATCTCTGGGGTGTTTTGTAAATGGATTGATTATTTACAAAATGAATTGGTTCGTATTATTGACTCAATGGTTGATTTATATGTTTTTCCTCTCTCGATGAATTTTGAGGTGGTATTTGCATAAAATTTTCAGATTCATCATGGTGGTGCTGGAACAACTGCTGCTGGTCTTAAAGCGGCGGTAATTTTCTTCTTATAAATTTATTTATTTCGGCTTGGGCTCCCTTTTTTGTGATTATTTATCTCAGTTGGTCACACAGTTTTTATTTTGCTTGAATATAGTGTCCAACAACTATTGTACCTTTCTTTGGAGACCAGCCCTTTTGGGGAGAACGAGTGCATGCAAGAGGATTGGGCCCTCCACCAATCCCTGTTGAAGAGTTTTCGCTTGACAAGTTGGTTGATGCAATATATTTCATGCTAGATCCCAAGGTAATTTAAAGTTTTTATAAAATGTAGTTTCAATTGTGTGTTTCTTCTTATTTGTGGAAGTATTGCTGCGGAAAACAAAGACGGGATTTTATTAGCTTTTTTTATAACATAAAGTTATCTCGAGGCTTAGGACATTACATGAATGTGAAAATATAATGGAAAAAATATGTAATATGGCAATGGATCAAATATAGTTTAATTTAAGTGGTAATATCCAATATGACTATCACATTTGCTAGGCCATGCATCCAATCCCCCTGATGCTATAGAAAAACATCTTAAGTTCGTAAAAGCCACAGTTGGACAAAAACTTGATTGTGAGGCTGATAAGCTGATTATATTGAGACAACAAATTTGATTGTCATAGACTATATTGAGACAACAAATTTGATTGTAACAGACTGAGGAATTGGCTTGATTTTCATAGACTGAGGATTCAGATTGATTGAGATAGTTGTTAGCCAAAGTTATGGTTGGTATGCACTATAGCACTGTGACTTAAGATTGCTTTCATTTCTTTTTTTCTTTTTTATTTCTTTCTTGATTTATTCTGTGAGAAAAATAGATGAGATATTTTCAGAGAATGAAGAATCATGGATATAGCTACAGTCTGTAAATGCAAACAGCAGCTTCGAAGGAAAATGATATGACAACAAAGATTGTGCTTATAGGATTGAATTAGGTTCTAGTAGCTTGTTGAGAAGTAAAGAGGGGATTTTTATTAATTTTTGTCTTATGTAATAGAACATATTTATAGGCTTAGGAAAAAAATAGAACTTGGAAATATGAAATTAAAAAATATCTAATAAGATCCTATATCTAATGTGATCAATTAAAAAATATCCAATATGATCTTAGATCTAATGTGATCAAATTCATATGGTAATGTTATATGAAAATATCATGTGCTGCTGCCGAATTTAGTGCTTCTTCTTTTTTTTTTTTTGGTGTAACGGTAACTGAAGAGAGTCTAAAATGCTTTGGACATAATTAATGTTTCTCACTTCATTATGGGCTTTGGTTTCAACTGTTTTTGAAGGGTGTGTTAAATGTTGTTTTTAGGATTGAGAAGTGTCATTTGGCACTGGTTTTCTTCTTTCTAGGATGTGTTTCAATGTTGCCCTCAGCGTAATTTTGTGAGCTTTCAGAGGCCATTGCTCTTCCTTTCTGTTTTTTTTTTTTTTTTTTTTTTTTTGTAATTTCCTTCTATTTTCCATAATATTTTGTCTTGCCATAACATAATTGTTTATGACTGACGCGTTTGGATGGGAAACCAAGAACAAAGTTGAAAAAGTAAATTCCCTGTTGCAGGTGAAGGAGTGTGCTGTTGAAGTGGCGAAGGCCATACAAAATGAAGATGGGGTTACAGGTGCAGTAAAAGCCTTTTATAAGCATTATCCTGTGAACAAATCTGAAGCTGAACCTGAGAAAATCCATCATCATAGATTTTCCATTCGACAATGTTTCGGCCACCGGCACCAATGATTTTTCAAGTTGAGGTTTGTACCATTCATTTCCTTCCTTTGAAGTTGGCGTGCTAAAATCTTCTCCATGTTTGATGGCTTGTTTCTTTCTTTGCTTGCTGTGAAATGGTAGGATAGGAAACAGAATTTGTAGGTGGTGTTTGACACCGTTTTTTAAAACAGTTTTTCATTTTTAAAAACGAAAAATGTTTGAGAATATGTTTGTTAATCATTTTTAAAAACACGTTTTCGGAAATAAAAAACATGTTTTCAAAAATGTACAGTAAAACTTAAGATAAAAGTGAAAAATGATGTTTTTTTTTTTTTTTTAATTTTCTATCATTTTTAAAAATTATTTTCTTTTGTACGGTAAAACTTTAAAAGTAAAAACGCTAATCTCTAACAGTGACATCGTCATTTTTAAAAATAGTTTTTATCAAAACACATTTTCAGTTTTTACCTATTTTTAAAAATGATACTAAACAACTTTTTATCATTTTTTGTTTTCGAAATATATTTTAAAAAATACTACTTAACGTATTATCATTTTTGAAAACGTCATTTTCAAAAAATATTTTTCATTTTTTAAAATACTTTTTAAAAACACTATTTTAAAAGCTTATCCAAACGCACCCTTGGCATCATGCTGTTTATGTTGATAAAATTACAAATTTTGAATCGAACAAGTTATTAGTTCTATTTTGAATTCAGACTTTTCTGTTCATTTTCTTCTAAATTTTTCTTGGTAATCAATCAAGAGTTTTCATTTAGACTGGATTGTGCTGTGGTTAATTTGTTGATTTCATTCATTACTATATAAAATTTAAACGAAGCTTGTCAAATTTTGTGGTTCAGTGTCTCATTCAATTACCATGAATGTCTATCTGTTCTTTTCCATCCATTTTTCCCTTAATCAGTCAAACTTCATCAGTTACATATCTTAATTCATACAAGTCTTGGACACCCATTCGATAAGAACATGTAAGATATGTGAGATCTTGCACAAATTTGTTTTTTCTTTCTTGTTTTACCTTTATTTGCCGTTGATTCAAGTTTCAGTTATTATTACTATCCTGGAATTTACTTACCCAGACATGTCCAGTTCTAATCAGATACTATGTGGTCATTTTCTTTTATGTTATGTATTAGAACATTCTAATGCATAAGAGTTCCTGTAATGATCTTTGTTATCTTCTGCAGAAAACATAATGGCCCAACATAAATAACCGTATGGGAACTTGTAGCGAAGATGAGAATTAAAGCTGATTTCTACCACGTTTTGAGATATGTTGAGAGCGAACATTTGTGAGAGCTTTCTATCTTCTGTTGTTTATTGGGGATTTCATTTTTCTCTCTGGTTTCTAGGCAAGTTTGTAATGCTCGAAATGATTTGTAAAAATAGTCAACAAATTGTGAAATTACAGGTTTTTTTCAGGATGTTTTGTTGAAAAGTGATTGTAAAAAGGTAAAAATAAAAATGTTCACTGGTTTTGTAATAAATCCACTACATCGCCAAATCTTCCAAATTGTATGACAATGATATGCTTTAATGGTACTATATACATGAAGAACGAACAACGAAAATAATGCGAGTCACTCAAATGTAAATTAATTATTTACTCAATATGCACAGTTACATATAATTTGCTCGTTGTCTGGCCCTTGACTGTTACTATTATGTTATACATATTTTTTTCTTTTACCCCTTAAAAATCATTTAAAAGATTGATATATATATATATATATATATATATATCTCTTTGTTTTCCTATTTTTGCTTTTCAAGTTGTATGGGTAAAAGTGGCAGGGCTATTGTAGTGATTTAAGAATGAGCAGGAGATGCTTCACTTTTCTGATCAAGCATGATGGCTGCTTCCTCTGTGGAGTCATCCACTTTCAATACAGGCATGATGGGAGGTCTTATTCTTCTGGTAACAGTCATCTTCAAACCTTGTGTTGTATGGATTGTGGCTCCTGTGGTCATCTCAACCTGCATCCAACAATCATTTCTTTTTACTTATTGATTGAAGTCCTCTTTTATCTTATCTTTACTTAAAGCTATTAACACTTTTATCACAATTCACACATCAACATTTTCTTTTACAATGGTTTGTAGGATGTTACACATTGTTTATATCAAACTAGTTACAAGCTGAGGTAAAGCCTTGATAAAGATCAGATGTGGGGATTTTGTTCAATTTCACTTTTACGTAAAATGGGGTTCAGAATTTCTCATCAGAGTTGGATTGTAATGATTCACCATTCGGGAAAAATTTTAATAGTAAAAGAAGACTTACCGGAGGAGCCCCGAGTGCCATTTGGAAGTTAAATCGCCGGATAAGCATTGCAACTGCTACAACGGTCTGCAAAGTAGCACAATGTGAAGTTTTAAGAATTATAACTGTTTCTAATGGTATATAATAAGCAGCAACAGATTTGTAGCTCCAATCTAACCTAACCACTCACAAATACCAAGCAAATTGAACAGATACATAAAGAATGTTACAAGTTTTTGATATTAGGACAATTGAATGTCTGGAAATGTATATTATTTTTGTAGTAAATGAAGAATTGAATTGAGTTTTCAACAAAGTACCTCAAATGAAGCAAACATGTCACCTACACATTTCCGCGGTCCTCCGCCAAAGGGTAGGTAACTGAAACAGTCAATAGAAACATCATCAATCTGTAGAAAGCGGAAATACTGGCTGTAACACCTGGATCCAGATAATATATCTGGTCTAGGTAAACAAGACTCACTACCAAGAAAAGACACAACAATAATATTTAAGAACTCTTTAACAAGATACGCAAAATGCTAAATGGATGATAAGAAGTTTGAAAGCTGTGAACAACAAATATTGCTGAAACGTCTGTAACTAAACTCTAGAAAGCCAACAAGCATAAGTTGGCAACCAAATGCTTGATGAGCTAGACAACCCCAAATGGGTAGGCACCACCCAAATGACTGCTATACGATAATAGCCAGCACCCAATTGCCAGATAACCTGTCAAACAGCTTAGACGCTAACAGTCAATGTCTTTATGGAACTCTGATTGCGAAATTGACAAGAATTGAACAAAATGATTTATATGAAACCGACAAAAACATTCTGAATCATAGATATATATATTTTCATTAGTTGATAGTGTACCGGAAACTTTGGTTTGTTTCATTTGGATTGGGTCCATCTAGAGGCCATCTTTCCGGATTAAACTTATCTGCATCCTCCCATAGATGTGGACTACGATGAAGGTTCCAAACAGAAATAAATAAGTCTTCTCCCCTGTAGGAATAGAATAACAGTATCAATATCCTGCATTAATTACGCATAACTGAATAGAAAAAATAGACACAACAGTTAAACAAATACACATGAATTATACATATATCATCGGATTAGTGAGAGCTGTTAACGTCAACTATTCAGATCACATCGGTATATTTTCTGCTTTTTTTTTTTCCTTTTTTAGCTAAACAAAATAATAAAATGATTATAAATTGTAGGTAAGCAAGCTTCCTCTTACATTAGTTTTATATATCCCATAATATGACACCAGGTAACACATTTCTACTTCAGTTATACGAGATGTATAGGATTTGAGAAGAGCTTCATGAAATAAAGTAAGATAATTTTTGATTTTATCAAAAAAAAAAAAAAAACAAAAACACTGAGATTTGAATATTAACTTGGCAAGATGAAGTAATATAACTATAGTTGCATGACATCTAGATCTGACCTTTTTATGGGGTACTTTCCAAGCACGTCATCTTCAAGTGAACGGCGGATTAAGACAGGTGGTTGGGGGTAGAGCCGTAAGGACTGCAAAAAGTTTAGAAACATGTAAGCACAAACATAAAAAATGTACTTCAAGCAATCATAGAAAGAAATCTATTCTTCTTACTTCATTAATTACTCGAGTTGTATATTTTAGTTTCTTCATATCTTCAATGGTCGGAAATCGATCTCCTAGAACAGAGTCAACCTGGAAATGAAAATGCAGTTTGCAAAAGAAAAATTAATACAACAAATGATAAGTTGTAAGATTCAAAACTCATTTCAACGCAAATAAAAGTTAAAGATACCTCATCTTGGAGCTTGGACACAACACCAGGTTCCTGTGACCATTTGAAATGGAAAACAATAAGAATGGTGACTATGTATCCAGTTGTGCATGAAATGTTAAGAGTCATACAACTATAGAGAGGTGAGAACATGAGGGATTCAAAAAATGACATTGCATGTAGATATCTTGTTTTAGTACACTGTAAAATATAGCAGAAATTGGGGAAGAACAAAACTGCATTCATTGTGATGTTAGGATGGTCTAATGATTAACATTAAAAGTCTGTGTATATATATGTACAGAAACACATACATTCATTCTTGTTTCTATGCAGCATTATTATAGAAGATGCAAAATGTTTTAATCTATATTGTGAAGATCATACAAAAGGAATGATTTGTATGGTCACGCTGAGAGGTAAAAATTAGAGCAAAACCAATGGGACAGAGCAAAAAATAAAAGAAATGGTAGGCAGCACAAGGTCATTAACTAATTCTAGTTTCATTGAATGTTAGTTCCAATACCTTGGTTAGGAGATAAAATGTCCACGTTAAAACTGCAGCTGATGTTTCATGCCCAGCTATAAGCAGTGTCATCAAGTCATCACGGAGTTGCTTGCTCGAAACCTATAACATTGGCACAAAAATCTTCAACAACACTGCTAAAAAAAAGCACATTTGAAATTTAGAAATGCTTACCTCATCTCCTGATGCCAAGAGAAAGTGGAGAATACTAGGATCCTTTTCATTCATGTATTCCTCATGGAACTGTAGCTCCTCTTCATCAACCATCCTCTGCAGATTCACAAAATGAAGGAAGTGTAAACCAACAAATGATAACTGACTCAGTTTATGCAGTCATTCAGTTATAGCCTCTAAATGAACAGAAACTTGCCTGATAGCTTAGGGGTTTTATACATTAATATAAATGATAAATCTTAGAAGTTTGCAAATTTGATACATAATCCAGGCCAGAAAACATCCAATTTGGTTGTTGCATAATCAATTCCAGTTTCATCAATACATGTGACTAGCAATTTCAAAAAGCAGGCAATTTTTTTTCTTTTCCCTGATAAGAAACAAAGACTTTATTCCAAAAGCAGGCAATTCATCATCAAGTTTTTTTGAATCTAAAAATTACAGAAGCAGGCAGTCTTGTGGATTTATTTTTCCTAACTGCTTGTAATTAAGCATTTGCATAAGGAGGCAAAAGCTTCCTCCAAATCATTAAACTTGAAATGAGCACTTAATTAGATGCTTTCCAAGTAAAATGAAGAAACACACCATTCCAATATGATTTCAAACAATTTATGTGCAGCTATTTTTGCACCTACATTTGCTAGTAGTTATTAAGCCTAGGGGAGGGCACCTGACAGATGTACTTAGTAATAAATAACTTTGCCATAACCCCATAAATAAGAACTTTACCTTGCATATTGCAATTAGATCATCAAGTGTATCATTGATCAATTTGAGAGCTTCCTTGACCTTCCTTTGCCGTGGTGATATGTCTTTCCAAATTGGGATCTCCCAAATTGGAATTGGTGCAACACTTCGATCTTCTGCTTCTCTTAGAACTGTGTAAACAGCCTGTTCTACCCAAAATACAGATGCCTAATTATGTGAAGCTTTGGCATTGAACTTCAACAAAATGTCAGTGTAAGATAGTTGAAAGTAGACCTAAAATAAGGTTCAATGAGAGACAATACCTCAACTATCCCCGTGTCATTTGTCAGTGAATCAAAATCATAATTGAATACTGCTTTGCCAATTATGTCCAATGTCAAACGGGAGAAAAGAGACTCCAGTTCCACATCCTCCCCATCAGATGCAGCAGCATCCAGTTTCTCGCAAAGTCTATCTGTTGCTCGTCCAAAAAGGCCAATCATAGCTGCCACATACTGGAGATGAAAAAAATATATATAATAAGAATAACAGTAGTAGAAACAGGTCAAGGTATACTTCTAACGAAATTCTTTGAGGATAGTCTCATGGTGAGGTAGCTTAAAATGCTTTTTAAGGCAACGAGAAAGGGAAGAAATCTTGTTAGGGATATGCCTATCAAGTTGAGGCACTGTCAATTGCTACTCTTTTTGCCTCTTCCAATTTTCTTCAGATTTCACTGAATAATTCTTTTAAGTATTTTTCTCGAAGACACACAATATTGCTGTTTGTGGTTGCATTAATTCATAAGCCCACACTCAGAATTTATGATGTCAAATATATATATAAACCATAATACCTTTTGATGCAATGCTGGGACTATAGTGCGACGTCGAACACGCCATATCTCCCCATCTGCTGGGATTAGTCCCTTCCCCATAACAAATTCTAGAATTTCTGCCAAAATACCCTGCAAATTAGGAAGTCACGATAATCAAAGGAAAAACTCACTTATCAATCGCAAAAACTGAAAAAAAAATAGTGAAAAAGAGACACTAACAAGCTAACAAATCGGTTTACCTTTGAGTATGCCTTCGAATTGTCTTTTAGTATATGTTTAGAAATGGAAGGATCAGATACAATCAGAAAGGACTGCAACAAAACAAAATCCGCAAGCGTAAAGCTCATAATAATTCTAAACTCAATTATTATTACAAGATTGGCATTACTCATGATTCTAACAGAAAGAACAAACCTTTGGTCCAAATGTCAACCTAAAGATTCCACCATATGTGAGGTAAAGCTCATAGAGAGGAATGAAAAAGGCTTCGCTACGGATAGCACTAGCTGACCCTTTGGCCTCTGGAATCATTGGATAGTCTTCATTGCCATCAACCCAATTAAATAAAAGTTGCAAAACCTCTCTAGGTACCCCCAATTTCGACAAACCATTCCTCAATGCTGATGGAAAACTGATCCCCAAAACAAAATTGCAAATCAAAAGCAAATACTCCAGTACTTAATTATTCATATACTTGAAGATGGAACCAAAAAATAAAAGAGAAAAAAAAAAATCTACTTCTTTAAAAGTGCAACCATAAACATCTAATTAGTAAAAATTCAATCTAAGCATATCAACTTGTTTATTTCATTTTCCAATTTAACAAGTTGAAGAATTTAAAAGATAACTTCACAAATAGCACCAATTAAAAACACACCCCAGATAATGAAAACTTGAAAAAAAAAAAAAAAAAAAAAACCCATGAGCAGTTAAAATACCCAGAATCGTCCGCTGTAAATTCTCCAGAAGCAATGCGAGCAGACAACTCACCCCGCCTTTTCTCTTCAAGAAGCTCTTCGACCCTCTTCATTCCACTGTCAGCTGACTCTTGCTCTCTCCCATTTGAAGAAGAACAACACGTTATTGCACCAAATTTAACTGCTCCAACTAACCCCAATAGAATATAAATAAAATCAGAAAAACAAAGATCATGAAATGGGATTCTAAGAAAAGAAGAAAGTGGTACCGTTGTGCTTGGAAGAAGATGTGAAAGTGTTGGAGTGGAGTTTGAGAGGAGAAGTGGCTTGAAGGAAGGAGAAACTGGCAGCCATGGAAGTGGCAGAGATCCAACTATGAGTTCTGTTTGTTTATATCTTGTTGGGAGAGAGACTGAGAGAGAGATCCAAGTATGAGTTCAAGGGTTGATAACGCGCGGTCATAACCGCTAAAAAACAGCTGGGGAATCCACTGGGTTTGCACTTCCTTCTACTTCATTGGATACCAACCCATTGCCCATTAGCCATTACAATATCTGTTTTTTTTTTTTCTCTCTCTCTTCTCTTCTCTTCTTTGTCTCTCTCTCTCTCTGTCCTTTTCTTTCCTTACCTTTTCTTTTTCTTTTTCTTTTTCTTTTTCTTTCTTTCTTTCTTCTTTTTGCTTTTTTAATTTTTAGGGTTATTATCGATTTACCCCTAAAAAGTAAAATAATGTCGAACCACCACTGATTTTGAAAATATTAGCTAAAAAGGTTCATCCGTCAATTGAAATAGTAAATTAGTTATTCAAGTAACGATTTCCGTAAATTTGGAGGGTATAATCGTCAATGTCAGTGTGTATATATATGTATATGGAGTGGAGAACAGCTGGATTTGAGTTAAAAATTAAATAAAAATAAAAAATTCAAAAACTAAATAAAAATTAAAAAGACAAGATACACTCTCTCTCTTCCTTTCTCTCCCTCCCTCCCTCCCTCTCTCTCTCTCTCTTCTTCATTCTTCACTTTGTTAATCTCTCATTTTCTTTCTCTCTCCTCTATCAAGTACCTAAGCTCGCCAATCGGATCTAGTATCCGATTGGCGAGCTTGACAACAACACCATCATCACCGCGACGGAGATGGAAGAATGAAGAGAGAGGAGGAGGCGGGACTAGCGGGGGCCCTGTTTCCGAGGAGGAGACGGAGAGAACGGTGAGGAATGACGAGGAACCGTTGCATCGAGTGAAGCGGCGGTGCAAAGGTGGAGATCAGAGGTGGAGTCAGATCTTGTAGGCCCTGTTTCCGACACGGTTCGTGGCCGAGAAGGAGAGAACGGTGAGGAACAGTGAGGAACCGTTGCGTCGAGTGATGCGGCGGTGCGGAGGTGGAGATCAGAGGTGGAGTCGGATCTTGTAGGCTCTGTTTTTGACGCGGTTCGTGGCCGAGACGGAGAGAACGGTGAGGAACGACGAGGAACGGCGAGCTGTAAGCCTTTGTCGGCGGTGGATCTGTGGGCTGCAAATTGTGTGTTTTGTTTTCTTTTGTTTGAAATATGTTGTTGTGATGTAATGAAATCATCAAATTCGCCTCGTTTTGATTATTTTTCTGAGTGGGTTTTTTTATTTTTATGTTTGTTCTTGATCTTTTTATTTGTTTCTAAAAAAAAAATTGTTTGTGTTGTTGATGATGAAGAGAAGTGTTGGTGTTGATATATTGTTTGATCGATTTCTTTGTATGTTGTTGATGATGATAAAGAGGAATGTTGACGTGTTTGATGTTGAAGATGAACTGAAGAATTATGGGTTGGTATTGAATCTGGTAAGGTTGATATTGAACCTGATGTTTAATCTTGGCTTATTGATGATGGATGTTTAATCTGTAGATGATGGTGGAGATCCAATCTAGATTGGATCTCCACCGTCCATCGTAATTGATGGATGGTGAAGATCTAGTCTGGGATTGGATCTGCAAATTTTTTTTTTTTTTCAAAATCTCTACCATCCATCTTAAATTTAATTTATTTAGTTTTTATTTAATTTTTTTTTTCAAATTCATAAGGGTATTTTGGACTTTTAATGTTTTTTTTCACAAAACCACTAAAATTTTGGATGGAAACCGCTTTTGACATACAGGAGGGGGTTTTTTTGGCTAATATTTTCAAAAGGAGGGGTAAACTGATGTTATTTTCGTTTTCAGGGGGTTTTTTAGGATATTCCCTAATTTTTATTTTTGTTACTTAGACAGGTCCAAAAAATAACTAGGATCAAATAAGATCGGATATTGGTAATATGATCTGAAGAGTGGCTCCCATACGAGAGAAAGCGATAGGTGGGAGGTGGCCTACACAAACGTAGGGGGCCGACCTATACGTAGGTGGGAGAAATACCAACTTAGGGGTAGGGGTTGTTGAACCAATTACGCGACTACCCAAGTGACTATTACAATGCAAAATTAAACATTATCTTAAAATGTTGACATAAAAATTCATTTTAATTAAATTATCAAGGAGTACAAAGAATTCTAAAGACATTACAAAATGATTATTTAAAATTTAAAGTTATTTATTTTCATTTTTTATGTTTCAAAAATCCTAAAACTTGTTCTCTTTTACTCTTTTTTTTTTTTTTTAATATTCTTTTACTAATTGCACTAGAGTTCGTTATAATTAAATAAAAAAATTTACTCTATCTGCATATATATATATATTAATAGTTAAATTGTAGTTTCCTTTATATATATTTTAGATGGTTGTCTGAAAAGTTAAGTGTTTTTCTAAGAATTTAAAATTAATTTTGTTTTTTTTAAGGAAAAAAAATTTGAATGGGCTTTTTTTTTTTTTTTCAATTTCATCAAAAAACAAGGACACAAAAATATTTATGATTATTAAAACACATTTTGTGTGAAACCAAAAACACTTTCAAAAGGCATTAATACCTTTTTTTATAACCATATTTCAACTAATTTCCCATCATTTGTTAAGTGAAGTGTTTTCATTGGCAAACCACTTATGAGTTCCTTTTTAAATAGAACTTTTAATTGGGTAGGATTTTATCTTATCACCAAATCATTATTTTGAGTTTTAATAACATATATTACGAGTTTTGAACAAAATTGTCCCTATATATAAATTGAACAAGAACAAGAGAGTTGATATGTTAAAATTTTGAAATATCATATATAAGAAACAATTTAGTGTGAAAAATACGAAAGACATCGATACAAGAAAGTCAAAATTTTGTTTTTAGCTATATTTTTAAAAATATTCGTTTTCAGCCCCTCAAACAAATTAATTATAATATCTATCCACTTTACCTAAATTGACTTTTTGCCTACCTTGTTCCCTTCCTCTATTGCTCATGGTATGCGATCTTTGACTTTCTCTGTTTATTGTTTTAGTTTTATTGAGATTTTTTTGAGTGTTTTTTTTTTATTAATGTTTTGAATATTGGGTATTGATGCTTCAAGTTAGATTTAATTAGATTTGGTTGAATTTGGCTTGAAAATGAAGGTTTTCGGTGAAATGTAACATCGAAGACAACAACAGGTTTTAAAATGCACTTAAAAATCGGCATCAGTTTTTAAGTGGACTTAAAAACTGGTCGGTACTGGTTTTAAATGGCACGTTTTACATCTATGTGGAGGGTGATTTCGTAAACTTGGGTATAGAATGAAAATAGTTTATTTTAGGGGTTGAAAACAAAACTTTATAAAAAAGTGGGTAAAAACGAATTTTTTCATTTGTTTTTGGATAAAAGAGAATTTGTCTCTAGAATTTATTCAGCTTGTCAAAAATCTTCTAATGATAAACTATGAGATCAAATTAGATGTTGTTTACCCCCTTAAAAGTTTTTCGAAAATGTTTACCATCAATCCCAAAAGTAGGCCCGAACAAAGGACCATAGGTCCCAAAAAAGGGGTCATAGGTCTTGAACAAAGGATTATAGGTGTCTGATGATGCTAAAAACATCGCTATTACATGCTTAAAGGATTATAGCTTTTGTAATGATTTTTTCGAGTAAAGTATGTTAATTATTTAACAATTGTATTTGTTTTATTTAGGTGAGTTATGTAGGTGGTCGATGAGTAATTTATGGTATTTGTCAAGCAAAACCATACATCGTATGGGCTGAATTAATTTCAAGAAGCCATGTATTACATGGGCCCCACCAAGAGAAAATGGACAATTTGCAAGAAATTACATCCAGCCCATATTGCAAGCACATGCAGACAACTTGAAGAAAAATGGACATGTAGGAGTAGACCATTTTGTCCCGCAGTCAAGCACAAGAAAATCAAGAAAAGGTGGCGATAATGACAAGTAAATGGAAAATAATAAGACAAAAATAATGTGGCATGCACTTGGGTGAGAAGTACAGCACAACAAGTTAAGCAAAACATCCACATGAAGATGCAGCTCAAGCTACGTGTCAAGAGCATGAGCATGCACATGTAGCGACGTGAGAGAGTGACTCGCAACAATGGTTCGCAATACGTAAATCTCAGTCACCAGAAGATCTCGCAAAGCATCCAAATTGCAGGAGAAAAATATGTGGTAATATGGAGTCGGAAATCTTGCGATTCGGCAGATTTTTTTGGAGATGATTTCGGGCTATGCGTGGACTCTTTTGAAACCCCATATGGCCTTCTATAAAGAAACGTAAGATAATTAATTACACAATTTAAAGAGATAGAAAGGGTAGAGAAATCAAACATGGAATTTATAATGGTTAATTCAGCGGACTGTTGCTTACACTCTCTATTCTTAATTTTACCAAGCTTTAGGCTTTTCCACTAGTCATGATCCTCAAGACCCAATGTTTTTTAGAGCCGCTACAACTGTGACTTACTTTTCCAATCCACTAAGCGAACGTCATTTATTCCCGTGACCACTTAAATATAATGCCATTCTAGAGGTGTCAAAAGGACACCCGTTTTAGGTTTTACCCATTTTCGTGCAAACGCACGGCCTAACTGCAATATGGTGGACCCGGGTTAACCTGAGCCCGGTTAAGAGGGTGGTCTTGCACATTAATGTAGGCTTGTAAACTCGTGCAGGCTGGGCTAAAGGGCAGTTGGGTTTATAGTGGTAAACCCACTTAGACCGGTGATGAAAAATTGATAAAAAAATTTGATAGTTTACTTGATGATATAATGAACTGATGATAGTGGATAATAAAATTTTAATAGGATGTACATATAATTTTTGAGTTAAAATAATGTCACTCTAGAACATACTATTTGAATGCTCAACACAATCTATTGTGACTATAGGGTTCTTTGGTTCTCAATAAAATCTGAAACAAGCATTGGTATAACATTTAAACTTCTTAAATTAGTGTTTTAAAATCGAATCAAGTTTTCGGAATTTGTTGATAATATATTGTTAGCGACGATCTCCTTGAAGGTTTTACTAATTTAGACAATTAAATTGTAATGGGTTGAATAATGCAAATGATTGATAGTTTGATGAGCTTTACAAAAATGTTCTTAATATATATTGTGTTCTGTTTTCGATTTAATCGAATAAAGTTGTGATATTTTTGTTGGATTTGTAATTTGATAGAACTTACTTTGATGGGTTTGTGTCTTTGTCTTTGTCTTTGTTTGTGTTTGTGTTTGTGTTTGGGTTTGATTTGTTGCAGGTTTCATATTGACAGGATGTCTTCTGCTCATGTTTATTTGAGACTTCAAAAGGGTCAGAGATATAAGTAAATAAATCATGTATGATGCCGGGTGTAACTTACTAGCTCCCATTTGTTCTGTATTGTTGCTTCTATCTGCAATTTGTCAAGTGATGTGTCAAATGTCGTATGCTTATATTAACTGCTGTTCCGGTTAGTTTATGAACTTGAATACATGCCAGTTTTTAATGATGCAAATGTCTGGTTGTTTTCTGGAACTCTAGTCACTGAATTGATGATGTTAAGCTTGTCTAATTTCTTTGGTTCCATGCTATACGTAGAAAATATAGTGAATTGTTGTTACTTTGTACAAGCAAGTAGTAGGTTTGTAACTAATGAAAGCAGTTCTTGGGCCGTTTTTTGAGTTGTTAATGGTGCTTGCTTTTGAATTTTGCTGCCTTTGTGATGCCATGGACAGCTGTTGTTATTGGATGCTTGAATTCAAATTATAAACTTTCTCTGTATCTTTTGGCAGAAACGTCGTGAGGAGATGGAGAGGCTGGAAAAGGAAAGACAAGCAGAGATAAGGAGCCACAAAGGATTGATAGTAGCCGAAAAGATTACATCAAACAAACCGATTGCATCAGAAATCAGGTCCTTGCAGGAACTGGAAGTATAAAATATAAGTAGTTGATTTTTTTTTTTTTTTTTAAATCATGCTAATTTACTATTATGATTAGTGATTTTTTTGTAATGTTGTTGGAGTTAAAATAATATTTACTTTATAATTGTATAAAAAGTTATCAATTAAAATAAAAAAATATTACGCACCTTGGTGAACCGAATATTTACTGCTTTTATTTTAAATAAAGCAAATTAGATTAATATAATTTGATGGTGAAAACATTTATTATTAGGCTAAAACAACTAATAAATTAAAATAATATAAAATGACAATAAAATATAATCGAATGGCAATAGAATGAATAGAATAAATTCATCGCATAATTTGTCCCTTTTTTTTTTTTGGTTTCATAATGGGCTTCAATTTATAGGCAACGTCACTTCTTTTGAAACTTAAACTCATTGTTGAGTCCATTGTTTTGGTGTACTACCCTAATTTTACATTTACCTTTTCTTTTACTTTTCTAAAATTTAGAAATTGAGCAAATTAGATTTAAGTCGAATATAATTTGATTCACTTGAGTCTAAGGGTTTTTCATTAAACTACATTCTACTTTCATCCGTACATGTTTTTCAACTTACATAATTTTCTACTTCTTCAAGGATCTATTCTTCATTTTTTCTGTTTTAGGGTTATTCAACGCTCAACCATTTGATTCTACTAAAAGCGGATGGGGATGGTTAAAATTATAATATAAGGACTCTTTGCATGAATAATCCAAGGCCTAATAATATCAAATTTTGGATATTTAGACCTTAAAATTTCTGTTTACACATCATTTTCATCTTTGTATCTTTTCATATTTGTGTAAAAACCTAAATTAAGGTGTCAACAAGTACAGAACAAAGTCAATGCATTGTTGATTCTATCTGCTTCTGTTTTCTTATTGGATCCATACATCATTTGATATTTCTCTTCTTCATTTGTATCTTTTTCATATTTGAAATGATGCCTTGAGTGAAGCAAGGAAACGGTGATGAATGCATGGCTGTCCATAGCAAGGATCTATAGACGGTCTACAGCCAAATGTGGAATTCTTGGGTTTCTCCTCCATTCCTTCCACATGTTCTAAAAGCCTCTGAAATTTCTTTCAAGGTGGTTAATACTTCAACGAGTTCTATAAATGCATTTTATTTATTTTTTTCAACGTTATGTTTGTTGCTTGATACTTCTACTTGGAAAAAGATGATTTTTCAAGCTTCCCTTCTCCGTACACTTGTATACAGGAACCAACGTTTCGTCCTCCAAACAATATCCTAATAACTCAATTAGGTTTGGATGATAACGTCTTCCCAAAACTGCTCAAACAATCAAAGTTAGAAGGAATCAAGTTACTTGAGATTATTTAAGAATAAGTTGCATAAAGAAAAACAACTAAACTTTTTACTAATCTCTATTCAAGTTTGAAATATGTCATTGACCTTCATATTATTAGATGAAAAACAATTTAACTGAATTATACCTACCATTGTTCAAAGCTTGAATGATTTCAAAGTTCCATAATCTAATAACAACTCTCATACCAGTTCCACTTTTAGAAGGAGTCAGTGTCTTCTGGTCAATTGAACCTTTATAGATTTGTCCAAAACCTCCCTCACCTAACAAAGCCTCAGGTTCGAAGTTGCTAGGTGGAGTATCCAAATCTTGGAATTGAAACAAACTATTTAAAGAACAAAAACAACCAAATTAGGTGCTCTCGATGTACAAACAACCTAAAATGACTGTTCTAGAAGAAGTTGATTTGGAAGAAAAGAAGCCACTAGTAAAAATGCCTCAATTTTTTGAAAGCATGAATCAGAATAAAAACATAACTTAAAAGGAATTGTATTAACACTTGAAGATTTAAGAAAAAACAATTGTGTATCGTTTTCACAGACGGAATAAATGTTTAATTATATAGAAATATTTAAGACAATATATACTTTCTAAAAAGAAACTTGAAAGCAATCTAAGAAATTATTTCAAAAGTCTTATAATAGGCCAATACCACAACTGTATACTTTATCCATAACTTGAGTTTGTCAATTAAATTTTTCCCTTCATAGAATTATAAATTATTGGTCCAATTTATCAGTGGAAGGTTATATATCATTTAACATCTATATTTTTATTTAATTTTATTATAATTGAAAGGACACTTATTTATTTAATAATTGATGAAAATGAGAGGGTAAAAAGGTAATTTAGTTTTATTAAAATCGATTTATAAATATAAAAATAAAAAAATATATATGTATCATTATTTATTTTTAAAATTAAAAAACAACAAACTATATCAAGAGAAGAAAATATAAGCCAAGCTCTCTTTGATAAGTTTAATTTTTAGAAGAAGAATAAGTCGAAGAAGAAGTCGTAGAAGGAGAAAATTGCGAGGACTGAATGAAGATTGTAATCTACTGTCTATCTTCTATATTTTACTAAGTTCTGATGTTAATGCTTTTATAGCTCTCTTCCAAGAGAGTTACACAGCCATGATGCTTAAAAAGACGACACAATGCCGAAATAAAAGAAACGGAGGCGGTTCCAACAGTCCATGATCTTAACAGAACTAACTTAATGTTGCCACTAACTTACTCCTTAAATAATGCTTCCACTAACTTACTTAAAACCAACAAATGGACCAAGTCTAACTTAACAAACCAAAACCAACAAACATGAAAAGATGCTGTTGCATGACATGGATAGTATTGCACGTATCACTCTTACCTTCTTTCTAACACCTCCCATTCCCTTTCATTCCGCATCCGCGAAATTTGCAGGTGTGGGTGTAGTGCAAGACGCAGGGCTTGCACTGCACCCGAACCCACAAAAATTAAACAAAGTATGCGTTTGTTAGCCAGGAACCACCACTTCCATACACGCTAGAGATCTCAGCTGGAAAAAATAAAATAAAAAATAAAAAATCAGCTTATCAATAAGAACAAAAAAAAAAACAAAATCCAGAAATTAAAACAAAAAAAAAAAAAAAACAAAACAAAACGAAAACATAACTACAACAATTTGAATATCTATCAATATCTATCAACATCTATCAACTTGCAGATTTCATATTTACTCCAAGGTAAATAGGACAAGAAATTTGAATACAAAGACCTAAACCAACAGTAACAAAGCCAGTAACACATCCAATCAATGCCAATGATAAATACGAGAAAGCAAACACATCTAGAATTCTCATAAATCCAAACGTTATTGTACTCATTTTTTGGCATAAATCACTACCATAACTATTTGTGTCTACTCCACAAAGCTACCACATTTCAACTCAATCAGATTTAAAGAACCAAACTTGAACCAAAAAAAGAAAAAAGCACCCATTCAAGTTCTTATATTAGATCCAAATCATCTTTTACCAAAACAATCACAAAGTAAAGACACGCACCCATTAAAAACCAGTGGAAAAAGAACAGAACCCAGAAATCAAAAACAGAAAACACAACCAAAAACCAAACCTTTTAAAAAAAGCATGGACATAAACTTTTTTTTTTTTTTTTTTTTTTAAAAAAAGGAGCAAGTGAATACCTCAGAGAAGAGAAACCCTTTTGTGGGTAGAGAGAGAGGTGAACAGGAGAGTGACTGACAGCAGTCACAGCACCACCAAAGAGAAAACGCTTTTGCTGTATCACAAGAAATTGTGTAAGGCTTTTATAATGGTTAGGGCTGTAGGGGAGGTTGTCTGTGTCAAAGAGAGTGCTCTGTTGAAAGCTTGAAAAGGGGAATGAGGTTTGGAAAGCGGAAGTGGAGCTTGCAACCCTGGGTTTCCTCTTCCCCTACTTATATAATACTGATGAGCGTGAGAAAGTGAGGAAGGTAGATCTAATTCGATCATAACATATTGGAATATTCGGTACATCGGGCCCCCTTCATGCCCCACTAGTTGAATGTTAAAAGGGTTCTTTCCATTTTTGGGATGATGAAGTATTGGAAATTTTAAAGCTTCTTCAACAGTCTTTGGCACAGTGACCATTTGATACAACCTTGGTTTACGAACCCCATTTTCTGATCAGTTAAGCATGTGATGAGTTGACTTAGAATGTTAAATATGAATTTCAGATAGGCCTGGTTGAATAAGGTGTTTGATGTGAGCCAAAAACTGTGGTGGGACCGAGACAAGGCCATTACCATGAGACATGCAAATTGGTTGTATTTTTTTTTTCTTTTTTATTATTGATTACACATCTTAAGAGAACCTTACTTACCATATAATTTTATCAGACATTTCTGATCAAAGTTTATAAAATATGATCTGAAAATAGAGCTTTTTAAAAGTCAGATAAAAATTCTATATCATATAAAAAAATTACTCTTAACTCAAGAATCTCAAATATAGATGAAACTATAAATATCTTATCAAAATGGGTCAAATTCTCGTAGGTTGGATATTGCTGCACCAACAGCCATATGCAAGTTGGTTGTATTTGATGGTTAGTGAAAAAAATGTTGAATGACGACCAGGTGAAAATGTGCGTTGAGAACGGGGTAAGGGGACGTTAGAATTGGACAAAGTATTGAAACAAGTAGGTGTACCATTTTTGATTCAAAACCAAATTTCAAGGCTTTTGAAATGTCTCAAATTATATGGACGTAAATTTTGAAATAAACTATAATGTGGAATATTTAAATTAAATTATTTAATTTGGAGGAGTAGTAGTGTACATCTTTTACATCTTCTAAAGTTCATCTTGAGACATTGAACATGGATGGGTTGATTTCTTTATAAGAAATGAGTGGTGGGGTATAGTCCTTATAGCACTATCATTTATCATCATTCACTTCCACTACTAATCAAAGACTCTTCTACTATACTTCAAAAAAAAAAAAAAAAAAAACCCTCTTCCACTAGTCCAAGACGAGACCAATCGAATATGAGTTGGGAACCACCACAAATATATAATAATATATACAAGAAGTATGGGAATTTGAATTATTTTGGGACTAATGGATGGATTTGAGCATGAGCTGCACTCACTGCACCCTGGTGTCTTATGATTCACCTGATAATTATTGTAACTTTTTTATTTGTTTTTTTTTTCAATTGTATCATAACATTTTTCATATAATTTATACTGATTTAGGGTTCTATAATATATATATATATATTAAACATCTTTATTTGGGTTTTCAAACTCTATATTATTTAAGTGATGTGATTTATGACAGAACAAAAATATTTGTACAAGAAAATAAATTATCTTGCTACATGTTTTTACTCTTCCTCAGATAAAAATTAATTGAAGTAGAACACATAAATTCATGATTTAAATTGGAAAAAAGAAGGTTCTGATACAACAATTGAAGTTTATTTGGCAGCCAAAGAAACCAAGTTTCTTGTTAATTCTCAATATTCTTGATTTAGTGGTTAAATCATTTTACTGAAAAAAAAAAGTGTAGCAAACTGTATGCTCACGTGCTGTGTGCCATGCTTTCAAAGTGGAGTAAGGGGCTCGCTGTCTTACTCCTCATTGTCAAGTCCAATCTGTACGAAGAGACAAATGAGCAAACGACAGCTATCGGATTGAAACAAAGATGTTCGTCTTCCTAAAAGATGTCAATGCTGATTTTCAAGTATGTTCGTGCACATAGTCAAAAGAAAAAAGTTTGTTCGTGCACAAAGATAATGGAGTGTGGGTCCATAGCTTTTGAGAAAAACTACAACGAAATTAGAATCGGTAATTGGGGTATGCACATTGAAGACAAATAACTGAAACGAAATTGAGAGAAAGCCATTTGAGACTCTCTAAACAAGAGAAACTGAAAGGCAAGAGTAAGAGAATAGAAAGAAATTAGAGAGCTATTAATAATGCATAATTGACAATAAGGGTGCTAAGGAGTTGGTTAGTTGGAATATTCTGATGCACCTATTAATTCTCGTCACAAGTAATTTTATAAAAAAAAACAAAAAAAAAATCATAAGAATTTGTACAATCATTGCATTAAGAGTAGACCGATACTTTTGCAAGATCTAAATTCTCTGAGAAGCGCCCTCCACTCAATGACCTTGTTGCTCTCAACAGGAAAAGTTCATGAAAGATATTATAAAAAAAAAAAAAATTTAAACCTCATAAGAGGACAAGATTTTTTCTATTTATGGAAATGTGATAGTGGTGGACCTGGTGATGCTGTTTATGCAAATGTGAGGGGTTTGATGGGTACTGGAAACGGTGGACCTGGTGATGGCATTATTCGTCGAAACTTTTCTCATTCTTCGTGGACCATTATTGGTCGGTAGTGGAAGAGAAGATGCCAATCAATCTGCCGTTGGAAAAGGCAAACCCACAAAAGTTGGCAAATAAAGTTGCAATGGTTGTCCAAGTGACAACAACAGCTTCGGATTTATGTTATAGTATGAAATGTACAGCGTGCAAAGTTCGTTTGGAGTGGAATCTTGGTAGTCTACGAAGCGGAGTAGTGAAAGGGTGGCAAAGTGGGTTTTGAAAGAAAAAACAAAAATACATCAAAGCAGATGTCGTTTTCGTACAACAAAAACTATCGTGACTGGCCCCTTCTTTATAGAACTCCACGTCTTTGTGTCGGTGGAGACCTCTTTTGCTTCTGGTATGGGTTGATGTTTCTTTCAATAATTAAATATATATTTTATTCCTTTTCTAATAGTGGTTTTTTTTTTAAATATATATTTATACTTACAATATTCTCTATATATATATATTAAGAATAAAGTGAGAATATATATAATTTTTTTTATTCTTCTTATATAAAATGTTTGATAAGTGAAATAAATGAAATTGTAAAAATAATTTGAAGTTATAGATATAGTGAAAAATACAAACAAAAAAAATTATCGATACAAGAATATTAAAATTCGTTTTTAACCACATTTTTATAAATATTTATTTTCAGTCTCTTAAACAAATTAATTACACCATATATTCATTTTATCCAAATTGCCCATATCTATCTTGTTCTCCTCCAACATTGCTTATGATATGAGATATTTGGCTTTCTTTGTTGATTGTTTGAGTTTTGATAAGATTTTTTTTTTTTTTTTCTTTGGGGATCTTGAGTATTGATATTTAGGATTAGATTTGGTTAGACTTGACTTGAAAATAGAGGTTTTTAGTGAGAAGACGAAGACCGGATTTTATTGGGTTGTACCGGATTTTATGGCTCATAAAAATCCAGTCGTCACATCCACCTCCATTTTGTTGGATTTTTTGAGTTTTTTTTTGTGATTTTTCAAGGTTTTTTTTTTTTTTTTTCCTTTTGGTGTTTTGGAAGTTGAGAATTGACGTCTAGAGTTAAATTTGGTTAGATTTGGTTGAATTTGGCTTGAAAATGGAGATTTGTGATGGATTAAGTGTCGAAGACTACGACTAGATTTTATTGGGCAATAAAACCCGGTACTAGATTTTATTGTCCATTAAAATCCAATAAAAATTCCTCGATTTTTTTTTTTTTTATAACTTAAGAATAGTTTGGTAAACTTAGATATAGAACGAAAATAGTTTGTTTGAGGGGCTAAAAAAAATTTATGAAAAAATGAGTAAAAACGATTTTTTTTTCGTTTGTTTTTGGATAAAAGTGAATTTGACCCTAGGGGCGTCCTAAAATTTTTATTTACATTTGACTCATTAAAATTCATTTCAAGCGACACATTTAATTGATGCCTTGAGTGAAAAGCTAAATTAAGAGGTCTTTGGTTTCTCCTCCATTGTTTCATTGTCTGGAACTTCTATCCTGTACAATTAATAAAAGATACACACAGAGAAAAAATAGGGCCTTGATTTTAGGGGCTTGATTGGCTTGATTTTAGGGTCTTGATATGATAGCAAGAATCTCGCAACATTATTCGATGAACAAACAAAAGCATATTTTTGGTCAAACCTGAAAGATCAAGCAGAACAATAGACACTTGTTTTTTTTTTCTTTCCTTGCTGTTTCCATAAAGTCTCCATGTTTCTTCATAATGTCATTTTTTTTTTCTAATTTATAGATAAAATCACTTCTTTTGAAATTTGAACTTATTGTTGACTGTATTGTTCTGGTCTACTGTCCTAATTTTATTTTATTTATTTATTTAAAATTTAAAAATTGACCGAATTAGATATAACTCGAATATAATCTAATTTGCATGACTCTGAGGATATTTCATTAAACTACATTAACTTTCATCTGTACATGTTTTTCAACTTACATAATTTTCTACTTCTTCAAGTATCAAATCTCTCTTTTTTTGTTCTAGGGTTGTTCAAAGCTCAACGATATGATTCTACTAAAAGCTGGGAATGGTTAAAATTATAATCTAAAAACTCTTTGCATGAATAATTCAAGGCCTAATAATATCAAAAGTTGGATATTTAGCCCTTAAAATATCTATTTACATATATCATTTTGATCATTGTGTCTTTTCATATTTGTGTATGAAAACCCAAATTAAGGTGTCAACAATTACAGGACAAACTCAAAGCATTGTTCTTACGATACTCGTTTCAAGGATTAATTCTATCAGCTTCTGTTTTCTTATTGGATCCATGCATCGTTTCATATTTCTCTTCTCCATTTGCATGACCATTGACAATTGTTTTCAGTTTTATGCCAATTGTCTCATTGATTATACTTGCAATTTAAAAACAATAAAGTTGTTATGATTCTAGGAATACTGGAAGAATGAGATGCTTGCTTGACAAAACTACAACATTAATAGAAGAAGGGCTCTGCCTTATAAGATCTGTCATTGTATCTGTCATTGTTCAAAGCTTGAATGCTTCAGGGTTCCATAACTTAATAGCAACTGCCATACCAGTTCCTCATTCTGAAGGAGCTAGAGTCTTCTTATTAATACAACCTTTGTAGACTCTTCCATTACATTACCTAACAAGGCCTCAGGTTTGAAGTTGTTAGTTGCAGTATTCAAATCTTCAAATTGGAAATATTTGAAGCATGGCGTTCAAGATAATTGCCCATTTGGATTTTCCTCAACAATTTCACCAACAGCAGTTGTTGGCTGCACTGCGTCTACTAGCTGAATCCAAGCTATCATAGCAAAAAAAATTTGGGGGATATACCCATGTAATTTCAAAAGAAATAGACCAATTATTAAGCAAACAGTAATTCAAAAAAAATCCTGAAATGACAGTAAAAAGAATCACAATCTGCAAAACAAGAAACTTAGATAGCTAAGCATGATACCAGAGTAAGGAGTACAATTAAAGTAGGTGTAAGATCTTCAGCAAAAACTCATGTCAAGCTCTAGATTCTCCTTTGACACTAACTTAAGTATAAATAGCAGAAAAAAAGGCTTTTGTTTTCTTTGATCTTTTTTTTTTTTTTTTTTGCTGTATAATTGATGGGCACGAAATTGGAAGTTTCAACTTAATTAATGTTGACTTGACTATACTTTTACAGTCAGGACTCAGAAGGCATGAAGTACAGAGCGAACAATAATACTAGAAGGTAGTTATGAGAATGAGTTATTTTTTAAAATTTTTAATTTTGCTATATTTTTTAAATGTTTGATTTTTATGGGCCCTTGGATTTGAATCCAATGATTAGTTTTCATCCCAACATTATTATTGGATCCAATAAGATAGCATGACTCGAGTTGACAGATGAAATGGGTACAATTTTAAAATATCGAGATTTTTTCTCATTATTATCCACCGGTGGGGAGATTTTTCTCTAGCTTTGGTGAGAGTGCTCAATTTTTTCCTTCTAAGAAAAAAGCACACAGCAGAATAATTGTTTTTTTTTATGCTAATCTTGGACGAGTGAGAGATTTACCGAAATTTATTAAGATAAATAATTATTTATATAGTTGGTGTATTTATTTTTATAATTAAAAAAAACAAATACTCCCATGACAAAAGAAAAAAAAAAGAAACTATACAAATAAAATCAAATTGACAAATTAACTAACCAATAGTAAAAAGTAATATATATATATATATAAACACATATATATTTTGTTTCAATTTTTTTATTATGTATATAAATATAAACACATATATATTTTGTTTCAACTCTTTATATATATGTGTTTATATTTATATATATAATAAAAAGAATTGAAACAAAATATATATGTGTTTATATATATATATATTACTTTTTACTATTGGTTAGTTTATTTGTCAATTATATATATATATATATAAACACATATATTTTGTTTCAATTCTTTATATATGTGTGTGTTTATATATATAATAAAAAGAATTGAACAAAATATATATGCGTTTCTTTATATATATATATTGGTAGTATTAATTAATATAAGATTCAGATCCTCAACCAAAATCTATGTCCAGCTTCAGGTTTTTTTTTTTTTGAAATCATGCCAAGCTTCTGATTTTACTTGATAATTAATACTATTTGAAGAAGCAACAAAAGCCAATAATTGGTTCAAATCTGGAGAGGGCAGAGAAAAAGAATCATCCTTGCTTCATAACGTTCATGTTTTTTATTTTTTATTTTTTGTTTTTTTATTTTTATTATGTTTATCCCCAGTATCCTATATATCGTGTAACTTATCGAATATTCTTGATTTGAGTCTCTGAAATATGGTCCGGAATTGGAGCTCCTAAAAGCTGGAGGAGAGATCCACATTGTATGAAAAAATTATCTTTAACTTAAAGTTCATGGGTGTGGATCAAACCATATCGTTTGATCGAAATGAGCTAAACTCTCATAGGCTAGGGGCCATTGCACCAACAACCATCTTCATTTACGTCTTTTATTTTGCGGACCAATTTATTGGTAAAAGTGACTTATTTGGATTTTTCAAGTCAGTGTTGACTATACTGTTTCGGGTCCAATGCCTTTTTTTTTTCTTTTTATAAAAATGATTTCTAATTTAGAAATTGAGAGGGATAAATCAAATATGATTTAAGAGCATGTCTAATACAGTAACCTATTGAGTTGAATTTTCTTGTCACATGGGCTTGCTTAGGTTTTCAACAAGAGAGTGCCACTTCACAGTTCACATGTGGATGGTTTTGTTTTTTCTTTTTATTTTGTTTTTTCTTTTTTAATTTTATTTTGTTTTTGTTTTTGTTTTAATCCAAATTCATCTCATTATTGCAAAGGATATGGATATCAATAATGAGGTGAATTTTGATCATGAAATTAAGTATTATAATGCTGGAAATCCAGAAGTCTTATTGAATAAGAATGCTGATTTAATAGTCAAGTTGACCACATTCTATGACAAAAAATTGATTATGTGTTAAACAAAGAAAATTGGATTTTTGTGGTGACAAAACAGAAAAGAAAAGTGAAGCCAACTTTTAAGATATTATATATTATTAGTGCAGCCTCAAATGAGCCAAGGAAGACATTCTAAGAATGTTTGATGGATATCTTGATGATCTATCTTTGTTTATTTATGTAATTTTCAATTTATTTTAGATAATAAAATTTTAATTTGCTTAAAAAAGCAATGTACTTTAACCCTATGATTTTTTTTTTTTAATTTCTTTTTTACATGTTTGATTAAATTTGATCATCTATCAACGGATTGACAATTAATCAACGTTCAAACTGAGTATTCACCACGTAACTGATTACTTGCTACTTGCTGGGTCACCGGTCGAATAGCAAGTTTTGAAACATTGGTAAAAGAATCCAATTAGACCCCTATAACGGATGTTATTTATTATTATTATCATTCAATGTTACTGAAGCAATTTATGGGTCAAACTCGTATATTAATTTTTAATGTTAACATATCTTGACAATCAGTGTTAAAATAATAACAATAATCTTTTGCATTCATTTATTCCTATCATTTATTTAACGTTGATTAATCTTTCTAATTTGGCAAACAATTATTTAATTAAATTAATATGGTATGTTTGATAAAACTTCTTTAAGTAGGGTTTTTAGAAGCAAAAAGTTCATGAATACACCATTTAGAGTAAATTTGTTAATATTATAATTATCAATTAAAAAAAAAAAAACTCTTTAAATCATGGAAGTAGTTAATTTGGTTATTTCATGTTTAAAGAGCTTTTATATATTATATTTTTTAAGAAAGAAATGTAGGAATTAGGGTTGAATGACTTTATTAAAACTTTTACTTGAAAAGAATACCATGTAATTAACAAAATGTCACGATGATGTTTTTGACATTTTAATGATCTAATGAGGCTAAAAATATCAAATTAATGAAGACCAAAAATTGAGTTTTTTCTTGTAGATGTAAAATAACATATTTAATAATCTAAAGCAGAGGCGGACCAAAGTGAAGGCCAACAGGGGCACATACCTCCCCTCAAAGTTTTGAAAACCTTTGTAGGTTTTAAAAATAACTATGAAAACGCCACTTCAGTAAGGTTTTATTGTTTTGTTTTGTGATATTCAATTCTCAACAATTTTAATCCTTAGTCTTCCAAACTATGTATCTCCCCTCAAAGTTTTGAAAACTTTTGTAGGTTTTAAAAATAATTATGAAAACACCACTTCAGTAAAGTTTTATTGTTTTGTTTTGTGATATTCAATTCTCAACAATTTTAATCCTTAGTCTTCCAAACTATGTATCTCTCCTACTTGCTTTCTATTGACACCATATTTGGACTCTTAGTTGAAGCATCGGGTTTTTGGCTTTGCCCTCAAAGGAGTGCAGCGGAGACTGAGTGCTGTTGTATCCTCCTTAAGATTAAGGTTTTGGCCTTACCCCCAGAGGGGTGTTATAGAGGTTGGGTGTTGTCTTATCCTCCTTGAACCATAAGATGGTGTCTCCAAAATTTGAACTAATAACCTTATAAGTGTTTTGGTTGTAAACATTGTACCATAAAGGCAAGTTTGGTTCAAATCTTAGGAAGCCACCTTATGGTTCAAGAAGGACATCTTGTGGTTCAAGGAGGACATGATAATATTAGCCTTCGCCATACCCCTTCGGTGATGAGGCCAAAAATAGGAGAAAACCTTGAGGTTCAAGGAGGATACAATAGCACCTTGTGTTCACGACACCCTTTGGAGGACAGGGCCAAAACCCAACTCTCTAACTAAGGGTCCAAATGTGGCGTCAACACTTTTAACATGTACTTATTAAATATATTGAGGAAACGTTTCTCTGTCTATGTTGCACGTATGTGTTTGGACTTCTGTAAACACAATGCTTTCTTGTTGCAAGCAAATGAAATGGAAATGTTGGTATCAGAACTAGCTAACGTAACTGGTGACGAAAAAGCTCTTATTGAAGAATGTGGACTTTTGTTGTCTAAAGCATATGCTTTTCAAGTTAGCATCTCAAACACGCTCGTCTCCCTTACTATGTACTTGCTTGGTCAAAAATAATATGGACTCATTAAATTCCAGTGAAGAAAGCAGTTTGTTTCTATAAGTAAATTCTTACAAACATAGTTGAATTTTTCAGGTTGAAGAGTGCAGCTTAGGAGGCCACATCATGCAATTCAATCAAAGGCTTTGCGCTCCTTGCAAATTTTAGGAAGATGCCAACAGTTCATCACTAAATGTTGTCCATATGAGATAAACCCTCAACATAAGGAATTTTATTTTATACATTTCCTTTTGATGGGGACCAGAGGGTGTAATATTTTATTGAAGTCTGACTCTGATACTAATTGAAGGAAAAATAAATTGTTGTTTTGATAAATTAAAATATATAGAACATTGAATTTCATTTTTTTATTATAAAACTCAGAAATAAGGATTTATAAAACAATGAAATAAAACAATAAAATGAAATAAAAAATTAGATATTTTACTTTATGTATTGATTTTTTATTAATTATTCACTACTTTACATTCCTTGATATATCTATATATTAAGAAACAAGTAAGTGAACACAATTCTATCGAACTGAATTCACTTATTTTTGATTTCTTTGCTAAAAATAAAATAAAATAAAATCAAACTGCATAAAAGGTGAGTGTTTAATTTATGGCTATACAAAGAAAAAAGCCACAAATTCTTCTACTTTGTATAATGGCGGTTCAAAAAAAAAAAACCCTTGCGAAAAGAAAACTATTTCTTTTCCTTTTGTAGGCAATAATTAGGGTTTGTATTAATTCAAAATTAAAATTAAACCCCAAATTCTTTTAGAATTAAACTATTACCCTATATAACGTAATTAATTCAAAATTAATCTATATTATATTCTGAAATCAAACTCGTGATCTCTAATAAATTAATTCATAATTAACTTAAACTAGAGTTACAACTGAAAATCGAATTTGAGACCTTGTTATAAAATTAATTAAATAATGATTAATTCATAATTAAAAACTAACTAATTAATTATTAAAATAATTTGAATAATCAATATTATTTAAATACGAAGTGAACATAAATTTTGTTACCTACGTAACAATTGTAATTGGACGGTCTAGTTATAATATTATATATATATTTTTTATAGTGAAATGAGCTATCAAGGAAACCTGATAGATCTACAGTTTTGAAGTCCTATAATATTAAAATTATTAATTAAACTCTTTAATTAAATAATTTACTATTATTAATTCTGGTGTTACTTTACTAAAAACTTAAGATTGCATTTTTAAAACTATGGATGTTTTTATACAATCTGAAAATTTTAGTATCAATTGATTTAATCATTACATATGATTTGGTCCTTCATAAGTGGTTCATTATTAGAGTTAAGTCAAAAAGTACAGTTTACCCATCTAATTATTTTTTGTTCCATTAAATACCATTGATTGTCTAATAAATAATATATTTATAACAACTTATGGATTAATCTTTCTGTTTACATATAAACAAAAAGTTGATTATTCTTATTATTCAAGATCTAAATCAATCCTTAAGGGAACTACTTCTCTACTTCTTATAAGAATGAGTGAATTCCACTATTATATTAAATGTTCCCAGTTATTTACTAAATCATATTCCTGAAGCATGAAATTATTGACCAGACATCTACACCGATCTCACCCATATAAATCAAATGATATAATTCAACAAACATGAGTCCATAATACACTCAGGATTAAAATCAATTCATATATGATTATCTGGTCAATAAATATATATGAATTTATAAGTTTAACGGATATTATTTAAAGACTTATGTTTATCGTAGTTCAGTCCTATATAATCTTTATTATATAAGGTGTTTTCATTTCCATGTTGCCACATGAATAGTCTCAAATAAGATTATCGTACCGAATACGAAATGGATTGCAACTATAGATGTTAGTGCATAAGTGGAAAGTGCATAGGTATTGGTATCTTATGACACTAAGGCAGTCAAGTTCAATTTAGCAAAATTCATGGATTGTAGGTTTGGAGTATTGTAACATTTAAAGTACATATTATAAAACCTAAATTAGTGTTGCAACATAAAAAATAATGTTACAATGAATTTTGGTACATAGGGCAGTACAAAACTCAAAGTTTTTATTAAGTTTGACTTGATTTTGTGATTAATGAGAATTAATTGAGTTGAAGATTATTCTTGTGTTTAAGTGCCATGCCAAGAAAAATTTGATTACTTTCCTTATATATTTTAGGAATTTTGATGATATTTTTCATAAAAAAATATGATGGTTGTTTGACTTATTCTTGACAATAATCATGAAAGAAAATCCTTACTTGATCTGGAAATTCTTTTTAGTCAAATAATGAACTTAAATGCAAAATGGGTTAAAGATATTACTTGGACTAAATTCAGACAAATAAGGATCTTGGGATTCAAGAAATTAGTTAGCACTAAAAAATAGGAGTTGCCTTACTATTTTTTAATTGATTTTAATTTTTTATTTTTTGGTAAACTTTATTCCTGTTTATTTATTTTAAGCAACTAATTTTTGTTGTGTTTCCTTTATAGAAGATTTGCTGCACGTTTCTTAAATAAAAAAAGAGACCGCTTTCGTACAAAGTAGAGGAGCAAGTAGCAATGGTGGATAGAGCTATAGGGTGTATAACCTCAAAGAACTTGTTCTCTAAGTAATTTCTAAACTTAGGGAAAGAGTTGACTAAGTCTAGGTTTTTGTCTAGAGGCTTGTTGGGATAACAAGTCCTTTAGTCTTTGGGACAAGACAGGTTTGTAGCAGTTGAAGAGAGTTTAAATTGCTATCAACCATTGAAGGTAAGAGGAGTTTGCTACAAATTGTTAGATAAGTGTGTATTCATCTTAAGTCAATTCTAAGAGAGAGTCTTAAATTGAATAAGTCAAAAGTAAGTTGTACTTTTATGATGTTCATTAATGAGTTAATTACTCTACGTAAAATCTCACAGATGTAAGGTAAAATCGAACTATGTTAAAAATGTTTTTGTGTTAGTTTTTATTCTTTCTATGTCAATTAGGTTTCAATATATATATATATATATATATTGTATATTATGACATGTTTATTCTGTTACAACATTTAGTTTAGTGTCATTACATTGGTTAGACTGTCGCAACAATTGCAAAAAATTAGGTAGTTCTCAATAAACAAGTAATTTAAGTAGATTTACTATAAATAAAGTACCTGGTTTTATTTACTTTTTACGGACTCTTTAAATTACTTATCTCAAACTAAATTTATTTGTATATAAAACTTATATACTTAATTTGAGATTACATTGGTAATCAAATATGTTTCTTATGATATTCACAATTTTTATAAAATATATAAATTAAATTAAATGATAGCTTTATTAATATTTATAAAACCATTTATATAATTAAAAACTCTTAGGACACATACCCCAGTACTCTTTTTCTTTTTTTCTTTCCTTTTTCTTCTCGACTTTCTAGTTTTCTTTCACATATATATATTTTTTCTATCGCCCGCTTCTGTGCTAAATTGTTTTTTAGATGCTTCTAATAATAATATATAATACATATATATATATATATATAGCCGCCCCAAACTCACCCCCTCTTTCTTGCTTAACATTGCTTGCCTTCATTCTACATGTGACACTTGTCATTTTTCATTTAAAAACTTTACTACTAACTTGTCTCTTTATAAAGGCAAACAGAGGACACTTAGTAGTTCAAAAGAGTTTAATAAATCCAATGAAAATTGACAATTGAACTTGTACTTAAATTGGGCCTCTTTCTCATTCATTTTATTTGGGCTCAATTTGCTTACTATGTCCATTAGGATTGGAGGCCTTACACCTCGTGTCCTCTCTCTAGTGGGCCTCTCCTTGTTAGGCCTCATCCAGCTTCTTTGTGAGTCTCTCCCCTCTGTCTACTGCCTCTGCCAAGCGATGATCAAGCTCTTCGCGCATCTGAATGTGGACATGATTTACACTAAAGCGCTCCCTATGTGCTTTCATGATGTGGAGGGTGAGCTATACAAAGAGTGAAAACGTCAAAAAAAAGAAAGAAAAAAAGAGAGAGAAACAGAAAGAAGAAAGATGGGGAAAGTTCTCTTCAGAAGAACCGACAGAAGGCTGAGAGTGAGAAGGAAGATGTAGAGAGTTAGCATCAGAATTTGAAGAGTCCCGGCAACCTTTGGAAGCATCAATTTTTGTTAATTATGTTATGATAAAATTCAAATTTAGAATAGGATTTGTTTTTCTTCAATCTTTGTGGGTCAGACTTCGTATTTATAAATTTATACTCCACTAGATTTGTGCACATGCGGCTATTTAAAATTAATCAGAACAACAATATTATTAGTTTGATGTTGTGGGCTTTCCTAGTTATGGATTTTTATTTGAATTGGTACTCGCTTTTATGAGTTCTAATTCCAGTTGTCTCTCTTTAGATTGCAGAAAATAATTGAAGTTCAAGGTTTTGGAAATTTTTTTTGGAAGATAAATGGTTTAGGTATTGACTGTTTAAAGGGCTTTGGGATCTGGAGTCTGCTAGCCTCCTCCACTGGTTTGATTAAAAAATATATATAAACGTTAGGGGCATAACATGAAGATATCGTTAAGTTCAAGGGTAAGCTACCATTTATTTGGATGCAATAAGCCAAACCTCAATGAGGCGTGGGTGCCATCCTCCCTGTATTACATTCCTTTACTCTCTATTTGATACTAATACTACCCGCTGATCATTTCAATATTTTTTAGATATATTTTTAGTTTCTTATTTAATTTCGTTAAGCCACTATTTATAGTTTGTGTTTAAATAAGAACGATTCATGTTCACTACATTTCAATATAAAAAATTTTAATAAAATAGCAATTTTAAAAATATAAAACGGAAAACTAAAATAATAGAGAATAGGTAATGTCTCCCTTGAAACTACTTGTAAAGTTATATATACACTCGCACACACTAAACCATTTTAATGTATGCTTGACATATATATATATATATATATATAGGGCTCCCTAAGGTACACTTAGATATGTATACATTTGATAAAAAAAATACGTGATTGCATTCTAAAATATATTATTGTAATTTATTATATGTGATTGCAACTAAATATGTTTGATTATAATCAATAAATATGATCATAGTTAGTAAATCAACAAATTTGATCATATTTACTAATTGTAATAATACATGTTTAATTGTAGTCATATATAATAAATTACAATTATACATTTTATAATATATTCGCACTTTTTTTTTTTTTTTTGTTAAGTATATACATATCCAGATGTATGCTAGAATGTATCATATATATATACACGCGCACACTAAACAATTTTAATGTATACTTGACAAATTATTTTATTAATGCTCTTTCATTTAAAAACTATGAACATATAATGTTGACACTTGACAGTATAAATTTTACAGTAAGAAAGGTCAATGTTAATAAACAAAAATTTTATTCCCACCCGTAAATAATCTAACCTTAGTTTAGCTGGTGTATTTTGTATAAATACAGAAAAATCATTCCTATCATAAATACATGTATGTATACATGTATAGATGGATGCATATACAATTAAGTTTACTCGTACTATTCTTTACACCCTTTTAATTTGCCCTAATCATACAACACAATATATATGTTTTGGCATATATAAATGTAGCCAATCCATCCTTAAGGCTATAGAAGGTAATCCCATTAATATATGTTGCCATAATTGGCCTTATTTATTATATGTATCCATATCCAATTTGATTCAATTATAATTTTGACAGTCAAGAAAATAATAAAATATACTAGACTTGTCTAATTTGTTTGCTCAAAGTTGTGTTATGAATTGTAATAACCATAGTAATCGCCCAATAATTAAGTAAAAAATGTATTAATTATTATTTATATCACATCATTTAAGTATAAAGTTGAGTAAATAATTTGGATGGTTTGACTTTACACAGGAGCAAAATTAATCTTTTTCTTTCTTTTTATTTGAATGAATGGTCAAGATTATGCTAGATAAGATTTCATTAAAATATTAAAAAAGTTAGTATCATTATACACCTCTAACGATATAGTTTTTTGGATTTATGTTCACCTTTTTCTTACATAATCTAGTGTGGATATGCGCAGATTACAAAATTAACTAAACAGTGATTTTTCAAAATTTTCATATTAATTGGAACCCCACTTTTAATCACTCACATCTTACAATTTACTTTATTTTATTTACATCTAATATATAATTATAAATATATGTTATTCTTTTGATGAAGTAGCCATCAACCATTTTTTTGAGAAATGTAATCTTCACAAATCTCTCTCTCTCTACCTCCCTCCCTTTCCCCGCCCCGCCCCCGCCCCCACCCCCCCCTCCCTCTCTCTCTCTCTCTTTTCACTCATCCTAATAGTTTCTATATGATAGTGTCATCTTCATAGTAGAGCAATCATCTTAAAGCTTCCAATTTGCATCAAATATATGAGATTTTTTTATTGTCTTATCTTTTTCTTTAATAATCTAGATCTCTTATTGTCTTATCTTTTGTTTTATAATCTAGATCTTATATATATATATATAGATGTATGCATATTTCTTTGGGTTATTATTATTTATTGTCCTGATTTTTAATTTCATATGTGTCTCAATACACATGAAATTAACAATCATAACAATAACGACGACAAATATATTTTCTTTGGGTTATTATTTGTATTCTTTATCATGTTCTGATTGTTAATTTTATATGTATTGCAGATCTAAGATGTATCATAAATTGTTAATTCTTGAAAGAAGAGAGTGATAAGTAAGTCACTTCCTTCGTATTCTTTTTCACAAAAGTTGTTTTGATGATTTATATAGTTTTTTTTTCTCTTAAGTAGACATTGGATCAAATAATTATCTATTAGTAATAACTGCGATTGTTATTAATAACTTTTATAAAAGATAATTAATTATTACATCCTTTTCTTATTAGATTAGCACACGCGAAAGCATGTATGTATACATACACATAATATTGTAGTTGACACCAATTTTAGAGATCCCAAATTAATTTGATTTCTGGCGCGTGCACACACATTCATTATTTTTACCGAATATTCTTAAAATGGATCAAATACATCTGCTTCAAATGTATTACAATATACTAGATTTAGGGATTTTATATTAATTTTATTTCTTTTTAAATATTCTAGGGTTTACTATCATATATTACATATCTTTATTGATAGTTCTTATATAAAAACTATTATAGTCTATTTCATGAAACAATGCTACAAACATAACCTAGGAATAAGAGAAATAGAAAATTAGAATTATTTTTTTTATTACTGACATTGATTAATAAGAAGAAGGTTCATGTTATTTCAAAGACCTAATAATATTAAACTATATACATAATATATGGTAGCAGAATGCTCAATGAAGAATGATATTTAAAATTGGAAAAAATATAAACGTGAATTTGACACAAAATGCTAGTCATATAAATAGAATTAATAAAGGAAGAATAATTGTAAATTATATACTCAGGGAAAAATTGTTTTCATAATATTATGTAACAATAATATGATATATATATAAACAAATGAGTTTCTTGACCAATGCTTTTCCTAAAAAGCACATGTCAAAATCTTTAATAAATTATACCAAAGTACTTAAACACTACATAATCAATGAGTTTATGTCAAATTGAAAATATTACATAATTATATATTTTGTTTGTTGATTGACAAAGAGCATAGGGAAGAAGACAATATGATTGGATATTCCTCTTCTTCAAATGAAGCTGAGTCCGAAAGAGGAAATTATGGTCAAGGGCTTCCTCGTTCTACACAGTCAGTTAATCTTCAAAGGTAAAGTGTGTGTGTATATATATATATAAATTTTCCTTTCTTTGCTAGAACTTTTTGGGCAAGAAAAATAAAGACATTGTCTTTAAATTTTAAATATGGAAAAAATGTCTTTACTCTTTCTAGTGCACCCAAGTCATTTTTGAACACTCAAAAATGCATATAAATGTATTTTATCCAAATTACAAATCATACACTCCAAAAAATCTTGCATTCAACGACTTATTTATGTCTTATAAAGGGTGTTTGATTTATATAGGGTGCTTGATTTATAATTTTAATTTCACTGTTTTTACCTTTTTGAAATAAAAAAAAAAATTCAGTAACTATTAAAAAAGTAGTTATTTTGCTAACTTTTATGTGAAGTTAGTTGTAGATATAACATAAAATCACAACGTCATAGATAAGGAATTTTTATTTTTTAGGTTTTCAATAAATTCTAACCAATCATTTATGTAATCTCAAAATTATATTCTTACCCTTGGAGACCATTTTCAACTTAAAGTTATTGATCAAAAACCTTGTACCATTCTATTAATTTCATAAACTTAGGTATTAATTGTATATATCGTTTATTAGCTTTTTATTGATGAAAAGAACTAACACACATAAATAGTTTGATCTTTTTTTGTTTTTCATAGTATGTACATTTTAATTTAAAATTGGTCTGATTTAACTAGGGCTGTGACGACTTTGGATGCTAGTGCATCAGTTACTCCTATTAGCTCTGCACAAGCATCAATGGTAACAGGGGTGCTTTCCAATCCTACAATGGCGCCGCCTTCACCAACTCTATTCTTGGCTCCTCCTCCGAGGGTAAGTGTTCTTGTAAACGATGTTTATTTTAAATAGAAGCGCTTATATAATAGTGCAAACCGTAACTAAAATCACAATCTGTAAAAATTGTTCATACGTGCTTCATATGTTTAGCGGTTCATTTCATGTATCGTAAAACTATCTTGAAGTTTCCATAATTTTGAAAGAATATATAGAAAGACCTTGATGGTTTAAAACTCGTCAAAAGATGTTTAGAGATAACTTTGAAATCATCAAGATCCATACAGATTTAATTTACATTAGAAAAGAAATTAATGTCAAACGATACTATCTAGGTTAGTGTAGTTGAATAACAAATGTAATAGGAAATTAAGTAATGTTTATATTACTTCAACACAAATTTTGTGAAGTTTTAACATGAATTTTAGGCATTTTCTTTTTCATGTTTCTTTTCATGCTCTAAAAGCACATCTACAACCTCCGTTATTATATACACTCTAATGATAAAAATGCCTTTGTTGACTGTGATCAGAGACAGCCAATATCTCAAGCTGGACTGTTCCAGACTCAACAAGGACATCAAATAACTTCGAACAATCCAAACCAAGTGTCTTTTCCCTCACAAGGCGTGTTTGATGGGGAGCGATTGATCAATCATGGCCCTCCAGTTCCTGCTGATCATCATCACCAAGCCGTAAATAATAATGCTCAGCTACCAAAATCCAATCTGCCATCAAATATTCACATGGACTCTCCATCTTCTGCTACGACTGCAACTCCTCGGGCTCGTGAGCTTCCCATTCCTCAGTTCCTGGTGAGGACGTTTTACAAGTGCTTCTTTATGAATTAGCTTTACTATTTATACACATGAGTTTTCTACTCAACCATTTGAAAGCACGTATATATAAAAAAAATATATATAAAGCATGTTCTAGCATACACTTGGAGTGTACATATAAAAAAAAATGATTACATTTTAAAATTATTGATTATAATTTATCATATCTAATTATAACTAAATATATGTGATTACAATCAATAAATATGATATTGTCGATCACCTTTACTGATTGTAATAAAACATGTTTAATTGCAATCAGATATAATAAAGTATAATTAGTAATTTTAGAATGCAATCATTCAAACTTTTTGTCAATTGTATGCATATCTTAGGGATACCCAAGAGTACCCCATCCATATATATATATATATATATAGTTTTTTATTAAAATATTTTGAAAAGTTTTTTCAAGACAATATTAAAAGCATATTTCCAGATAAACTGCCACATTCACAATAATTAGTTTTGTAAAAAAAACCAAACTAAGATAGTGCATGAAAAATATGCAAAATTCCGACAGTTACAATTTCTAAATAAATTATAAATTAAATTCTAAATCACCTATCTTTTTTCTTTATCAGGCAACTACAAGAAATGAAAACATTGGATCTCCTAGTAAGAGGCCAAAATGGTCAAACAGTCAGTCACAGAATAATCAGCCGGCCTTGGGTGATCCCTCTGCTCCCATTTTTGGGTACTTTTTTTCACTCATCTCTTACAGCATCTAATCAATTAATATGATCAAAAAAAATAATAGAAAGGTTCAAGAATAAAACGTCAAAAGTTCCTTTTTTCCCCCAAAAACGTCAAAAGTTTTCAAGTTCTAAAAATTTTTTAAAGGAAATAAAAGTTTTTTCAACCATCAACTCATCTTTAAGCTACCACAGTTAGACCAACCAATAAGAATGACGAAATGCACTTAAAAACTACATGTGCAAGTGCTTTTCTCCGTTACTGGACTTACATATACGTGAAAGTAATTGTTTTGGCTTTGATTTTTAGGCAACAAGAATTGAGAATGCGAGGGGCGATGGGTCCAGATATTGCATCACTTAACCTTCATCAAAGTGCTAGCTCTCATCAGTTGCAAATGGTTAATTACCAATCTCAGATTCATGATCTTTAGTTATTTTTCTTTATGTATGCTATTATACTTTACAATTATGTTTTATCTTTTTTTTTTTTTCCTTCTTTTCATATAGAGAATGGGAGCTCCCATGGGTAATCCGTTCCCATTTCAAGCTGAAGGAGGAACATCTTCAAACTACAATAGCAATCAGGTTTGCTTTAATCCCTATGCTAATTTATTTTTTATTTGTTAATAAAGATTGCTTGAAATTTTTTATTAAGTAAATAGTACTTTTGATCTTAACAGTGCCTTTCCTTAATAAAGTATTAAACTAATTCTAGTTAATTACTATTAGACCTAAAACTTAAGTTGATAGAAAAGATTCTAACTATAATATTTAAAATTTAATGTTGACATGTGACAATACTTTTCAAACAGTGTTACAATCTCACGGGATGAGGTTGCATGAAATAAGAATGCTTTAGGTTCTATACAAAGAGAGGTTATGAATTTCAATAGTCTTAAATTATAAGATCTTGTATTCTACAATAATCTTCGATTTAAAGTTGATATACGAACAAACAATGGCAGATCTATGGGTAGTTAAGAGACTATTATAGTTAAGTTATTACAAAAATATATTAACATATAAATAAAAAAAAAATGAAACAAAAAATAAAATGTAATTTATAATTTGACATAGAAAATATAATATTACTCCATTTTTTCTTTTTCTTTTTGGTCAGTTTTCCTTTCAACTTATCTTTATATACACTTCTAATATCTTTTTTGATTTTTTAACCCAAATTAAATTAACATAAAAAAAATTACTCTTTCTTTATGATGATAATAATTTTAGACTTATATTCCTACTAAATTGTTTAATTCAGCATTTGTTTTTTTTTTTTCTAAATGTAGATGAGAATGAATTGGATTGATAACATTCCACCAAGACCACCTCTTCCAGATATAAGGTATAGTTTGAACCAATTAAACTATTTTATTTTGCTTAGAAAGAAGTTCTTAAATTATATATTATTGATGTAATAAACATTTTTAATTTAAAAAATTGCAGGCACACCCAAAATATTGGTGTTTATGATCCACTATATGAAAGTATCGGCTTGCCTGTGGATCCTCATTTGAGAGCATTTCTTGCTTGGCGCAATGCTGGTAAGGCTCCCAACTCACACACTAATTCTGTTATTAGTTTTTATGGGTTAATATCATTGACCTTCCAAATGTTTTAGTAAAATTAAATAAATTTACACGGTTTTAAATTTTGTTAAGAATAATATCCTTTAAAATTTTCAAACTTTTAGAAATATTCGAGTAAAACTTGTCAAAAGCTTCCAGTAGATTTTTTTTCAAATTCTGTTTCATGGTTAAATCTGTTGTATAAAATGTTCTGGCGAAATCTATTTTAATATATAGCAAAATATTTTACGAATACTAGCTTTTCATCACTGCTTTATAGAAAGTATTATTTAGCTTTTCCAACTTTTTAATTTAATATATGTGCATAGATATAATTATATAAAAAGATTTAAAACTCTTTGTAATAATTTTAAGGGAGATTTATATCTACATTTTATATAAAAGCACATGAATCTAACTGTATTTAATCTAAAAATAAAAAAGGTCAGTGATATTAAACCTAAACATTATAATATACTTGTACAGTACTTATCTTAACGCATTTGCTTTCATGCAACAGGCAGGGATTAAGACAAATGGGACATAGAATTTGTTTGGATGCAAGAATTCTAGTTATTGCTTGTTTTAATTGGTCTTGGTATCTTTGGAGAAATAAACTTCATATACCATAATAATGTTCTGAGAAAGGAATTAGGATTTCAGACTTTTATTTGGTATTATGTTTTGTTGGAGTGTACTTCTTAATGGATTTGTACTGCATATTTTTAATCTATGTTTGAAACTAGACTTTGAGACTTGTTTTACAATGGAGCCATATATTCTTCATATGAGGTGCATTTGAGAGTATTATATCAACTTGATTTGCATATGAGTTGGATTAAAAAGAACGAGAAGATATTTTTATATATTACTTTAATGGGAGGGAATTTAAAACATTTAAAGATTTAAACTGAAAGATGTAAGCAACAAAAAGATAGGATCAAGTTTAAGTAAAGTTTTACTTATCTTTTAATTATATTTTAGGCTGTAGCTTTGCCACTGGTGTCTGAATGGACTCATTTTGTTATTCTATTAGTCTTCTTATTGAATGAAATTTGTAATACATTTTTATCCTAATTAAAAGAGGTTTTCAAAAATATAGGTATTGGCTTGTCAGAATACGCCCTAGCGGTTTTTATAATAGACATGCCCCGAGTCCACCCTTGAGTTTAGGGCGGTCTAAGTGCTCATTTAGTTTTTCCTAAAGGATACCGAAAATTTTCTTCTATAACTAAAACTAAAAACAAAAATTATAGCTTGTTTCTTAAAAATAGTCAAACAATTTCAAATGGTTTACTTTTTAAAGACAACTCTAATGTATACTATTACATAAAAACAAATGGGGAAAAAAAAAATCTTGCATTATCTTGTGCCTCGAGGGAGAAAATTAAGCTATTTTCTCCTTTCAATCTTTTTTCTTTGTTTTCTTTTTTTACCAACTTGTGATGGACATTTGAAAAAATGAGTTTTATGAAAGAGTAAGTGCTAGTGTCCAGTAAATAGATATAATCTTTTGAAAAATATTTTTAAATAAAACATAACATATTACTGCTAAAAATAAATAATTTTCAATAGCTAATACAAATTCATATATGAATAATAAAACTGAATTCAAATATCATATTATAGTCAATTGCAAACATCTGTATGAATCATTTGTTTATAACTTTATAAAATATAATCTATAACTATAATCTATAAAACTTCTCTGAAACTTTTTCGGATAACAGCATAGACTTCTTTGGTTTGACCACCACTCTTCAAGCTTCCATTGGATCCTATCCACCTACTTATGGCTCTTATACATGTGTGGGCTCCCAGTCTCCACCCATATAATTTTGAGTAAATAGTTTTATCAAGATGTAATCAATATTCTTTCTCAACATAAAATAATATTACTTAAAACATTCTCAAATATTTCTTATAATAAACTCAAGTTGAAAACATAAAATTTCAATTGGAATTTCTGATACGTATACATATATACTAATTTGTAATAAATTATCATTTCAATTGTAAAACATAATTGATAATTCAAATACGTTATTTGAAATAATAAATATTTCAGTTCTAATAAATAATAAAAATTGAAATATAAATAATCATAATTAAATCAATTTAATTAAAATATAACTATCCACTAACATAACTTTTTTGCTCAAATTTAGATAAAATACAGGTTTCCATTTAATTTCTCATCCTAAATTCATCCGTAAAATCACATTAAACTTAATTTAGAACTTATAAAAAAAATTAACTTATTTTCTAGATTCTAAATCTCATTGAATTTTCTTCTCTGTTTTTCTTCTTTTGCTTCCAATTCCACACTCAATGTTCACTGCCCAGTGTCAATTTTTATTTGTTTGAAAATGCTATTCGCTTCCAACATTTTATATACATATATACATAGTTACATTTTAGTACACTTAGGTATCAATATATTTGACAACTATAAATAAATGATTGCATTTCAAAATTACTCATTGTATTTTATTATATTTGATTATATATTTATTATATCTAATTACAACTAAATGAATCAAATCACATTATAACAATTGATCATGTTTAGTTTGTAATCAAATATGTTTGGTTGTAATAAGATATAATAAAATATAATCACTATTTTAAAATATAATTAGTTCAAGTATATCAATACCCTAATATATTGTAGATTACCCTATATACATAAAACACAGTCGCTTTTAAAAAATTGCTGCTGACTTGTCTCTTTTCTTTACATGAAACACTTACCTCTTTTCTTAAAAAAACAATTGCTACTAATACTCTCTTTCTCAGCCACCCAACATTTTGTCTTTTAATTGATTTTGCTTTGTCAAATGTCTGTCGTACCTTCGCTTTTGTTTGTTTGACTGCCTCACATTTCATTCCTATATCTAAAACCCTAAGCCTATATTACATGCAATAGTACCCAAAATTACTACTAGAAAAATATTTAAATAAGAAAGAGTCAATATATTTTGATGTATTAAAGTTATTTTCACAAGTTTTTACAATTAATTAATACAAGGAAAGATTGCTCAATGTGACTAGGTGCTAGGGGGAGCCATCATTAATATACATATAATATATATTTGTATATTTATAATATTAATATACATATGATAATGGTATTAATGATTGTTAGTTAAGTGACTATCGAGCCATATGTATTCAATGTTAAGTGTGTGTTATGATAGAAAGGATCTCAAGAGACGCCTTGTTAATTTATTATGTAGTTGCATTGAAAATTATATATTATTTCATCAAAATTTCTGTCAAACGAAAAAAAAAAGAAGGAAATTTTATTGAAATTAATATAGATAATATTAAGATAAAATGGAGTCTATTTAAAAGTTTAATTAATTATTTGAAATAAGAGTGCCAAAAGATAAAAAGGATAATTATTATACAAAATGGAGTGACTTTAGAATTTTTTGAACTTTAAGCTTTTACGTTGGATTGTTTTTTAAAATAAATATTCAAAAGAAAAAAAAAAAAAAAAAAAAAAAAAAAAAAAAAAGAGGGATTGCAAGGAGACAATAGCTTAATTTTCTCCCTCAGGTGATTGCATGGTTCAAAGTAAGAATTAAACCTTTGTACATTAATTTTCCTATATTTAAGGTCGAGCCACAAGATAACGCAAGATTTTTTTTTTTTTCGTAATTGTTTTTATGTGATACTATACGGTGTCAACCTTATTTTATCAAGTTAGAGTTGTCTTTAAAAAATAACTTATTTGAAATCGTTTGACTACTTTTACGAAACATATTATAATTTTCGTTTCTAGTTTTAGTTTTAGAAGAAAATTTTGGTATCCTTTAGGAAAAAGTAATTGAGCTCCTAGAAAGTCCTAAACTCAAGGGTGGATTTGGGCTGGTCTATAATAGCCATTAGGACATATTTTGACAAGCCAATACCTATATTTTTGAAAACGTCTTTTGATCAGGATAAAAATGTATTACAAATTTCGATAAGAAGACTAATAGAATCACAAAATTAGTCCATTAAGACACCATCGGCAAAGTCATAGCCCAAAATGTACTTAAAAGATAAGTAAAACTTTATTTAAACTTGGTCCCATATCTCTTTGTTACTTACATCTTTCAGTTTAAATCTTTAAATTTTTTTAATTTCCCTCCCAATGCTGTAAAATATATAGCAATATCTTCTTGTTCTTTTTAATCCAACTTGTCAACCTATTGCCGTGTCATCTACAAATCAAGTTTATATCATATGAAGAATATATAGCTCCATTGTAAAACAAGTCTCAAAGTCTAGTTTCAAACATAGTTTAAAAATATGCAGTACAAAACCGTGAAAAAATACACTCCAACAAAATCAACAAAATATAATACCAAAAGTCTTAAATCCCAATTCCTTTCTGAGAACATTATTATGGTATATGAAGTTTATTTTTCCAAAGATACCAAGACCAAATAAAACAAGAGCAATACTTAGAATTCTTGTATACAAACAAAATCCAAGTCCCATTTGTCTTAATCCTTGCCTGCAGTTGCATGAAAGCAAATGCGTTAAGATAAGTCTACAAGTATATTATAATGTTTAGGTTTAATATCACTGACCCTTTTTACTTTTAAATTAATAGAGTTAGATTCATGTACTTTTATATAAAAGGTGGAAATAAATCTCCCCTTAAAATCCATTGCAAACCTTCTTTGAAAATGAATTTTAAATATTTTTATACAAATAACTATAATTATTGTAATCAAATGTGAAGTTTTTTTTCTTTTTTTGGATTGATTTTAAATAGTCTCCATCAACTCCAGAATAACTAAAAATGAAAATAAATAATGTTTTTAATTAAGTATACATAATCTTACAATTTAAAAATCGCTTAAAAAGTATAAGAAAAAAATTGATAATGTTTTTACCAAATGGTAGTCTACTTAATTTTTTATTTGTGATCATAATATAATGTCTGGCAATCAAACTATGTAAACTTTATATTTATACTAGAAATTAAGTTTCTGCTAGAAATACAACTTAAGGAAATATAACATAACATATTTTTTATGCAAGAAAGTTTTTTTTTTTTTATATCATTTTATTGGTTACAAACAAATATAAATTACAAGAGCAATTAAAAAATAAGAGATAAAAATTAAAGCATGATTATACTTTAAAAAGTTAGATGTAACAAATTAAAATTTATATGTTATAATTTTAGGATTCATTGATTTGATTTTCATGTCAAGTTAGAGATGTAAATATTATACTTAAAATGTCTAAGAATGTATTAATATTTTAATAAAAGTGGTAAATACATTTAAATTTTTATTCACATAAATATATTTAAATTCACTTTTTATGACATATATTATTCTTATAATAGAGATTCTGAAATATTTCTAAAAATTTGAAAATTTCAAAGGATATTATTCTAAACAAAATTTAAAGCCATTTTGATTTATTTAATCTTACTAAAACATTTGGAAGGTCAATGATATTAACCCATGAAAACTAATAACAGAATTAGAGTGTGAGTTGGGCTTACCATCATTATTGCGCCCAGCAAGAAGAAACGCTCTCAAATGAGGATCCACAGGTAAGCCAATAGTTTCATATAAAGGATCATAAAGGCCAATATTTTGGGGGCGCCTGTAATTTTTTTTTAATTAAATATGTTTGTTGAATCAGTAATATATGTTTTTAAGTTTTTCTTTCTAAGAAGAATAGAATAGTTTAATTGGTTCAAACTATACCTTGGATGTGGACGAGTCGGAATGAGAAAGTTCTGTCCCGGAGGATTTCGGTCGACTTGTTGAAGAGGATTTTGGTTGATTTGTTTGTTTGGCCATTGCGGCCTTTGACTAGAAGATCCAATCTTTCCATTTCCTGTAGTTGCCTGATAAACCGAGAAAAAAAAAAATTATAGGTGATTTAGAATTTAATTTATATTGATAATATATAATTTATTTAGAAATCGTAACTGCTAAAATTTTGCATATTTTTCATGCAGTATCTTAATTTATTGTTTCTGGTAATTAGTTTTGTTAACAAAGTTGATTATTATATGTGCATGTTATACTTTATTTCGAAATATGCTTTCGATATCTTAAAAAACTTTTTGATAAATTTTAGTAAGAATATATATATATATATATATATATATATACATAGGCTTTCGAATATTCAAGTAGAAAACACACGTATATAAATAGTAAAAACACTTCGCAAAGAAGCATTTGTGAAGTAATGATGGAGTGTATAGAATCATTTATAAAATAATAATTTGGAACATGTGGAGATATTGATTCTCTCTTATTACAATCAACGAATGCATTTTTATCATTAGAGTATAATAATGGAGTTTATAGGAGTGCTTTTAGAGTGTGAAAACAAAAATGTCTAAAATTCATGTTAAAATTTCACAAATTTTGAGTTGAAGTCATACAAACTTAATTTCCTATTAGATTTTGTATTCAACTACACTAAGCAGCTAGATAATATCATTAACATTATTTATTTATTTTTTCCAATTTAAGTTAACCTTTATAGATCCTAATGATTTCAAAGTTCTCTATATACATCTTTTGACAAGTTTTAAACCATCAAAGTCTTTTTGAATATACTTTTAAAATCATGGAAAGTTCATAATAGTTTTGCAATACATGAAATGAAATGCCAAAAATGTGAAGCATGCATGAAAAAGTTTTGCAGATTATGTTTTTAATTAGTTACAGTTTGACACTACTATAAAACAAACATTGTTTATTAGAGCACTAACCCTCGGAGGAGGAGGCAAGAATAGAGTTGGTGAAGGCGCTGTCATTGTAGGATTGGGAAGCACCCCTGTTGCCATTGGTGCAGAGATAATAGGAGTAACTAATGCACTAGCATCAAAAGTCCTCACAGCCCTAGTCAAATCCAACCAATTTTAAATTAAAATGTAAATAATATGATAAACAGAAACATCAAACTAAATATGTGTTTTAGTTTTCATCAATAAAACGCTAATTACGATATATACAATCAATACCTAAGATTAAGAAATTAATAGAATGGTACAAGGCGTTTCATGAATAACTTTCTAAGTTGAAAACTCTCTCTAAGGGTAAGAATATAAATTTGAGAATACAAATGAATGGTCAGCATTTATTGAAAACCTAAAAAATAAAATTCCTTACTTATAGCATGGAGTTTTTATGTTATATATACAAATAACTTCACATAAAAGTTATCAAAACAACAACTTTATTAATAAATATTGATTTTTTTTTTTAATTTTAAAAATGTAAAAACATTATAATTAAAATTATAATTCAAACATCTTTTATAAGGTATAAACAAGTCCATGAATTCTAAATTTTATGGAGTGTACAATTTGTAATTTTGATAAAATACATTTAAATAAACATTTTTGAGTGTTAGAAAATGATTTGGGTATATTAGAAAGATTAAAGACAATTTCTTAATTTTTCATGCCCACAAAGTTTTAATAAAGAAAAGAAAATTTATATATATATATATATAGAACTTTTATAGTCAGTGCCTCCTAATTTTAAAAAGTTAGAATAATCAATCAAATTCATCAATTGTACTTAAATTGAATAGGAGAAAGAAATTATTTTAAGAGAAAGAATACAATAGATAAATTTAATTAGTTCGTTCTAACTTTTTAAAGTAAAAAAACACTGACCATAGAAGTTTTGTATATATATATATATATATTAATTACCTTTGAAGATTAGCCAATGGTGCAGATTGAGTAAGATCTTGATCATAATTTCCTCTACCAAACTCAGCTTCATCTAAAGAAGAGGAATATCCGCTCATGTTTTCTTCTTCCATATGCTCCTTGTAAATCAACAAACAGATACATAATTACATAATATTTGTAATTTTACATAAACTCATTGGTTATATTATGTTACAAGTACTTTGGTAGAATATATTAAAGATTTTGATATGTTCTTTTTAGGAACAACATTGGTAGAAATGTTTCAATTTTTTTCTTCTTTGTGATCATTCTCAAAATTTTTAATGATAAAGTGTGTGTATATATATACATATATATATGTATGTATGTATATATATGTATATTAATTTATAAAGTTAAAAAGAAAAGAAAAGAAAAGAAAACATTGCAAGACAGATTATTATATTAAAATATAATTATTCTTTGAAACATTTAAATGTTTATTTAAAAATTAACTCCGATGTTTTTTCAAAAAGAAAAAAGTTAGATGCATATATTTTAACCTAAAACAATTTTAAAAACAATATTCACTATGTACTTATCTCAGTGTTTCAAAAATCGTTGGAAATCGACCATTTTTTGGCGATAAAATGCTGACTGACATGTTGTCGGTCCCATAAGGGTGAGATCAATGACCAGAATTTGATGGGTTGGTTAATCGACAGAATCAGCCGACTAATCATTGACCAGTGTGATATCGATGTCATATATGGATGGAAGAAAATGAGAAGAAGAAAAATAAAAGAGAAGAAGAAGAAGGGGAGAATAAGAAGAAGGCATTGGAAAGGGTGGAACTAGCACAGTTGTAGCCTCTGCTATGCTAGTACTCGGAGCAGATGGAGCCAGAGTAATGGTAATGGTGGGGGTCATGATGGCGAGCCTTCTCGCATGGATAAGCAAAGAGATAGTCGATCTAGTCATGATGCAGCTGTGCGCGAGCGAGAGAGAGAGAAAGAGAGAGAGGTGGAGAGTCAGCTCATCGGTGTTTAAAACATATATATATATATATATATATGTGTGTGTGTGTGTGTGTGTGTGTGTGTGTGTTACGATAAATTACGCAAACCCCACTGAGGTTTGATAAAATTACACCAATATCTAAATTTTGACCCTTAATGTTTAAAAAATATCAATTTATGCCCTTAGATTTAAAAAAAATAATAATTTTCTCCCAAAACAATACTTGCTGATTAATTACCGAGTAGTCGCTAAATTGCTAGCTGCTGTCTCATCGGTTAATTAGCAATTAACGATTTTTGGAACCATGACTTATCTAAAAACTTTGAATACACATTCTAAACATTGTATTTATTTGTTTTAAACAGCACAATATAAAGTTTCTTCTTTCAAAACCCAAAAATACTCTTAAATACGTCATAATTTAGAATATATATATATATATAGAAGTAGAAGAAGAAAAGAGATCCTTGTTGATATAAAATACTGTTTCTCAAAGAGTAAAATCATAAAGTTTTCAAGTAATTCACTTATTTTTATAAACACAAAAACAAATACTAGCTAAAACAATTTGTACAAGCCATATAAATTTATCATATTATCGTTATATAACATTATAAAAACAATTTTTCCCTGGGTATATAATTTATAATTATTCTTCCCTTTCTAATTCTTTTAATATGACTAGCATTTTGTGTAAAATTCATCTTTATATCTCTTCCAGTTTTAAATATCATTCTTCATTGAGGAGTCTGCTACCACATATGATTTATATAGTTGTAGTTGATATGTTACCAATTCTTTCTAGTCCTTCATCTTTAAATTTTTAGCTTTTCTCAAAATAATATTAAATTTTATTGATATTAAAAGTGTAATATATTATTAGGTCATTGTAATAACATGACCCTTTTCTTAATAAATAATGTCAATAAAAAAAATAATTCCAATTTTCTAGTTCCCTAATTCCTAGTTGATTTTCTTAGCCTTGTTCATGAAATAGACTATTTTAGTTTTTATACAAGAACTATCTGTGAAGATATGTAATATTTGATAATAAACCCTAAAATATTTAAGAAATAAAATTAATATAGAATCCCTAAATCGAGTAGATTGTAATACATTTGAAGCTAATATATTTGATCTGTTCGAAGAATATTCAGTAAAAATACTGAATGTATGTGCACACGCTGGAAATCAAATTAATTTAAGATCTCTAAATTTGGTGTCAATTGCAATAATACGTGCATACATGTATGCATTAGCACGTGCGCTAATCAGAAATGGATGTATTAATTAATGATCATTTATAAAATTAAATATTAACAATCACAATTATTATTAATAGATAAATATATTATTCAATAGCTACTTAAGAGAGAAAACTATATATTCCATCAAAACAACTTTTCTGAAAATAAATATGAAAGAAGTGACTTACTTACCACTCCTCTCAAGAGTTGCACAATTCACGCAATACACCTTGAATCTGCAATACAAATCAAATTAACAATCAGAACAATAAAAAAAACAAATAACAACTTAAAGAAAACATAATATATATATATACATACATACATATAAATATATATATATATATGTGTGATTTTCTTATTGTTTTTTCTATATATTTTAATAATCTAGATCTTATCTATATATATATATAAAAGATCTAGATTATTGAAATATATACATAAAACAATAAGAAAATCACATATATTTGATATGTGTGTGTATATATATATCAGGTCTAGATTATTAATATATATATATATATATAGACATAACAATAAGAAAATCACATATATTTGATGTAAGATGTAAGATTTAAGATTATAACCCTACTATGAAGATAAAACTTTATCATATGAAAATGATTAGGATGATTGAGAGAGAGAGAGAGAGAGAGAGAGAGAGAGAGAGAGAGAGAGTTATGAAGATTACATTTTCTCAAAGAATGGTTGATGGCTACTTCATCAAAAGAATAACATACATTTATATTATGAATTATACTATATAAATATATTAAATGTAAAACTATAATCAAGTAGATTGTTAGATGTGAGTTACCAAACTGGGATTCCAGTTAATATGAAAAATTTGTAAATCATTATTTAGTTAATTTTGTTATCTATGTGTATCCACATTAGATTATGTAAGAAATAAGTGAACATAAATCTAAAAAAGTTATATCATTTGAGATGTATAACAATAAAAAATTTTCCAATTTTTCAATAAAAGCTTATCTGGCCTGACCATTTATTAAATTAAAAGAAAGAAAAATATTTATTGTTTCTGTGTAAAGCCAAACTGTCCAAATTATTTATTCAAATTGATAATTAAACTATGTGACATAAATAAATAATAATTATTAAATTATTTACTAACTATTGCCCGATTATTATGGTTATTACAATTCATGACACAACTTGAGCAAACAAATTAGACAAGTGTAGTATTATTGTGTTATTTTCTTCTTTGTCAAAATTATAATTGAATCTAATTGGATATGGATACAAATAATGAATAAGATCAATTATGGCAAATTATATTAATGGGATTACCTTCTATAGCCTTAAGGATGGATTGGCTAGAATTTTATGCCAAAACATATATCTTTTGGTGGATGGATTATTGAAAGGGTGTAAAGAATAATACAAGTAAACTTATTTGTATATACATCTATCCATACATGTATATGGTAGGAAAGATTTGTTTGTCGATATACAAAATATACTGATTAAGCCCTAAGGTTAAATTATTTATAGATAGGAATAAAGTTTTTGTTTATTAACATTGACCTTTGTATTTTGTTTACTTCAATTGCGAGAATCGGAATAAAAAACATAATAATCTAGAATTGGAATGGTTTGGAATCGAAATGATGTATTAGAATCAGAATAAGTTATTTACTTTAATTATAGGAATCAGAATCGGAATAAGCGGTATTCTCATTGAGCAGTTTACTTTACTTTGGAACCAAAATGGATTAATTGCAAGTTACAAAAATGTTCTTGATTAAAATTATGTACACTATAGACATTTGTTTTGTTAAAAAAAAAAAAAAAAAAAAAAAAAAAAAAGCTAACCATTGAGATTTTGCAAATTGCAAAGAAGCATTATGTATTTTTTTTTTTTTTTTTGCGAAATTATGTATAAGATGTAGTGTCAACTTTTTACCATGTAACTCGTCAAAATAGGCTAAAAAAATAGGTTCTTTTTTTTTTTTTTTTTAGTAAAGGTATAAAAGCCATTTTAATTTGGAAGAGAGAACGAGAATGAGAATGAGACTACTAAGTGAGGTGGGGGGAATAAGATTCCATTCACAACTCTAAATCCATATGGAACCCACATTTTCATTTCTATTACGAAATAATTTTTAGAGAAGTAAAACTATCAATTATTCTCATTCGCCATTTTCATTCACCAATCTATAAAGTAAACACAACCTAAAGGTTGATGTTTTTTTAATTGAAAAAAAAAATCTATATACATCATTTGGTAATAATCAAATGATAATTATTTATATATATATTTTTGTCCAAATCTAATGGATGGTTAAGATATTTTTTTTGTTCTAACTTTTTTAAAATTAAGAAGTACTGATGGTAGAATCATTATACACACACACATATATATATATATATATATACAAAGAGAGAGAGAGTAATTCTATTATCAGTATTTCATAACTTTAAAAAGTTAAGAAGAACAAATTAAATTCATCCATTGTATTTAAATTAAATAGGAGAGAAAATATAATGGATGAATTTGATTGGTTTATCTTAACTTTAAAAAAATTTGACATAATTTTTCAAACATATTGAAAGGAAATTAATTGTTCAGAATTAATTTTTTTTTTTTTTAGAAGAGGAGAGTTATTATAGAGTTGTGTTGCACCAGATAATTACATGTGCACAAATTTCTCTCTTTTAATTTATATTCTTTCCTATTTTCTCTATCCTCTGTTTATTTATTTTTTAATTGATTTTTTTATTTTGGGATATTTTGATCAATATGTTTATTTAAATCTATGCAATATCAATCTTATTCGAAAGGTTATATTGAGAACTTCGAATTCATATATTATTTGCATGATTTGGTTAATTAAATAAAGAGAAAAGATCAAATGAAAATTAAATTAATAATTGTTTTATTTAGTTTAAAGGTAGAGATAAATTAGGGTGAAGTGTGCAAATTCAAAATTAATAACTAATTTATACCCTTCAATATTTTTTGATCCAATGATTGAAAAATTATATAAAAACTTATGTCAAAATTTGTATTCCCCGATCCTATTAATATATATATAGATATGTACACACACACACACACACACACATATATATATATATAGTGCCTTTAAAATGAAGATTCCCTAACTTTAAAAAATTAAGAAAAAATCAATTTAATCAATTGCATTCTCTTTCTTAAAACAAATCCTCTCTTCTATTTAATTCAAATACAACGGATAAATTTGATTGATTTTTCCTAACTTTTTAAATTAGAGAGTCCTCATTTAAAAAGCACTATATATATATATGCGCATTCTAAGGTGCACCTAGTATATGCATATACTTAATAAAAAAAAAATGTAATTATATTCTAAAATATGTGATTGCAATCTATTATATATGATTATAATTAAACATGTGTGATTACAATTAGTAAATATGATCACATTTGTTGATTATAATCATATATTTAGTTGTATTCACATTTAATACATTACAATCACATATTTTAAAATTCATTCACATTTTTTTTTTATTAAGTGTATGCATATACTTGGTGCACACAATGCGATCCCATATATATATATATATATATATATATAGGTTCTACCTTAGTGCCTCCTCGCTTAAAAAAGTTAAGACAAAAAAATCTCAATCATCCATTAGATCTGATGAATAGAAAAAAAAATATTAGAAATAAATAATTATCATTTGATTATTACTAAAAAACCTCATGAAAGCTTCTTATGATGGTAATAATCAAATGATAATTATTAATTTATATATTTCTCTCTCTTTTTTTTTTTTTTCTGTCTATCAAATTAAATGGATGGTTGAAATTTTTTTGTCCTAACTTTTTTTAAAGTTAGGACAGTGAAACCACTATGTGTGTGTGTGTGTGTGTGTAGTATTGAAAGTGCACAGGTGCTAGCATCTTATGACATTAAGGCAACAAAATCAATACAGCAAACTTCATGGATTGTTGACAATTGACTATCATAAAATTTGAATAAATGTTACAATAGCATAAGCGATGTTACAACAATTGATTCAGTATTATAACAATTTTGAGCATTTTAGCAATGTATAGTAAAAAGCGAAGTATTCTTACATTGATTTATTGTTGTGAATCAAGTAAGTTTTTATGATTTTTCTCAGTGTTAATTCCATAATTATTTGGTGAGAAAAGTTATCTATTTTTATGAATATCTTTTTATTAATTGGAGTTTTCTTTTATTGAAAGATATTTCCTTTTGGGATAGAAGTCATTAAAAAAATATTATTTTGAGATATTCTTTTCGGGAAAATCTTTAGAAATATCTCTTTTCTTATCTTTAGAAATATCTCATTTCTTTCCCTACAAAATTTTCAAGTGAATCTAACTCTTTATTTGCATATTTGGTTTAACAAAATTGGTCTTTTGTCTCATGAATGGATCTAGACATTGTTAAGGATAAAATTGGTCAAACTATTAAATAGGATTGAAACTCATTAACAAGTTGATTACTTTGGACAAGGCCTCGTGAATATAAGGTAAAACCGAACCATGTTAAAATTATCGTTGTGTTCATTTTACTTTATCAATGCTTTTGTACTTATATTATTGCAACAAGTAGTTTGCATGTTATAACATGTTCTATTTTGTTACAATATTCAGTCAAGTGTCATAACATTTGTCAACTAGTTATAATAATCACAAAAATTAGGTACTGCACAGTAAACAAGTTCTTTCAATTGGTATCAAAGCTAGTAACTAGATATCACTTAGGCTATGTTTGGTACATGTGCAATGGGGTGGGATTGAGATTTAATTTTTTTCCATCCTCCCATGTCCCACATTTGAGTCACGTTTGAGGCAAGGAAGGAAATGGATATTTTCATTCTTGGGCCTACCTCTATTTCTAATCAACTTGGGAAATGGAAACCCAAGCTCAACAATGGGTTTCCCATTTCTTAAGTTGACTAAAATCTTTTTTTTTTTTTTTTTTTTAATTCATGTTCTCTCTCCACATAACTTTTCCTACAACCCAAGCTCAACCGTCTCGTTCTTCCACCACTACCACCCTAAACAACCAACATCACCAGCAATCCAAAATTAATTGCAACAACAAGCCCATAAATTGTAAATGAAAAAAAAAAAAAAAAAAAAAACCAAATCAACTGCAATAGTTGTATGGCACCAGTGATAGACTCATCAACATCTATCATCACCGACAAGAAAAAGAGATAGGGAGAGAAATAAGTGAGGGCAGTAGACCTGCATCTCTGCTTTCTCCAGCAATAGTGGTGATGAAGATGAAGTTTGACACGGTTGATTTTGAAGTGAAAAAGGACAGTGGCTAGAGAAATAAGTGAGAGCAACAAACCCGGGTCTCCACTTCTTTGGTGATAGTGGCGATCAAGACAGAGCTTGACATGGTTGTTGGAGTGAGAGAGGACGGTGGCAAGAGAAAAAAAAAATGAGAGATGAGCTCGTTGGGGAGGGATTAGAAGACGGAAATGTTAGAGTAGGGTAGGGGCGGTGAGGATGATGGCCACCACTTCTCTGGCGGCGGTATGGAGAAGAGTAGACAAGACAAGGAAAAAGAGGAGAGAGAGAGAAAAGCTTATTTATTTTGTTTTTAATATTTTGATTTTAATATTAATATAATTTTAATCCAATTCTAAGTCCTACCAAATATAGGACAGTAATTTTGTAATATAATCTAATACATTCCATTCTATTCCAATCTTGTTTACCAAATATAGCCTTAATGAGATCTCAGGGAATTTTTAATCTGTTTGCTTTGCAGCATGGCAACATTATCAGAAGGTACTTCAATTTCGTGACCTTCTTTACGTAATGGATCCAATTACCCATATTAAAAAGCGAGAATGATGGCATTCATCAAATATATTGATGAAAGAGCTTGGAAGTTAGTTTTGACATGATGGACTAACCCAATTACAATAGATGCTTAACAAAGAATAGTTTTAAAGCCTTAACTATCGTAAACTGCAAAAGAAGATAGACTGGCAAATTACAACAACAAAGCTCTATATGCTATCTTCAATGAAGTATATGTGAATCAATTCAAATTATTTTCACTTGCATCACAACGAAGGCAACATGAGATATCATTCAAAATATTCATGAAGGAATGGATGATATGAAATGGTCCAAATTACAAATGCTTACATCTAAATTTGAAAATTTAAAAATGTTTGAAGATGTGTTACTTTTTTTTGCTGAACGGAGTCGCATTTCTAATAAATATTTTGCCTTAAGTGAAAGAATTCTAGAGAGCAAACTTATATTAAAAGTCCTAAGGTCTCTCCCAAATAAATTTCAAGCAAAAGTGGTGGTAATTAAAGAATGCAAGAATATGGATGTGATAAGGATGAATGAAATGATGGGGTCACTCCAAGCTTTTGAATTAAATTTGCAACAGAGAAAAAAGGAAAAATTAATTGCCTTGAAAGTAGCTCATGAGGGAACCATGAATTCCAAAGTATCAGAACTCGATGGAGATTCTGAATTAGTTTTGCTAACTAAGAATTTTCACAAGTATCTCAAGAATATGGGAAAAACTTCAAAAGTTGTTTCTAAACCTTTCAAAGGTAATAATTTTTCAAAAGTCATGGATACTAACAAGAAATAAGGTGTTCAATGTAGGAAATGTGATGGCTATAAACATGTACAAGTTGAATGTGCTAACACGTTGAAAAAGAAGTCCAAGGCAATAAACACCATTTGGGGTGATGAAGAATTAGACAATAGCAGTGATGGAGAGTTAGCAAGACAGATTAGTCTTATCTCTCCTTTGAATATTGACACTTTGTGCACTGTGCAGAAAAAAACAGATCATGTCACAATAGAAACTGAAAGTGTTACAATAACAACTAAAATTGTTGCAACAGATGACGACATGATAGTATGTAGTGATGAGTTTGATCTTGACGAATAATTTTTTCAAGAGGCTTACCAAAATATGTTTTTTTCAATGGTTAAGAGTTTGTGATGAAAATCGTTCTTTGTTGAAAAATAATGATACTCTTGTAAAAACTAATGATAATTTTGAGAGAGAAAAGTATAGGAACTTGAGATTTTACTTGCAGAAAAGGAGTCAAGAATAGAACTTTCAAGTGAGCTTGAAAGAACTCAAAAGGTTTGAAGATGATGAACTCTGGAACTGAGAGGTTGACTGAGATTCTGTTAGTAGGAAAACTAGTTGGAATCATTTTAGGTTAGGTTTTAGTGGTCAGAAATCAAGAACAAAAATTGTGTTTGTTAAATCTTAAGGTAAGGAGTTTGTTGCAACATCCAGAATGCCTATTGCAACTTGCACGCAGCTTGTTATAACAGCAAGTAAAAAATTAGAAGAGTCTGGTTTCATAGGTAAGCCTGTAAGATTGGTTCCAATCTATCATTTGGGTGGTGTTAAGGGTCACATTCGGCCTAGATGTTATGCCATGATATATTTTCTCATAAGAGGTTTTCCAAAACAAACACCAAGAGTTAAATTGAATTTAAATAATTCACCTAAGAAAGTTTGGGTAAAGAAATCTTATTTGAATTGTTTTACTGCTTTATCTTGTTAATAATTGTTCTTTTAACTCATGATATTTTGATAGTGGCTGCTCAATACATATGATAGGAGAAAAAGAAAGTTTAAAAAATTACAAGACATTGTCAAGTAGTTAAGTCACTTTTGGTGATGGAGCTAAAGGTAGAGAGTACTTGGAAAATGAGTTTTGAATGTTGAGTGATTTCCAAAACTTGGAGTAGTATTGTTTGTGGGAGGACTTAAAGCTAAATTGATTAGTATAAGTTAAATTTATGATCAAACCTTTTATGTGAATTTCACTATGAATAGATGTGTCTTGGAAAGGAAAAGATCTATGGATAGCTATTATATTCTAACTCAATCTTTGTCATGTCATAGTGCATTAAATTCTAATATAAATTTGTGGCACGAGCAACTTGGTCGTTTGAATTATGGATCCTTAACAAAACTTTTTTTTGAAAGTGTTATCCAAAGAGTTCCCACATTGAGCAAGAAATATTCATAAGTATGTGGACCATGTCAGCATGGTAAATAGCTAAAGAATGTATACAAATTATACATCACGTCACAACAACAAGAGTGTTGGAGTTACCCCACATGAATCTTATGGAATCTATACAAGTAGGATGTTTGGGAGGTAAGAAATATGTGTTTGTGTGTGTTGATGATTTCATTTACAGGTTCTTCAGAGGAAAAGGTGATTGACAACTTGATTGAAGATTAACTTGACAGCACTGTCAAAGACCAGGTTGATGTAATATGAGCAGATTATGTTATAGCATGAGATGATAGTGTTACAACAAGATCAGTACAGCAGCAAAAAACAACAAAAACCGAAGCAACCTCAACAAGTGATGCTCAGAATTCTAAGGAACCCTTATTTAGGGTCAAGAAAAAAAATCCAGCAAAACTCATCATAGGTAATCTTGATGAAGACACGATCACAAGAAATAAAATGTGAATGTAGTGCAACATCTATGCTTTAATTCCATGATTGATGAGAGTTTTGCTCCTATTGCTAGGCTGGAGTCAATAAGATTGTTGTTTGCTATTGCTTGCATGATTGATTCTAAACTCTTTTAAATGAATGTCAAAATAACTTTTTTGCATGAATTTCGCATGAGGAAGCATATGTGGAACAACCCAAAGGATTTGATGACCCTCATTTTTCTAAACACATTTTCCAGCACATTGACATTTGTCATCACTGCATTAGGGATCTAGTTGAACAAAAGAAAATTGTTTTGAAATATGTTGAAACAAACAAACAGCTTGTAGATATCTTTACAAAACCTCCTAATTCTATTAGATATGACTCCTTAAGGAAATCTTTAAGGATTTTTTCAATTTGAATGTATACATTTGCAATACCAATTCCTTTATTTATTTATTATTATTATTTTAATTTAGATTGTTTTTCTAAGAAAAGATTGAAAGTGAATTCAAAAGTGAAATTCATTTTCTTATATGATTCTTGTTGTCTGATTGAATAATACAAAGTTGATGTCTGACATTTTAGTTTTCCTTAAAGTATAGCCTTGATGAATTTTGTAAATTGAGTCTATACTTTGGAACTTTGTTAAATCTTTGTGTGAAAAAATAAATAAATAAATCAAAAGCTTTCATTACATCCCATGTTAGGAAAAAATTATCTACACTGATGTGTGAAAGCTAACCATAAGTAATTTAGGTCTTTATATCACAAATATAGATGGGATAATCTAGGCTACTACAGTAATAGTATAAAAATTATTAAAAGCTACCTAGTTATAGGAGACATATGATAAAAAAAAAAAAAAAAGAAAAAAAAAAGAGGGTTGGACAAAAGAAAAAGTACTGAAAAATCAAGTGGTGCAACATCTGAAAGATGCGTTACAACAAGAAAGTAGGTGTCACAACATTCAAAAAACACGTTACAACACGGGAGCATGTGTTTCAACACATAAAAAAGAAAGTACACTTTTCAGATTCTCTACGAAAAAGGAAGGTAGTACTATCTTTTCAATTTAATTAATTCATTTTGTGCTCACAATATAGGAAAATTTGGTTTTTAGACTGATATTGAGTGTTATTTGATTTTTACAATTTTTATTATTTCTGAAAATGAATTTTAACTCTTAAAGGAAACTGTGTTCTTTTTGAACGAAAAATATCTTCATTTTTCTGAAAATCAGATACGGATGCAAATTGAGTTTTTATGGGAGTCAAAGTCTTGCTGCAAAATAAATATTTGCAAGTTGTTCAAAATAATTGAAATTTCCAAAAAGCAATTAGAATCTTAATTAGTGTTGAAAAGATGAAAGAGAAGTGTTTCTAAAAAATCAAATTCTTTTTGATTGGGCAATAAGGACGTTCAAGGCTGGTTTCAAAGGACAAGGTTTGAGTTTTTTTTTTTTTTATAAAAAAAAAACCGAACTCCCATTGCTTCTGTTTCTCTTTGGTTTTCGCTTCACTTTGTTTATTCATCTATGTTTTTGTTGTCTTTAGTCCTGCATTTTTCTCTTGTACATCTTTGTTTCTATTCTTATTACAGGACATTTCTCTCAATCATCATGAGTCGAGGACTGAAGAGTGCAGCCTCTTTGTTTGAAAGTAGGAAACATTAAATTTACGTCCATTTTGGTAGATGGTTCATCCGTTGTCTCTCATGTTGTGGCAGCAGAAGTTGCTATTTTAGCCTTTCAAAGAAGAAGTTCAAAGGGCATTCTTGTGCTGTAGCAACACAATAATGCCCTGGATTAAAACTACTTATTTTATTGGTTTTTTTTAAAGAAAATTATGTATTTTTTGTGTCATCAAGAAAGATGTATTTTTATTATAATAATATTATGCGTATTAAACTATTTTTTTAACAATAATAATTTTGTAATAATAATTTAATGTACTATACAAATCATGAATATAAACAACATTTTTTCACATTTCTTTATTTTCAATTTTGTCCTTTTTTAAATAGGGGCAATAAAAGACCTTTTAATATTTAAAAGAGAATTATATTGGGAATTGTAAGAGGGATGGGGAAATAGCAATCTCATTCATAACTGTAAATTTACATGGGATCCATATTTTTATTTCTATTACTGATTATTTCAAAACAAATAATAAACACCTACAATTATACCTATTCCTCATTCTCAAACACGCCATTAATCAATGACTGAAATCTCTTTTTACGGATCAGCGGAAGGAGATCAAGTTATTTTAAAAAATAACAAATTTACTAGAATTAATTCATTTATAAAATAAATTTACATTAGCAAGATGCCATGCACTGGGCTGTCATACCAAACCGTGGATTGAGTAAAATTAGTTATAATTGGACCTTTTTTTATGATTAATTATGATCATACTCTGATCCACTAGAGTTTTTTCTTATTTTGATAGTTAAAATAATAATAATAATAATAATAATAATAATAATAATAATAAAAATCACATAACCAGAAAAAAAAAAACCCTAAAACGAAAAAAAATCTTTATTCTTTTTTCAAAAAAAAAAAAATTGTTTATTCAAATAAATATGAAGTTCTTAATATGTTACTGCTTGATGGCCTCTGCCTGCAGCAACAGCATGACCTTTATTGGACTTCAACCTTCTGCGGTAGGGATTTTCAGGCTTTGCAAGATCTTCCAAACATGTTGCCTCTGATAAGCAACTAAATGACTCTGACTTGCCATGGTAATACTTTGACAGCCCTCTTCCAAAATTTCAAAATAGGATCAAATTAATGTATAATATATGTGTGTATATATATATATTTATAAACTGTTTTATCAGATATATCCTAATTAACTAGTAAAATTTGTTTTACATATTTGTAGACGTACAAATAGATTACATGACAAGTAGTGAATTTGCAATTATTCAAATTTATGTAACTGATTTTACCATTCGTGAGGAGATGACAACTAATATATATATATAGAGAGAGAATGAGACGAGAAGCGCTTACTTGCGAGGAAGTTTTGAGAAGAGAGAGGACATATCATCCAAAGGACCAGGTTTCTTCTTTGGTGACACCGGTGGGGATGACAAGGAAGAAAAATAACAAGTTTCTGATGGAAGTTTAGAGGATGAAGTTATTGAATCTTCTTTCATGATTCCAACAAGCCTAGAAAACACAATTACAATAATTTTCAGAGAAACACTTATATGTAGTCAAAACCTACTGTTAAACAACTCAAATACGATATTCTGAAAATATATCTTAGTACTCATTATAACACTCTTTCCTAAACAAGATTTCAACAAAAAGAACAAAAAATCTTTCCTAATCCCTTACAGATTATAAAAGAGATTGTTACTTTCCAAAAAGGAAAGAAAAATATTTATAAGATTTTAAAAAATATTCTTGTTAAATAAGATGTAACTTTATTACAAGATATCTTATCTCACTGCAATTTATTTTGCCATATTGTACATGCTCCCACCAAGCCTTGATACCATCTATTGAGAAAGAATGATAGTATTTGCACTCATTAAAATTATTTGTACACCCCATTTGTAAGTACATGTCGTTAATTATTATTTTAAAGTATTATAATAAATACTTATAACTTACTATGAAAAGTATTATTTCTTTAATTTTATTTTATCATATATTTGTAAAAAGTTTGCTAAAACTATTTTTAAATAAATTTGAATTTAAAGAATATATGTGATGGTGCGTGCCTACTAAAAGGGTGCAACTGCAATTTTAGAGGGGTGAGAATGTCACTACTCTTGGGAAAATGCGATATGTAGACATACCTAATATCTATTACAAAACAAATAACATATATATATATATATATAATCAATAACAAAACACAAAAATTTGTATAAAAACCTTAAATTAGAGAAAATCATGGGCATCAATAATAAGAAAAATACATAGTCCAAGCTAGTAAGCTACATAGGATACAATCTTCACCAAGCTCTTAAGTCAACACTCCATCTCGATTAATCTCGCAATATTCATCCGTCTCTCAAGTTAGCTATATTATGAAATAGACACTTGTCCATGTTTCTTTAAAAAATTGCCACTACTCGGTCTCTAGGGCCAGTACTCTCTGTTTTCTTTGATTTTTTCGTTCTGCTTCTGTTTCTCTGGTTCATAATGAACCATTCACTTTTGTCTCATTCTTGGTTTGACTATTGCTTTTGCTTTCTGCTTTTCACCCCCTCAAGCCTTTCTTGCAATTTGATTTGCTTTCGTTTGCTTGACAGCAACTCAATTAAATTTGGCTTGCTTAGTGTTCACCGGCCCACTAACTACTTTTTTGGGGGACTCTCTAATTAGACCCCTTTTGACTTATTCATTTGAACTTTCATTTATATTTTCAAAATTCTATTTGATCTACTTAGATTCGTGCCTTATATTGGTGTGGCTCTTGTACAAAGAATAAAACCCCTATTTATAACATAAATTTTATTTAATCACAAAGTAATCTAAAACTTGCTAGAAAATATCTTTTTTTTTCCTTGTAGAGTATTAGAACTCATAAAAATGGGAAATTTTGTAACATGTCTATTATTGATCAAAACTAACCTCGATACCTTCTTGGGGCATGTGCAAGCACATATGACTTTATCTTTTGGCGTCTATGGTATTGGATCTCTCTTAAGGTAAGCTTTGCATTGGTATCTCATTCTCCCTAAACAAACTTTGTTAAAACTACTTTTGCATCAATTTAAGTTTATTAGAAATCGAGCCAAAACCTTAACAAACTACTCATTGCTGGGAATTCTCAAAACCTCTATCCCTTATTCAATAACCATTACACTCTACACCAAAAATCGCCATATTTTTCACCAAGGACAACCCATCCAAAGATTTCTTCCAACACATGTCAAACAAACCTACTAAAAAATATAGTACACCCCATGTTTGACTTTTCCTAGCAGTTATTCAACCATTAACATTCTTTCCACTGCACATTTTTCATCATCTTTTAACAAATGTCTATCTACGAACTTGTGAACCAGCTAGTAATGGCACATCCTTTCTAATAGCAACTCGATGGTCTTACACAATGTTGCAGAAATCGCTAATGGCTGATCGACTAGTGAGATAGCAGTTAGTTATTTGTTGGTTATTCGGCGATTAATCGATGATTAATCGACAACTACTGTTTTGAGAAAAATTATTATTTTTTAAAAATCTAAAGACATAAACTGATTTTTTTAGAGGCCAAAATCAAAATTTTCTGTAATTTTATCAAAGCTTAGGGAAGTTTGTCATCTTTCATGACGTATATATATGTCTAAACTCACCAAACCCTACCATTCAGCCTCTTCCACCCTCCATCTTCTCTCTCTCCCTCTCTCTCTCTCTCTCTCATGTTGGCTTCTTCTTCTTCTTCCCTTCTTCTCCATCCTTTCTTGTTTTTCCTTTCTTCTTTTTCTCTCCTTGTTGATGATGACATCAATAAATGGCGGAGACAGTGATGAATGACCCTGACTTCATCCCTTCTTTTTTTTTTCATCCCTTCTTTTTTTTTTTCATCCCTTCTTGTCTCAAATATATTTCTTTGTGTTTATGATGGTGGTTTCTTTGTATTTGTGATGGGGGTTGGATTTTTGGGTGGTATTTGGGTGTTTTCTAGCCGGTTTTATGATTGGTTTTTACCGAGTCGGACCAATCATTCGGCCAACCTACCGATTACTCACCTCTAATAAGGAGGACCCTCTATCTCGGGGTTATCGGATCGGTATCTTGTTGGTCAACGATTCATCGACAAAAAATCGCCAATGACTAGCAATTTTTGCAATGATGGTCTCATGACATAAAATGCACGTGTTTACTCTACCATAAACATTATCATCTTCAAGAGACGAACTGCTTATCATGACACTTTAGAGCCTTTGCCAACTTGCTCTAATATTCCAACACCTCCAGTTGACAACTGACTCGAGTGTTCCAAGCTCCCATGATATGACTTATCCCACACCTTATGTGAACTTGCTTGGATCTCTTTCTATCAAAGTTTTCCATTTAATTTTAACAAGCCCAATACCAGGCAACCTAAAGCACCTTATCAAGTATTGATAATACTTGTTGAATAAACATGAAACGGAAGTGTGCCTACAGTTGTTACAAAGCAAATAGTATATAACATAACAACATAAGATGAATTGAAACACAGAACACAAGACACACAACACAAGAAGTTATATGGAAAACCTAAACTAGGAAAAACCATGATTGTTAGAAAGATAAGACAAAAAAGTATCACTATATAGAAAACTATTACAATTACATATTCAATATTCTCTCTCCAATTAGATTTGTGACTTGGGCTTCCATTCTCTAGCATCACTTGGGCCTATTAACACTTGATCCTATTAACACTTGGTCCTATAAATTTTACCATTACACAATGTTAGTAACCTTAAGAGTTGAATCCAATCAAATCAATACACATCTCACATCAAATTAATAAAGCCATTCAACTACCGTCTGTTGGTTCTCGACACAATTACACCATGAAAATGGTAAACAATTCCTAACATTCTTAATAAATCAGCCAAAAATCTAAAGCAAATCAGCAACAAGAAAGCAATAGAACATATTATAGAGGCATATTTCACAATGCAAACTTATAATTCTAGTTAAATATCATCCAAAAACTAAGAGAACACAAAATAGTGAAAATACCATAAGTTGTCTTTACTTCATCTACCCTTCCATTTTTACTCTTTCTTTAAAAAAAAAAAAAAAATTCTTTACATTCTTACCATTGGATCAACTTTTCCATCATCCAACGGTTGAGCTTTTTCCTTTCTTTGGTGTGTATATATATATATATATATAGAGTAATATAGAGTAATTTACCATTAGTACTTACTAACTTTAAAAAGTTAAGACGAATTAATTAAATTTATCAATTGTATTTGAATTAAATATGAGAGAAAATTTGTTTTAGGAGAGATAATGCAATGGATGAATTTGATTGGTTCATCCTAACTTTAAAAAGTTAGCAAGTACAGATTGTAAAATTATTATTATATATATAGAACTTTTAAAATCAGATATATTTAATTTCAAAAAGTAAGGATTAACCAATCAAATCTATCCATTATATTTGAATTAAATAAGATAAAGAATTTATTTTAGAAGAGAGAATGTAATTGATAAATTTCATTTATTGATCCTTACTTTTTAAAATCATGTATACTTAATTATAAAATAATTATATATATATATATAAAATTCATTCAAACGGGGTTCTAATCATTCTCTCTCAACCTATTAGTAATTTATTAAAACATGAAGGACACCAACTGATATTTACCCCGAACCCATAATACCTTCACGTTTCCGTCTCCTACTGTTTAAAACTGGTTTTGCCGGCACGAAGAGCTGCTGATACTAAACATCATCGAAGCAGCGTAGTTTTGTTTCATTTTCACACATATGCGCTGCCAACTTGGAAAAATCAACAACTTGCATGGTTATAAGAAGAGGTTGAAGAAATGCACGTCATTGCTGCGCGATTGTGTTCTTCTAAGTGATGGAAAATCGGTTCATGGTCATGTTATTAGAAGTGGGTTGCGACCAGATTCCCATTTTTGGGTCTCTCTAGTCAGCACTTACGTGCAATGCGGGAGCACTTTGTATGCGCGGAGGGTTCTCGACGAAATGCCTGGTCCTGTTCCTTGTTTGAAAAAGTATTCGTTGTTGTTGAGTGCCTCTGCTGCAAAAGGGTCTCTAATGGAGTCCAAGATTATTCATCGACACGTGATTGGTACTGGGTTGGAACCGGATTCCCATTTGTGGGCTTCCATGGTGAATGCTTATGTGAAATGTGGGAGTGTTGTGTATGCGCACAAGGTGTTTGGTTTAATGCCTGTTCGAGACGTTGTGTCTTGGACTGCACTGGTTTCGGGGTACGTTGATGAAGAGCGTGCTGGAGAGGCTGTTAGTTTGGTTTGTGGGATGCGAAGGGAAGGCGTGAGAGCAAATGAATTCACCTTAGCTACTGGCTTGAAAGCTTGCTCTATGTGCTTGGATTTAGATTTTGGGAAACAGGTTCATACGGAGGTGATAAAACTTGGGTTTGGTGTGGATTTGTTTGTTGGGTCTGCTTTGGTTGATTTTTATGCAAAATGTGGTGTGTTGGAAGGTGCAGAGAGAGTGTTCCGTAGTATGAATGGAATGAATGTTGTGCTGTGGAATACGCTGCTTAATGGTTATACTGAGAGGGGTGACGGTGAAAAGTTTTTGAAGTTGTTTTATGGTATGAGAGATGGGGAAATAAAGTTTAGTAAGTTCACTTTGGTTACTGTCTTAAAGGGCTGTGCAAATTCGGGATATGTAATTGCAGGCCAGGTTGTGCATTCTTTGGCAATCAGGCTTGGTCTTGTGCTTGATGATTTTGTTAGTTGTACTCTCCTTGATATGTACTCCAAATGTGGGTTGACAGTTGAGGCGACTGCTGTTTTCAAGACGATTAAGGACCCGGATGTAGTAGCCTGGACTACGATTATGACTTGCCTTGAAAAACAAGGACTTACAAGAGAGGTAGTTGAACTATTTAACCTAATTAGATACACAGGTGTCACACCAAATCATTTTACCCTTGCTAGTCTTGTTAGTGCTGCAACTGATATGGGTGACCTGAACTACGGTGAAAGCATTCATGCTTGTATATGCAAATATGGTTTTGAGTCAGATAGTGTAGTTGGCAATGCCCTGGTCACGTTTTACATGCAAAATGGATATTTGCTTGATGGTGCCCGGATTTTTGAGGCAATAACTGATCAGGATTTGGTTTCATGGAATGCTCTATTATCTGGATTCCAAGGCCATGTAATTTGTGGTCTAGGGCCAAGAATTTTCTATCAGATGCTTGTAAAAGGATTCAAGCCCAATGCATTCACGTTTGACAGCATTTTGAGGTCTTGTTCAAGTCTCTCAGATGTAGCTTTTGGCAAGCAAGTACATGCTCATGTCATAAAGAACAGCCTCAATGGTAACAATTTTGTTGGAACAACTCTTGTTCACATGTACGCCAAATGTGGATGCTTGGAAGATGTGGATGTAGCTTTCAATAGATTGATTGAAAGAGACATCTTTGCTTGGACTGCTGTTATTGCTGGTTTTGCTCAGGCTGATCAACCAGAGGAGACTCTTAAGTGGTTTAGAAAGATGCAGCAAGAAGGCGTGAGGCCCAATGAATTTTCTCTTGCCAGCTGTGCGAGTGGCTGCTCCAATGTGGCAACCTTAGAAAGTGGGAGGTTGCTGCATTCAATGGCAGCTAAGTCTGGGCATATACTTGACAAGTTTGTTTCCACTTCGCTTGTTGATATGTATGGGAAATGTGGGTGCATAGAAGATGCTGAGGCTGTTTTCAGGGGTTTAGTATTACGGGATACAGTCTCATGGAATGCAATGATAGGGGTATACGTGCAACATGGTAAGCGAGAAAAAGTTCTTCAAGCCTATGAGACAATGTTAGTTGAAGGTGTTGTCCCAGACGACGTCACCTTCACAATACTCCTTTCTGCCTATAACTACGCAGGTTTGACTGAAGATGGGAAAAATCACTTAAGCTCAATCAGCAAAATGTGCGGAATAACTCCATCAGTTGAGCATTATGCTTCTACGGTTGATATTCATGGTCCAAGTGGGAAATTTATGGAGGTTGAAAACTCTGTAACAGGGATGAAGCGAATCCCACATCCCTTGATAGTGGAGACTCTTCGTGAGGCTTGTTGAATACATGAAATTGTTGACTTTGGCAAAAGGGCTGCAGAGAAGCTGAAACATTTTGAGATGCATGTCATGATGTGGGGGACGTACAATTCAGAGTGCAAGAGCATTGTGGATGCAATTGTCAGCAGGTGAACATTAATTCTGTAATTTATTTTGTACTATATCATTTTCCTTTTCCTGCCAAGTCTATCATTGATAATTTAGTAGTTGTGATTTTGAATGATCCCTAGGTTGAAGATAGTACACATAATTAGATCACTACTCTGTGCAGGTTTGGGGTATTCTAATACCAATCTTGTTGAATGTCTATGCAAATCCAAGCCTGTTATTAAATCATTGGTATAAATATTTGTTTAAAGACCTGTCTAAAGCTAACAGCACCATGCTTTTCTATCTATTAAAGGTAATTGCATACTGAATTTAAAAATTATATGCTAATCCATTTGTGCATATGACATATGACCTCCTGAAAATGATAATTTGTTTACTGTAGTCATGTTCATGTGTCAGGCTTATGTAGTCTTTGTGCAAATGCTGCTGCTCCATGCCCACGCTCTCCTTTAAGTCAAAACTTTCTTTTGATGAGCTTTTGAATCGAAGTTCTATCAGCTGGAGGAGATTGAAAATATTGATGGCCAGTTCAATGATTCATTGTGCAGATGCCATAGCAGATAAAGGAGAGCGGTTCTTGTAAACTACAGAGGAGAAATTTTATAAAACTCTGCCTATACGGATATCATTATTTGCTTCTGCTTCCTTAAATTGCTATCCATGGTACACACTGCTAAACATTGTCATGTCTCTTCTTTTATCCTCTTGTATAATTGCTTAATTAGCTTTGTGGTTCAATTTAGGAATACAATTAATGGTGATCAAATGTTGGCCATAAATTCTGAACATATTTGTTGTGGAGACTTACTTCTGATAATAAACTCTCTCTTCTTTTCATTTCTTTTTATTCCTATCAGCTGTAAGAGAAATTGAATAGGAGACAACGAAGTGTTCTGGAAGATGCTGAATTAGTAGAAGAGACGAAAAGCAAGTTTCATTTGAAAAGGTACACTTCAATTTGGCTGATTTGCTTATTCTCTGCATAAAATAATGTATTGTTGTTACAGTTTTGTATGACTGGGAAGAATGTGTAATGTCATTGTAGTACAGTTTTCTACCAAATCTAGGATGATGAGCTTTGCAAGTTGTGATCGCGGTTTGTTCACTGGTCCTAGTTTCTAAGTCCTTCATGATGCTGTTACTGGTTATATTAATTGTTGTGAGGGAAGAAGGTGAAGAAGCAGGAAGTATTCACCAAACACATAAGCTGAATTGAAATTTGATCAGGTTTTCCATTTATTCCCTTTACATTTTATGATACGAAAAGTCGAAAACCCTCATCTGGTCTTCACTGTTTAACTGAATTTTTTCAATAAATGTATCATCATTCATGGGAAGCCCCGGACATGCTAATATTAATTATGTCATTGTAGTCTAATTCTAGCTGTAGAGGACAATGCCTTTTGAACATGTGAAACTGAACTGAGTATCTGAGTTTGAAAAAATGAAGTAGGAATGGGGGGTAGGGACATTGAAAAACATTGTCAATGTCTTTGGTCTCATAAGTGGTCAACTTGATGCTTTTATGATCATGAAGAGTTTATGTTGGCCTCAAATAATTGTTATTTCCGATTGTAGGAATAGGATTTATGTGGACGATTGTCATACAGCATATCAGAAAAGTGAAGTCTGGAGATAAATGGAATGGTTGCATTCTAGCTCTCAAACAACAAGCCTTGGTAAAACTTTTTGGATATTATTTATAATATCCTTATTTATTTTAAATTCTAAGTTCTTTCTGCTTCACCTATCGATAAAATATCTTGCAAATTCTTGAATGCTGCCCTTATTTGGATGTATTGCGTTGTTGTCCACACTTTGGCTTTAGTGGTCCCATGCAAAACTTAGGATCCGGGTGCTGAGATTAATTATAAGACCTGACTGAATTTGAATTCTAGTTGGGATTGTATCTCTTTCCAGCTTTTGAGGTACAAATTCAATCAACTGATGGGAAAAGTAATCCTTCAGCTGAAGATTAAGTTTGATGATTACAAGGCAGCTTATCTTGTATGAGGATCTATGATCAAAGAATTTATGTTGTTTTATGTTAACTTCAGATTTTATTATTGTAATACTTTTTATCAATCTCGTTGATAAATAAAACCATCCGTGTATTTTTTCTTTTTTCTTTTTTTTCTCCCAGAATGTCTATATTTTGAACTTTTAGAATTATTAATGTCTATTTTTAACACACCACCTCTTAGTAAGAGTGGTTGAACATTTTTGGTGATCCTAAAAGGTCAAGGGTTGAAATCCCACATTTGTTTAAAAACATAAGGTGTTGACGGTTTTTTCTGAATTTAATCCTCTCTCTTCCACCCTAAAAAAACAAAAAAAAAGGGTTCTAGTTCTTACATCAGTTCTGTTATGTGAGTTCTAAGGATAATGTGTAGTAGCAACTTTCCATGATTTTCATAGTTCTTCCATAGGTCAATTTATGTAGTTTGCCTGATGATTAGGGGATTAGAATCACGTTTGCTGTCACCTGTGTAAATGTATTCATGATTGCAAGGAGGAGTGCCTGAAGCAGATGCCTTCTAGATGTGAAGGCTTTCTATGTCTTCAGAAGCGTGTCATACTTGTATATGTCATTTTTACATAAAATACTAGGTGTTCGTAGTTTTCTCTGAATTTAATCCTTCACCCCCCTCCCCCACCATTAAAAAAGAAAAAGTTTTGTTCTTACATCAGGAGTGCCTGAAGCAGATGCCTTTTAGAAGTGAAGCCATTCTGTGTCATACTTGTATATGTCATTTTTATATAAAATATTAGATGTTGGTAGTTTTCTTTGAATTTAATCCCTCTCCCCCCTCCCCCACCATTAAAAAAAATGTTTTGTTCTTACATTAGTTATGTGAGTTCTATAGATAATGTGTAGTAGCAACTTTCCATGAACTTTATAGTTCTTCCATAGGTCAATTTCTGTAGTTTGCCTGATGATTTTGGGATTAGAATCATGTTTGTTGTCACCCGTGTAAATGTATTCATGATTGCACGCAGGAGTGCCTGAGCAGATGCCTTTTAGAAGTGAAGCCATTCTGTGTCTTCAGAAGTGTCATACTTCTATATGTCATGTTTACATATTACTAGAACATAAGCTATTGATCCTTTGCATGAACATCGCACTTCATTTTTGAGATTTAACATTGAAATGTTTACATCTATGCAAATTCATCTGTGCTACTTGCATGCCCAGATGTTGTCTTGGATCAAGCTATAATTTGATCATTTGATGTCTCTGTAAAATATGGTTGTGGTCTAGGAGAGCTCTGTTGCATACTTGCACTTGAATGGCTCGGATCTTAAAGTCAATATTGTTGTTGTTGTTCTTTTTTTTTTTTTTGTTTTTTATTTTGTTTCTACGAGCATCAAAAAGTGTTTATAAATCAATAATTAATTGGAAATATTTACCAAAGACATGTTTACCTGCCATAATTATGAAATAAGGAAATTTTATTTTTCAGAAAATAAAAGTCTAAAACCAAATTATGAAGTTGAAGACCGGTTTAATAACTTATGCACAAGTCGCAAAAAAGTTGGAAATTAAGAAAATATATAGGGCCAATTAAGTTTTGTTTTCTTTGTGTCGGTTTTCAATTTAAAATGAGAAATTGATTTCATATTTTTAAGGTCCAAAAGTTCATTTGGTAATATATGTGAAAACAATGTTATGAAATGGTAAAACAATGAGAACATGCTTTTATAGATATATTCAAATGTTAAATTATTTTCAACTCATTACAATCTTAATTGTGTCATATAACCAGAGTGGTGAAAAAAGCCTTGAAATTTGGCTGAAGACCAAAGTAGGTCCTAGCTTTAGTAAACACATAAAAATCCCATTTGTGCTTGTAATATTGTATGGAAGCCAACATGCTGTTAGTAAATTTTTATTTTGCCCTTAATTTGTATTTATTGATATATTTCAACATTTTGTAATAATTTTTTGGACCAATTTTCTAATAAAGCTTTTAATAATTAAATATATATATATAGTTATGGGCACAATAACAATTATAAGTTTAACCTGTCTAAGTTTTAACTATATTGTACACCATTTTGCTTCACAAGAGTAGAATATTTTTAACAAAGATATGTTTTACAAATCTTTTTTTTTTTTTTTTTTTTTGAAAAACATTTTCTCAAATTTTATTTGTTATCATTTGTAAGACAATGTTGCTGCTTTAAGTTCATCCATTGCAAGTCGAAGGCAAACCAATGATGCTAACGAGAAAAAATAAAATAAAATCAAAAAATAAAAATGTTGATATAAAAAATGGGTCAACATCTAAATTTATGCAAATTGAATGCTAAAAGTGAATAAATGAATGTAATTATGGTGAGATAGCAATAGTAATGATGCAAGAATAAAAAGTAAAGAGGCGAGAGATTTTTTGATGTGGTTGGCTCTTTGAATGATGCCTATGTCTATGACAATTTTATTTCTTTAGGGGGAAAGCTATGTTTTAGTAGAGCTTGGTTTATGTGGCTTTTCAGCATCGTTGCTGTTGTATAAATGTGAATGATCCTTTATATAGTGTTAGAGTTTCTTGTTTATGTAGAATTAGATCACTAAAACTTAGAAAATGTTAAGAATTCTTTCCTATTTTATATTGATTCTCATTAAATCTGCTATATTAAACCAAAACACAACTCTAATAATTTCCTGTCTGAAGTGACTCTTTACCCAATACGGGATTTTTCTTGTTTCCAAAATTCTACACTGTTAAAGAAAATACGAGTTGTTGTGCTTTAAGCTTCTATCTCATTGGGGCCTTGAGCTGCTTTACGCACGAGCTGGTCAACTGAAGCTTCTCTTACTGCCTTAGCAAAAATAGGTCTTTGCGTGCTTTTGTTGATGTGCATATGCTGACGTGTTCGGGATTGATGGGCTTTATAATGCTTTATTCCTTGTTTGGGCCTTTGGGCTTGTCGACCTTTTGGGCCCCATTGGGTCAATGGCTCGGGTATTATTTTTGAGCATAACAAGAAAAATACTAATGTGAGGGAAAACATACTGTAAGATCTCACAACATGAAAGTAAACGTACATAACAAAACAAAACACTGTCAGACTGTTTTTAGTCTTTGTAACTCTAACATAGAGGTTTGATATATAAACAATGCCCATGAGATTTCATAACATAGGACACGAAATACATACACTTCATGCGCGTGCGTGCACACCCATACATATATGAACAGACAAATTCAAAAGAGGTTCAACTTTAAAATAAAAATGAAAATTCACTTTTAACTAAAAAATAATTAACTTTTTGTCCAAAATAAGAATATTATGAAAATATTTTATTTTAATATCTTTTATCGAACGCTTCAATGAAATCTTTCTATAATTACTATCAAATCGATGAAGTAGTTGTTTCTGTGGAAAGCTAAATCAAAGGTTTTTTGTTTTTTGTTTTTTTTTTGAAGCAGCTAAATCAAAGTTTTAATAGAATGTATTTCATGTGGATTTTGCATGCAGTATGGACACTGAGGGGATTAAAATTGGGCTGGAAGAGGCCCTATCCACAATTATTGAACACATTCAACATGAAGTAGCTTGATCATTACCCGATCTAGAAATTTATAATTTGTACAGTTTGGTTATTCTTAAAAGTTGAGTAACAAATTACAACTTCCTAGTTAACAGTAGATGCAAATTCATAAAAATGTGACATATCAAATTTGGTGGATAAGTCACCGTAATTATAAAGAAATCCAATTAGTCAAAGTCTCTAAGTTACATAGCTAAATTCAACTCCAACCAAAAATTGCACATGCAATCAACTCTACCACTTGTGACATGCAGTTTCAATCAATATCTATAAAAGTACCTATTTAACGAGTAGTTACAAGAAAGTTTATTTTAAAATTTGATCGACCTAATTAATAACTCCTATATAGTTATTCGGCCCATGTATAACAATACAAACCATTTTTTCCTTTGAAAAATCATTAGTGCTACTTAGCACATTGTCAAATCTAATAAATATTTTCTGTCATTAAACTATATTAGAAGGTAGCATTATCCTATTTTTAAATTTGACATTAATTTATTACTTGAATCTTCTATAAATTGTGTACATATGGTCAGACCAAACCCTCTAATACAAGAACTTGCTTGTTGTTAAGAACTAAGAGTGATCACAAAGCACAAATCAAGTACATACGTAAAGTAGAAAATAAAAAAGATACAAAATTTTTACGTGATTTAGGAAATCCCCTAAGTTGTATGGAGTGCATTTGCACTCTTTTCCATTACAAAATGATGTTTGCAAATGATAAGTGTCTTGCTTTCTCTCACTTGCAACTCTCACATACAACCACTCTCAACACCGTCTCAAAATCTCTCTTTCTAACTCTGATCCGCTCTCCAGTCTATTATGAAACCCTTGCACATGTGTATTTTTAATTCTAGGTATACAAGCTTCCAATTCGGATAATTTTTTTTTTTCTCTAATAGTGTCGGAGTCATCATGACTCTTGATTGTGATTTTCTTTGGATGTGACGCGCGACCGAGGCTCGCGAAGAGGTGATCGCAGACCGCAGTTTCCAATCATGATCACGTCTAGTCGTCTCTCACGACCAAGGGTCATGGACCCGATCGTGGCCTCCTATAGTTGCCATCTACGACCAAGTTTCATGGCGAGGAGCCTACAAATCCATATCTCGGTCTTCATTGGTTGTGCAGGGAAAAACTTTTTCCGGGGTCAGCACGAGTTTTGCGTGGAGCTCAACCTTTGATACATCTGCATAACGACACAATATTGATTCAGTCTTCACACTCCAACACTTAAGACATGTAGCCTCGAAGCAATGTTTTTAAACAGATGTATTGTAGAAGTTTTACGGTAGCTTGGCTTCAAGTTTGCATTTATTCACTTTTATCTTAAAAAACTTAGCTTTTAATTACTCTTTGTTAAGACCTTTCTTTTAAGTGTTTCTTCATTTCCATTATAAGCAACCAAATTCCATTATTTTAAGGTGAAAATGGTAGAGCTTTTAGTAGAGGCATAACAATTTATTAAAACTCGTACAATGAACTTAAAAATTGTTATTTATATGTTAAAGAAAAATTATACATATGTTTTGTATTTTCCTAACTAAATATGATTTAATTTAATTTTAATCTCCCTCTTGTGTATATGGGAGTGCTTAACTCATTGCAAACAATTGTTGTCACGATACATTTTTAAATCCTTTTAGAACATAACATGGTTAAATTAACCTTTCAGTATTGTAGACAAAGAGTTTAACACCTAATTTTAGCATGTATATATAATTTTTTTTTGAGAATCTCCTCATCACATTCGTCCATCATTAATCATTAAAAGAGTGCTCTATGGTAACCTTTCAAGATTATTGTTGGTTTTGCAACCTCCTCCTTGAGAATTGAAGCTTCCACCTTTCTACAACAACTAAGAGAAAAATCCAATTTTTGGACAGTCAATCATGGTTTATATCATTTGTCAAATATAATGTGTATTCAATTGCCACATTACATATTGTTTCCAAAAAAAAAATAAAATTACCAAGTTATATATCATAATAAAAATTGGGATGTCTAATATTAACACTTTAAAGAACCTTTGATTTTATTTAAATTTTCTATGCTTTGGCCAATTAATTGTGGTTGGTCTTGCTCTGAAAACTAAACAATTTCCACGGTTTTCTTATCTTTCTAAAAGACTCATCTGTTTTCTCTTTTAATATAATAATTGGTCAATAATGTGTGTATTAATATTATCAAAATATTTTAATTTGAATAGAAAACCATCTATTATTTAATTTTTATACTCATACATTACTTAATCATAAAATGTATATATATAAAAAAAAAAAGTTAACAGAGATGACTCAACTCCTTTAATCAAGTTAGATTTTCTAATCAAGGCATATTTACTAATCAGAGTCGCCTCTCTGATTTTTAATTTATGAATTCCATGTATACTATTAAATTATATGGGAATTAAGGGATACAGGCCCATGTGCAAAGTAGTAATCAAATCTCTCTATTTTTTTATAAAATCATGTTTATTTTATTATTATAATAATAATAACACTATGCTTTTATTTTATTTTATTTTTTTTTATGACCGCTTAGTTTCCCACTTGAACAAATCCCTAACCCTTAAGATTGTGAAACGAATCACTCAAAGGAAGTCTCTCTGCTGCCGCCTCTTAATTTGATCATTCTTGAAAAGCAGAAGAACCCTTTTCAATTTCCACAGTCAACGTTCTGCTTCTGCTGCTCTTGTAGACTCGCAAAGACTTGTTTATCTTAAAGGTATATTCTTTGTCATCACTCAAATTGTTTAATTTGTATATAAATTTATATTTCCCAGTTAAGTCTCTATTGAGTCCTCTTGTTCTCTATGTAGATTCTCGGTTTCAGAGGAGAGCTGTTGTTGCTTAAGACTATGAAGATTGTTTGGATCAAGAGGTATCTTCTTGTTAAAAGGCTGTGATGGACATTCTGGAATGATCCAGATGATAGAAGGATCTAGGCAGAAGCAATTGCTTGCTCTCCAAGAATATTCAATATTTTTAAAATGCAGGTGGACAAGTTAGAAGCGTAGAACTTTCTACACTTTTTTACGCCGACTCAGGCAGCCTATAATTTGAATAGAAAACCATGTATTATTTTTTATACTCATATATAACTTAATTATAAAAAGTATATATATATATATATATATATAAAAGTTAACAGAGATGACTCAACTCCTTTAACCAAGTTAGATTTTCTAATTAGGGCATATTTACTAATCAGAATCCCCTCTCTGATTTTTAATTTATGAACTCCATGTATACTTTTAAATTTTATGGGAATTAAGGGATACAGGCCCACGTACAAAGTAGTAATCAAATCTCTTTACTTTATTTTTTAGGACAAATTGCACAAACCTCCCCTGAGGTTTGATGAACTTACATAAATATTACGATATTTGGATAACTCGCACGGACACTACCTGAAGTTTCAAAAACTCTGCACGAACCTCCCCTATCGTCAGTCAACAACCGTTAAATCGTCATAGTCAATGGTTAAAAGTATAAAAAGACTTAAATACCCTTCAATAACATTTAAAATTAATATATTATACATTTTTTAATTAAATTTAAAAATAAAAGATAAAAAATTAAAAAAGTCAAAAAAAAAAAAAAAAAAACTGGTCTCCATGGGAGATCAGTCTGGTCTCTTAGGAGACCGACCGTCTCCATCGCTGGAGACGGCGACGTCTCCAGCGATGGAGACAGCCGACGCCGTCTCCAGCGATGGAGACGATCTCCATCACTGGAGTCATTCCAGCGATGGAGACCAATCTCCATCGTTAGAGACTCGTCTCCATCGCTGGAGTACAAGCGATGGAGATCGATCTCCATCACTGGAGTAAGACTCCATCATTGGACTCCAGCGATGGAGATCGCTGGAGTCATTCCAGCGATGGAGACCGATCTCCATCGCTGGAGACTCCCGTCTCCATCGCTGGATATTCCAGCGATGGGACATATTTAGTGATGGAGACCCGTCTCTATCGCTGGAGTACAAGCGATGGAGATCGATCTCCATCACTGGAGTAAGACTCCATCGCTGGACTCTAGCGATGGAGATCGCTGGATACTCCATCGTTGGATACTCCAGCGATGGAGAGATCGATCTCTATCGCTGGAGATTACTCCAGCGATGGAGATCGGTCTCTCCATCGCTGGAGTATCCAACGATCTCCATCGTTGGAGTCTTCAGCGATGGAGACGTACTCCAGCGATGGAGATCGATCTCCATCGCCTGTACTCCAATGATGGAGACCGATCTCCATCGCTGGAGACTCCCGTCTCCATCGCTGGAATCATTCTAGCGATGGAGATCGTCTCCATCGCTAGAGACGACGTCGGCCGTCTCCATCGCTGGAGACACCGTCGGTCTCTTGGGAGACCAGATCTGGTCTCCCATGGAGACCAGTTTTTTTTTTTTTTTTTGACTTTTTTAATTTTTTATCTTTTATTTTTAAATTTAATTAAAAAATGTATAATATATTAATTTTAAATGTTATTGAAGGGTATTTTAGTCTTTTTATACTTTTAACCATTGACTATGATGATTTAACAGTTGTTGACTGACGACAGGGGAGGTTCGTATAGAGTTTTTGAAACCTCAGGTAGTGTCCGTGCGAGTTACCTAAACATCGTAATATTTGTGCAATTTAGTCAAACCTTAGGGGGGGTTTGTGCAATTTGCCCTATTTTTTATAAAACCAAGCTTCATACAATGTTTATTTTATTATTATAATAATAACACTATACTTTTATTTTATTTTATTTTTTTTATGACCGCTCAGTTTCCCACTTAAACAAACCCCTGACCCTTAAGATTGTGAAATGAATCACTCAAAGGAAGTCTCTCTGCTGCCGCCTCTTAATTTGATCATTCTTGAAAAGTAGAAGAACCCTTTTCGATTCCACAGTCGACGTTCTGCTTGTGCTGCGCTTGTAGACTCGCAAAGACTTGTTTGACCTAAAGGTATATTCTTTGTCATCACTCAAATTGTTTAATTTGTATACACATTTATATTTCCCAGTTAAGTCTCTATTGAGTCCTCTTGTTCTCTATGTAGATTTTCGGTTTCAAAGGAGAGCTGTTGTTGCTTTAGACTATGAAGATTGTTTGGATCAAGAGGTATCTTCTTGTTTAAAGGCTGTGATGGACATTCTAGAATGATCCAGATGATAGAAGGATCTAGGCAAAAGCAATTGCTAGCACTCCAAGAATATTCAATATTTTTAAAATGCAGATGGACAAGTTAGAAGTGTAGAATTTTCTACACTTGTTTGCACCGACTTAGGCAGCCTATAATTAGGCTCAAAGTTTTATAAATTGACATGTACTTGTACTTGAAATACTATACATAAAAAGTGATTTCATAACCCATACACTCCCCCCATCTCCTATCGACTTTTTTCAATATAATATCAGATATTTTTATCCCACTTTTCTTTTTTTTGAAAATAAGCCAATATATTAGCAAAGCGAAAGCAGGGAAGAAACGGATACATTCTGCCAGGACTTAACCAAGTCCGAACGACCAGCCAGTGAGGCTAACCTATGGGCGACTACATTGCCCTTCCTTGGGGTGTGGCTGTAAGAACAGCCACCCACATCTCGACTAAGACTCCTGATATCTTCGACAATAGTTGCAGCGTCATCATTACAGACTTCCTCAGGGAGGAGAACTATAGAGGAGCACCTGGATGCCACATTAACGGCATCCACCTTCGCCGCCCAGATTTTCAAGCCTAAGGACTTCGCAAAAAGGAGACCTTCTCGCAGAGCCAGGAACTCCCTCAACTCAGCTGAGAAATTGCCAGGGAGAGGCTTGGAAAGGGCCCCCACGACCCAACCCGACTCATTTCTGATTATTGCTCCAACGCCCAGAGTAGGGACACCTTTTGTGACCGCTGCGTCTGTATTCAGTTTGAGACAATTGCTCGGAGGGGGGGACCATGAGCTGGGCTGCCTTATAGGAGGGGGCACACGAGAGACCGAGGAGCTCCCTTGAGAGCTAAGATACTCTGCTAGAAATGAAAGGGCATAATCCAGGACGTCCCTAGGAGCCTTGACCCTGCCCTCATGGATTGCCGCGTTGCGGTTCCACCAATTACTCCACATTAGAACGCAAAAGAGACCCAAACCATCCTAACCACATTTTTGGGAGACCACCCTGAGCATGTCCAAGATAGGGGCCTGTGGAAGGCTTCTTAAAAGGGAGGCGAATGGAGTTGTGGCCCAGGCGTCCGAAGCCGACTTGCACCAAAAAATGGCATGGTGAGCATTTTCTGCGTAGGCCTTGCATCTCGGGCATCTATCCTCAGGGGTTATATTCCTGCAAAACAAATTTTGACATGTAGGGAGAGCATTAACACAACACCTCCAGGAGAAGATTTTCACTTTGGGTGGGATGCGCATGTTCCAAAATCTACGCCACCAGAGCTGGTTGGACGAGGGTTGGGAGGAAGAGCTGGGCCGGGCAAGCTAGAAGGCTAGACGATATCCGCTCTTGACCAGGTAGGAGCCCATTTTGTCAAAATGCCAGACCCATTCGTCCGGTTGGGCTTGGAGGGGGATTGGGATGGAGGTAATGAGATTGATATTCATAGGACAAAATACTTACTTCAGTGTATCCATATTCCAGTTATGCTCCGACCTGTCAATGAACTCCGCCACCCTAACCTCATTGTCACTTCTGAGAGAGGTCGGCTGAAAGGAGTAAGGACAAGGTATCCAGGGGTCTACGAAGGCTCGGATGGTAGAACCATCCCCCATTCTCTTTCTGAGCCCGTTTAGCAAAAGGTCTCTTCCCCATAGAATGCTCCTCCATAGATAGGATTCCCCAGATTTGTGCTTCGCTGCCAGGAACTCACCACCTTTGTGATACTTTGCTTTCAGGACCGTTGCAACCAAAGTGTTATGGGAGCGCAGAATACGCCAAGCTTGTTTTGCAAGTAAGGCTTGATTGAATAGGGATAGTTTCTTGAATCCGAGACCTCCTTCGTCCTTTGGGGTGCAGAGGAGCTTCCAGCTTGCCCAGCTCGTCTTCCTATTGTTTCCCTTTGCGCCCCACCAGAATCGTGCGAAGAGGGAGCTCAGCTCCTTGCAAAGCATCTTTGGGATCCTAAAGAGGCTCAAAGAATATGTGGGGATGGCTTGCGCCACCGCTTTGAGGAGAACTTCCTTACCCCCCGCTGAAAGCAAATGGCTCTTCCACGAGCAGAGCTTGCGCCATACTCGCTCTCTGATGGAATTGAAGGTTCTCCGCTTGCTTCTGCCAATCATTGTAGGGAGGCCTAGGTACTTGTTGTGGGGCGTGTTGGAAGCTATTCCCAGGTGGTGTTGGATTTCCTTCATCGCACTTCGTGAGACATTGGGGCTAAATGATATACAGGATTTCTGGATGTTGATTTGCTTGCCTGATCCCTTTTCATAGGTGTCTAGAATTCTGAGGATTTCTTGACAGCTTTTGTTGGACGCTCTACCAAACACTATGCTGTCATCCGCAAAAAACAAGTGGTTGATTGAAGGGCCCCCTCTAGCGCATCTGAATCCCAGCGACTGCCCTTCCGAATCTGCGGATGATAGCAGACTGGAGAAGGCTTCAGCGCAGATGATAAAGATGTAGGGTGAGAGGGGATAGCCCTGCCTCAGGCCTCTGGACGGGGTGATTGAGCCCATATGGCCCTCATTCAGCTGAAGCGTGAGAGTGGATATAGAAAGCTGATTTTGCTGCGGGAACTCATATCCAGTTTAAGGGCCATGATAAGGTCGATCCAGTGCTGCGGGAACCCCATTTTACGGAGGACTGTGAGGACAAAGGGTCAGTCCACCCTATCATATGCCTTACTCATATCCAGTTTAAGGGCCATGAAACCATCCTTTCCGCGCCGCTTCCTAGCGATTGAGTGGAGAGTTTCGAACACCAAAATCACATTGTCGTGGATGTGTCTTCCAGGCACGAAAGCTGATTGATGTTTGGACACCAGCTCTGGGATCACACCTTTTAGTCAGTTGGCTATAGCTTTCGCGATGATTTGTAGACTGTGTTGCAAAGGCTGATCGGCCGGAGGTATTTGGGGGTTTCAGGGGTCCGAATCTTCGGGATGAGAACAACATTGGTGGAGTTGAAGTCTTTGATGGAGGCTCGGCCATTCAAGACGTGCAGACAGGTTGCAGTAATATCGTTCTGGAGGATTGGCCAGAATTTTTGGAAAAAAATTGGTTGGAAACCATCCGGACCTGGAGCCTTGGTGGGGTTCAGGTCGAATAAAGCCTTCTTCACCTCCTTAGCTGAAAATGTCCTTGAGAAGGCCGCTTTTGAGGTAGCGCTTAGCTTCATTGTGATGGCTTTTGCAGCTCTGTTTAGATCATGAGGAGTAGGATTAGAAGTTCGAAACAGGTTGGAGTAGAACTTACCCAGGATAGAGGCAATTCCTCGTTCAGACGTGTGGGTTGTTGCTCTGTCTTCACTCGAAAGTTGGGTGATGAAATTTTTCTTTTTCCTTGCTGAAGCACGGGCATGAAAGTACCTAGAGTTTTTATCTCCCGCTCCCAACCAGTCAGCTCGAGCTCTCTGCCTCTAGTAAACCTCTTCATTCACTAACAGGCTCGTGAGCTCAGCTTCAATTCTTTTGATTTCAGACATCACCCCTGTATCGCCACTGTTGAGGTATAACTTGTCTAGGGTCTTCTGTTTCTGGTTAATATTTTGCCTCAAGGAGCCAAACGTCGATTTGCTCCAACATTTTAGGCTAGAGGCGCAATGATTGAGTTTGCGGTTGAGCTCGTTGGAGGATCTAGCAGGGCCCCTGCTTCCCCAGCTTGCTTGAATTATAGAAGTGCACTCTTCGTTTTTAATCCAAAACGGTTCGAATCTAAAACCTCTCCCTCGGTTCTTCCCCAAACGCCCGATTCTGTCAACTGCCAGAGTCAGGAGGATAGGTCTGTGGTCTGACACTAGGAAGCTCAGGTGGTCAACTCTAGAATGGCGGAATGTTTCCATCCATTTCGGGTTACTGAGGAAGCGGTCGAGTCGCTCCTGGATATTCTGATTGCCTTCTCTTTTGTTGTTCCATGTGAAGAGTGGTCCGTTGAATCTCATGTCAACCAAATCACACTCGTCAACTGTTTCCCTGAAAACCTTAATCCCTTGGATATTTTTATCTGAGCCCCCTTGTTTCTCCGCGAGGCTCAGAATCTCATTAAAGTCTCCCCCGCATACCCAGGGTAGGTTATCTACACCACTCAGCTTTTTTAGAAGGCCCCAGGAGTGTTTCCGCTGGCCAGCGTTTGGATTGCCGTAGAAGCCTGTAAACCGCCAAGGTATTCCAGTATCTGTCTTCATTCGCGCGTCAATGTGGCCTGATGAATATGAGAGTATCGAAACTGTCTGCTCTTCCTTCCAAAGTAGGATGAGGCCCCCATTTCGCCCTACGCTGTTGACATGGAAACTACTACTCCAACCCAATTTGCATTTCACGTTTTCCGCCTGGCTTCCAAAGAGCTTTGTTTCACTCAGAAACACCAGGCTGGGGGAATAAGCTTTGACCGCCCTTTTCAGGGCAAGGAATGTTCGAGGATTCCCCAAGCCCTAAACATTCCAGCATAAGCAACTTATTAGGCTCGGCGGGCCTGTGTCACAGGCTCCGCCGTTGGTCCGTAGTTAGACAAGTTGTCGCTTCCTTTGAGCTTCTTAGGAGGTGTGACCTCCTCTTCAAACAGTAATTGCTTCTTCCTTTTAGAGGTGGTTTCCTTCCTTGGGGATAAGCTTGGGTCGGTTTCCATGGGGTTCGTTGATAGGGGACTCCTTCTGCTGTTGTCATCGATCTTGGCTACAGGAGAGAGGTGGGGTGATTGGTTGTCCTTAGTTCGGAGTCGGGCCCGTTTCAGGGCGCTCATGGGTTGCTTCCGTTGGGTGGGGCTACATTGTGTTAGGGTAATGCTCAGTGATCTTCTGGCAGCTTGTTTCCATTTTCTGGTTATAAAGGGGGGGGGGGGGGGGGGGGGGGGGGGCTGAGGCAACGGCTTTGCCTTTTCCTTTAATGGCTGTTGAGTTTGTTTATGGGGTTCTGGTAAGGAGTTGGGTGTCCTGAGGTAGGTTAGTGAGGGGGGAGTCTGCACTGCGGATGGGCTGTGACCTTGGGAGGGCTTCCAGCATGTGCGAACTGTGAACTTGGTTTGTATCATCCTTTTTGGCTGGGCATTCTGTGTTGGTTGGAGCGTGTGCCAGCGGCGGGTGGGTGGTTTCTTTCCTAAGATCCTCTGTGGTTTTCGGTTTCTCCGTCGGGGGGGAGCCCCTGATTGGGAGGGTATTGGGTGAGGGGGGTAGGGGGTGGGGGGAGAGTGATGGATGAGAGCAAGTTGAGGGGTCTTAAGTCTTCCTAGGGGGCTGGGTTTTCGTTCCCTGGTTCTTGTCTTCTATATGTAGCTGACTGTGGGGATCTGTTGGGCGATTGTCTTTTTGATCTTTCTGGGGGAGCAGCCCTGAGCCATGAGCCGTAGGGTGTTGCCGCCCCTTCCTGGATAATTGTCTTTGCTTGCTCATCAGTGCATTCAAAATAGCTGTGTCCTATTCTGCCGCATGCATAGCAGAACTCTGGAAGGCCTTCGTACCTAAACTCTACCACTTTGCATATGCCTTCGTCGTTTAGCTGTAGAGTTTTTTGACGGATCAGGGGTTTTGAGACGTTGACCTTGACTTTAACTCGAATGAAACTGCCCCAACAGTCCTTGGATTCTGGGGGGAGTTCTACTACCTTGCCTAGTTGTTCACCGATGAGCTTGGCTGCTTGTTTGTTCATGCACATTAGGGGAAGATTGTGTATTTGGATCCACATACTAACTTTATTGAATTTCATTCCTTGTATATCCCCTACTTCGTCTGGTTTTTCCAGTATTATCAAGTTCTGGTTAAAGTGCCATGGTTCCTTGGCAAGTATTTTCTCTCTGGTCTCTACTTTATCGAAGTGGAACACGAAGATATTCTCTCCGATCATCTCAACCTCAACTTTGCCAAAATGGCTCCAAAGTTGCTGGATGATCCCTTTAAAGGCATTACGATTTACTTTTTTATTTGCTAGGATTTTTCCCACGAGGCTCTGAGAGACTTCTTTACATCCTATTTTCCTTGCTTCCCCTGTAATGTTACACACTATACTTTCCTCATCTGTTAATTTGAGTGACTGGCATAAGCTGGCTATGTCCTCCATTGAAGCTGGAAAGAGCAAGAAGCAAAGGCAGATTGGATATCAGGCTGGGAGTTGAGTGATCAAGCAGACGAATGGATAGGGGAGAGAGTGTAGGGGGGATAGGGGCGGAGGGCGGCTGGTTAGAGGCGCGTCTATGCCGTCGAGGCTGGTTAGAGACACACAGGCTGGGGGGTAGGTGGAGAGAAAGGGGGAGAGGACATAAGCGGAGGTCGGCGGAGCTGGGTCAGGACAGCAGTGACAGTTGACTTGAGTTACCTACCCTATCTTCTCACACTGGTGAGACACACTTCCCGAAGGATTATCTGCTTCATCTCTATTCTCGAGAGAGATAGAGAGAAGAATCTGGAAAAGAACCACAACCTCAAATACTTACATTTTTATCCCACTTTTGAGCACAATTATAGCTCACAACAACCAAACTTTTTCACACTCAAAAGCCTAGTCACTCTACTAGCCTACACTCATCCTTCTCACGCCATTTCACTCCATAACTCTCCATTTTCTTTCTATCACACGGCCACACACTCTCCATTTCTATCTACACATATTATTTAATCTACTATCTAACACTTCTCAACCTGTATGGTATAAAGAAAATCAGCAATCAATGTTTTCATGGCATGTTTTTGAGTATGTGTGTGTATATATATATATATATGTATATTGGTTTAAGAGGGTTTTGATAAGATGGAGGAGAAAATGAAAAGGGTGTATAGAATATCTGAATTGCCTGGATCAATATTGCATCACATACTTTCACTTCTTCCATTGAAGGAAGTTGCTCAAACTAATGTTTTGTCAAAAAGATGGGAAAGAGTTTGGCGTACTTACCTGGTTTTGGAATTTGATGAAACAATTTTTGGTGCATATGTGAATTTCGTTGAGTTTCACACTTTAAAAATGGATGTCCAATGGAGGAATGAGTTATTTAACTGTGTGATAGAAACTATGTGCAATTGTCACAAGGACATGGTTAGTCTAACGAAGTTCACATTGAGTCTACCTTGGTTGTTTGATGGCAGAGAATTTACATCATTCGTTAACCAATGCGTTTGTCATGCAATCAGATGTAATGTGAACAAGCTCAAACTTTCATTGAGATGTGAATGGTATGATAAGTACAGGTACAATTTGCCTCAAATTATGTTATCTGCAAAATCATTAAAGAAATTGAAATTAGAAGGCTGCAAGGTGGAGTTACCAAGAAGTGATTTGAATTTATCTTCTTTGAGAAAGTTAACTTTTTCTCGTGTTCATATAGATGATCATATGATTAAGAATCTAATTGGTGGTTGTCCTTTGATGGACCATCTAAATTTTAGAGAATGTAAAGGGTTTAAAAATATTGAATTGTTTGGTCTTCTTAGACTCTATAAACATAAGTTCTTAAATAATTATGAAGTTGAACGGCTAGATATCAAATCACCGAATGTCCATTCATTAAAAATTACTAGGTCAGATAAAATACGTGAGATCAGTTTAACCTCTTGTAAGAATCTAATGAGACTTACATTGTTTGCTGCTCCCATAATGAATGAATGGCTCCACGATCTATTATCTAAACTTCCGGTCCTCAAGTTTTTGAGCATTGGTGCATGTTATAGCTTAATGATTGTTAAGATTTCAAGTTCTTATCTCGAGGAATTGGACTTAGGTTATATATATTATAGTTGGATCAAGTTGAAGATTGACACTCCTAATTTGTGTTCCTTAAAATATTGGGGTACTATAACATGTGTGTCTTTGAATGCTACAACTTTATCAACAATCGATCTCTACTGTAGCTGTGTAAATGTTACAACTAAAGAATACATTGAATTCCTTGCAAACTTCCATCATTTTTCAGAAGCATTGAGTTTGGAAATTATTGCCATGTATAAGGTATGCCCATGCTAGCTGACTTCTTTTAATTGAGATTTCCCTCTCATAGTATTATTATTCAACCTGAATCTCTATTTCTTTTTTCGGTTAAGGATGTGATAATTCCTGAAAAATTGAGGCAAACACTATCTTCTTCTTTATCCAGTATTGAGCTTTTAAATTTAACATTTCTTGGAACACCTGAAACATGTATTTCAATTGCAAAACTTATGGATGGCTTGCTTTGGATTGCAACTCAAACAAAGACTATTTCAATAAGAAGATATGGCTATGATAATGAGCTTTCTTTTAAGGTATTAGATATATTTCATTTATTAGCATTTTAAAACTTGATCAATCTTGTGATTATACAAAGCCTATTTCAACAAGAACATACAGCTATGATAATGAGCTTTCTTCTAAGGTATTAGATATATATCATTTTTTAGCATTTTGAAACTTGATCGATCTTGTGATTATACATCTTAGTATTTTCTAGATGTTTTGATTTATAAATCATTCTTTTTATTGTTTTCATTATTTTCTTATCAATTCCTATCAAAAAAATAAATTTCTTATAAATGCAGGTTTTTGCTCGAATGGTAGATACTCAATCAGTTAATAAGCCAAAAAAATCAAATTCTACTTTGTGAAGTTAAATTTTTGTCATACTACTAACTACACATTTTAATGAATTGTTGCATAAGATAGTTTCTTTTATATATATAACAATTATTGCTTACTCCTCTGTTATTGTTTTTCGGTTCACATATAAGAAGCCACTAATACATGAAAGAGAAACTACTTGCTGCTGCAAATCTCACCTATCTCATGTTGGGATCACTGTATGGAGACAGTTAATGTTAAGTTTAGAGAAGGATCTAATTTAGTAAGGTATACTTTGATGGGTGCAGCATTTGGGAGCAGATTGTCGCACTTTCTGACGTTTGGGGACTGTTGCTATCTGCTTGATTTATTTAATTTGGTCTTTTAGTATGTTCATGTAATTTGTGGATTTTTATGGATGGTAATAGATTGGAAAAATCTTACTTTGATGTTATCAACTTGGAGAATTTGATTTGTTTTTCTTTTTTTTTTTTTCTTTTGTTTTTGTGTGATGACTGGATAGTCTAATTGCATTGGAAATACGTAGCTTTAAACTGGAGCAGGTGGATACAAATGATTGAATTCAGCATATATTTGAAGCTTCCTATATGATACCCTTTTAAGTTCGGCTTGTCCTTAAAAGGAAAAACACTTGGGCTGAGTGCCACCACCTTATTCACATCTCACCAAATAGGATAGGTTTTGCATATTGACTAGTTGATCAAGTCAAGCCGTGAGATGTGTACCTGAACCATCGAAGACTTTTTCATTTAGGAGGAGTACTTCTCTATTGATAAAGAACATGCTCATGTAAATGGATTATAATCTCAATTAGTGCTCTGAAACTCAATCTAAGTGGTATTGGCCGTGTCAAAAACAGCTTAGGGGCTGTCTCTAGGCGGAAAACCATCTAATCAGGCGTATACGGTGCATAGGTGGCTTTAGGTGAGCTCCTTAACGTAGACATCATTAATAATTACCATAAATAAGATGATATTATCTGATTTATCAAAAAATTCTATCAAAGTGCCAATCCTGTTGTTTAAATTGAATTAATGTGATTAAATGAATGTGTATTGAATTCAATTTTAAAATTACAATTGGAGGTTGAAGTGTCAAAAATATAAACATTATCTGTTTAATTATACGAAGTAATATATGTGCAGATAGGTGCTTCAAATTGGAAAAATAACACATCGAAAAAATTTGGAAATGTCATTAATCAGATAAAACCAAAATTTTTATGATGTAAATTCTGCGTAGTCCCTTGCTGTTGGTCTGTTGCTAGGTTCAAGTTTACTTGGCCATGGCTGCGATTCTCTCGTTGGTTTTCGGCTACTGGTGTCTGATGTACGGAATCTGCCTCTTCTTCCATGTTTGGAAGACCACCTAAGTGCACACTCCTTTGAAGAGCGCCTCCTTGTGTATGGGAAGTTCTGGCCATTGGTTACTTGAAATAGACAAAAAGAACACACGTAAAGTTATAAATCCAGAGATTTTCCGGGGGCGTCCCTCATTCTAGCACTCAAATGTTGATATAAAAACTTGGTCAACCTGGATTAATGCGAATTAAATGCTAAAGGTGAATGAATGAATGTAATTATGGTGAGATAGTAATATAATAATGATGCAACAATTAAAAGTAAAAAAGGAGAATTTTTAATATGGTTCAACTTTTTAAATGATGTCTACATCCATGACTATCTTATTACTCTAAGAAGAAGGTTGTGTTTTAGCAAAGTTTCTGCTAGGGGTTATATGGTGTATTGGCGTCGTCGTTGTTGTATAAATGTGAATACCCCTTCATGTAGTGTAAGAGTTTTTTGTTTACTTAGAATTAGGTTATTAAAAGTTAGGAAATGCTAAGATTTCTTTCCTATGTTACATTGATCCTCATTAAATGTGTTATATTCAAATCAAAATATAATTATGACAATTTCTTTATTTAAAATGATTCCCTACCCAATATGAGATTTTTCTTGTTTCCGAAATTCTACTCTATTAAATAAAACACCAGCTGTTGTGTTTCAAGTTGCTACCTCATTACGGCCTCAAGCTACTCTACACACAAGTTGGTCATCTCAAGCTTCTCTTACTACTTTAGCAAAAATAGGCTTTTGCATGTTTCTACTGACGTGGTGTATACTGATGTGTCATGGATTAACAGGTTTTATAATACTCCATTTCTAGTTTGAGCCTTTGGGCTTACCAGCTTTTTGGCCCTTATTGAGTTAGTGGCCCAAGTATTATTTTTGGGCACAAAAAGAAAAATGTTGATGCGAGAGAAAATACACAATAACATCACACAACATGAAAGTAAATCGTAAACATAATAATAATAATAATAATAATAATAAAGAACTGTTAGAATATTCTTAGTCTCTATAACTCTAATACGGAGGTTTGATATATAAACAATGTCCTTGAGATTTTGTAACATAGGATCCAAAATGCATATACTTCATGCACATATATATGAACAGATAAATTCAAAAGAGGTTCAACTCTAGAACAAAATTGAAAATTAATTTTTAGCTAAAAAATTACTAATTTTTTGTCCAACTATTTTTTTGTCCAAAGTAAGAACATTATGATGATATTTTATTTTAATATCTTTTATCGAATGCTTCTATTAAATCGTTCTGTAATTACTATCAGATTGATGAAGTAGTTGTTTTTGTGGAAAGCTAAATCAAAGTTTTAATGGAATGCAGTTCATGTGGATTTTGCAGTATGAACAATGAGGGCGTTCAAATTGGGCTGGAAGAGGACATATCCACAATTATTGAACATCTTCAACATGAAGTAACTTGATCATTACCCTATCTAGAAATTTATAATTTGTATAGTTTGATTATTCTTAAAAGTTGAGTAAACAAATTACAACTTCCTAGTTAACGGTAGATGCAAATTCTGAAAAATGTGACATCAAATTTGGTGGATAAGTGTAGTTGGGCAGTGGTCTCATTGGTCTAACACACTCCCCCATGCTATGGTGCACAGGTTCTACATCCCATGAGACCCCTCCCACCAATAAAATGTGTGGATTGTTCCACACCCCTCCCCTCTCCCCCCTTTTCCGCCCACCTTGTATGAGTCCCCCCATGTATGTGATGCTCTCTCCCTATATGGAAGCTACTTCCAAGATTGTGCCCCAATGTCAAATCTTGCTTGGTTTGATTAATCACTAAACTTGTACTAACCATTAAAAAAATATAAAACAAGGTGGATAAATCATCGTAGCTTTAAGGAAATCCAATTAGTCAAAGACTCCTAAGTTAAATAATTAAATTCAATTCCAACCAAATATTGCACAAGCAATCAACTCAACCACTTGTGACATGCAGTTTCAAGCAATATCTTTAGAAGTATCTATTTAACGAATAATTACAAGAAAGATATTATTTATATATTTTAAAATTTGATCGGCCTAAATCACTCCGATATAGTTATTCACCCCATGTATAATAATAATACCCCATTTTTCTTTTGAAAAATCATTTATGCTTAAGTGATTCATACTTAGCACATTATCAAGTCCAATGAACATTCTCTACTATTAAACTAAATTAGATGGTTGCATAATCCAATGCTTAAATTTGACATCAATTTTTTACTTGAATCTTCTATAAATTGTGTATGGTCAAACCAACCCCTCTAGTACAAGAACTTGCTTGATGTTAGGAACTACGGGCGACCGCGAAGCACAAATCAAGCACATACATAATGTAGAAAATAAAAGAGACATAAGATTTTTTATGTGATTTAGGAAATCTCCTACCTCCACAAATGCACTGACACTATTTTCCACTATAAATCGACTATAAATTGATGTTTGCAAACGATAATTTTGTCTCGCTTTCTCTTACTTGCAGCTTCCACATACAACCACTATTAACATTCTCTCAAAATCTCTCTTTTAAACTCTGTTCCACTCTCTAATCTATTATGAAACCCTTACACATGTGTATTTATAATTCTAGGAATACAGACTTCCAATTCGGATAAAATTCTTCTTCTTTTTTTTTTTTTGAATAGTGGCGGAGTCGTCACGATTCTTGTCGTGATTTTCTTTGGATGTGACGCTCGACCAATGGTCATGGGGAGGTGACCGCAGACTGCAGTTCCTGATCACGATTACATCTAGTTGTCTCTCACGACTAGGGGGTTAAAAAAACCCTGGTTGCAGCCTCCTCTAGTCGCCATTCGAGACCAAGTTTCACGGCCAAGTGCCTACTGGTCCATATCTTGGTCTTCATTGGTTGTGCAAGAAAAAATTTCTTCCAGGGTCAGCATGAGCTTTGCATGAAGCTCGACCTTCGATACGTCTGCATAACGTCATAATATTGATTCAGTCTTCACGCTCCGATACTTGAGACATGTAGCCCGGAAGCAATGTTTTTAAACAGATGTATTGTGGAAGTTTTAGGGCAGCATGGCTTCAAGTTTGCATTTATTCACTCTTATCTTAATAAACTTAGCTTTTAATTACTTTCTCAAAACCTTTCTTGTATGTGTTTCTTCATTTCCTTTAGCTTTTAATAACTCTTTCTTAAAACCTTTCTTGTATGTGTTTCTTCATTTCCATTACAAGCAACTAAATTCCATTATGTTAAGGTGAAAATGGTGAAGCTTTTAGTAGAAGAATAACAATTTATTAAAACCCTTAAAATGGACTTAAAAATTTTTATTTATCTGTTAAAGAAAATTTATACATATGTTTTGTATTTTCCTTACTGATTTTAATTTAATTTAATTTTAATCACCCTCTAGTGTATGTGGGGGTGCTTAACGGCTTAACTTATTGCAAACAATTATTGTCAAGATACACTTTTTAATCTTTTTAGAAAATAACATGGTTAAATCAAACTTTCAGTAACGAAGTCTGATTCATTGTAGACCAAGAGTTTAACACATAATTTTAGCATGTATATATAATTTTTCTGAGAATCGCACCTCATCACATTCGTCCATGATTAATCATTAAAAGAGTGCTCTATAGTAACCTTTCAAGATTACTGTTGGTTTTGCAACCTCCTCCTTGAGAATTGAAGCTTCCACCTTTGTACAACAACTAAGAGAAAAATCCAATTTTTGGACAACCAATCATGGTTTATCTCATTTGTCAAACATAATGTGAATTCAATTGCCACATTACATATTCTTTCAAAAATACCAAGTTATACATCATAATAAAAATTGGGATGTCTAATATTAATACTTTAAAGAACATTTATTTATTTATTTATTTTTATAATTTTATATGCTTTGGCCTCATTGTGGTTGGTGCTGCAGTGAAACTAAACAAGTAAGATGACTTGGTTGTAATATAAGTGCAACCCAAAACCTATCGTTTATTTATTTAGCCCAATTTTAAGCAAACCATATAACCTATGATGATAATGAAGTTTTTTTATTATTATTATTTTTATTTTTCTTACTAATTTAGTCCTTCCAACATTTATTTTATTTTATTATTATTCTTTTACAATCAAAAGTAATATACACATGAAAAGTATAATTTTGCCTTTTAAACTATAATTAGTTGAACGACACTACAATTTTATTCTTTAATTTTAAGAGAATTTATTTGATGGAGATTGATGAATAATCTCCACTAGTTGGAGTTGGATCTCTAAAGAAGTCGATTTCCATTGAACAACAATTGGATGAGTCGACCTCCACGTCTGGTGGTAGTGACCTTTTTATGTTTTATATTATTTTACATACATGACTAAAGGTGCTAGAAAAATGTTTACAAATGTGACATTTCACAAAAATGTAGGGACTTCTGAGAAAATTTCCCCAGATTTTATGCTAATGATAAGACGTAATGGTTGCCTACGTTTTACTAACTTGTATAATCAAAGTCTGATAAATAATTGAATCCAGGTCTGATAAATAATTGAATCCAGGTAAACAATAATAATTGACTGTTAGGACCACTGCCACAACAACTGCCAACGTCATCAATGACAGACCTTTTTTTTTTTTGATTGGAACCAACCCAAAATACAATTGATGTGATTTTGTGATGTAGTTTGGGGATCGGCTCCCAAGAATGGAAAGAGACAACCCATATAGAGTGAGGGGAAATGCCCATAATTTTTGTGGGATTTGGGTATAGAACCCGCCACCTATGAGATGCATTGGACGGTTGAATCGTCTTTACCGCTAGACCACGGCTCAGTTGTTTAATCATAGAGTTTCTTGGAATGTGAGTAATACATCATATGTGAAGCAACAACGACTACTTGCAAACATATGAATTCAAGAAGACAACTAGAACAACACCATATGCAAATGCAGCAGGTTACTACTCGTCTAAGGCCATTAACATAAACATGCAATATCAAAACAATCATTTAACCATATTCCACAAACATACATGTTGACTTATTATTAGCAAAGACTTGCATCCTACCACTACCAATCAAAACACATGCCTTGGGATGGATAGATACATGATTTGACAACTAAACCTGCAAAATCATAGTAAATAAGTAAAAAGGAAGGGACAGGACCTACTCAGTGCTGTTGCAGCAATATTGAACAACAGTTGGCTCTCATGCAAAACATTTGTGCTCACTGAACCTGTCAAATAAGTAAAACCATAGAGGTACAGCCAAACAAGTAACTAAATAATTAAGTGAAATGCATAAAGTTCGAAGCTCAAGCTCTTTCCTATTACCATTCTACCTGAAGCATCATCAATTACACCTCTCATGCCTGTGAAAAAATCTGCTATAGGACTATTTCACAACCAATGTGATGAGATGAATCAATAGGAAAGGTAAGATAAAATGAAATGATACTATTTCATTAATCCGTCTCATTACATTAGCTATCAAACTGTCCCATGAAAAATTTTCTCCTCATCTGCACCCTTGAACCAAAAGGTTTTCATATGCTTCTGGTTTCTATTATGTTACCAAATCACAAATCAAGCAAGAAACTGAAAAGCCATGCTGAGACTGCCAAAAAGAAAATTCAGAAACTTCAGCCAAGTTTTTGATCAACCATATCCTCTTCAGGATCACAGTTTACTGTGTACCACAGAGAGAAACTTCTGTTATACAAGAAGAAAATAATTGATTATGGTTTTCAAAACATTGCTAGAAAACGAAAAAGCTACCATCACATGTACAGTGAAACGAGAAAAAAATATGGCAAAAGGATGGGATCCTTATTTTGCAACTGAACAGCAAAAACATACATTAAGGCTACAAATACAGCATTAACTCTATTGCATTTCAAAATAACAAAAGACAAAAAGAAAATTCTGACAAATCTAATTCAGGCTCAAATTGGCATTGTGCATTTCTTTTGAGAATGTCCTAACAAATGGCAGCGGCCACATTGAACAATTCTTTTTGGCCGCTTAAAGTTTTCTACACGAAGAACCTTCTTTTTTGGCCGGCCAGGTGGTCGCCGTGTCTTGGGTGGGCGTATTGTAATATCAAGCTTGGCACCACCACCCTCAGCTCCCTCACCTAACTCTTTCCACCGGCTCTTATCTGGAATAGGATTTATCATCTGTGAATAAGTCTCCCGATAACTGGCTACTGTGAAACAAGGCTCAGCAAATAGATGGACATTCTGCCCACATGAAATAAGTGCAGCAGCAGCATGAGCACAAGGTAAGCCGTAGAGTTGCCAACGGCGACAAGAGCAAATACGGCTTCGTATATCCACAATGTTTGTTCTCTCAGTTGACACAATCTCAAACTCCACTTCATTAGCACGAAGTACCTGATAGCAACGAGCATCAGCAATTGCTTCTAAGATCTGCTTCTCCGTAGATGGTACAAGAATTGAGGTCAACCTCATGCCCATATCACGACGGTCATTAAACCAAGATATTAACTGATAGCGAATATGCTCCATCATCTGCACAATGGGGAGCTCATGACATTCTAGGGCCCAATTATATAACAACTCTGTGACACCAAGAGTAAAATGCCCATATCGTACCCCTTCATAATATGCTATGGCCCAGAGTTGGGGAGGGAATTGTTGAAACCATGTTATCACATCTTGTGAGATCTCCACCATCTCAGAGATTTTAGTTTCAAATTCAACTGTCGTGAGCGCATAAACAGCATTCCAGAAGATATTCACCAACTTCGTGTTCTTAAATGTATCACGGAAATTTTCACTCACATACCGTAGACAAAAACCATGAAAAGCACTTGGGAAATGTGTTTCTACTGCCTCAACAATACCCCTTTGTCTTTCAGATAGTATTGTAAGTCTAGGCATATTGTCAGTATTTACTCCCAGAAGCTTCCGCAACTCCGACATGAACCACATCCAATTTTCATCACTTTCCACATCAACAACACCAATTGCCAAAGGAAACAGTGCATCGTCGGCATCAACAGCTGCAGCACAAAGTATTGAACCCAAGTATTTTCCTTTTAGATGTGCTCTGTCAAGTTCCAATAGTGGCCTACAAGCATTTATGAACCCATAAATTGATGCACGATATGATATAAATAGGCGCTGGAAACAGTTTTCTTGTCCAGTAGCAAAAACTGAAGCAATGCTTCCTGGGTTGGTTTTCCTTATTTGTTCACAGTATGCTGGAAGAAGGCGATATCCTTCTTCAAAAGTCCCATGAAGTGCAGCCATGCTACGCTCCTTTCCACGCCAGGCTTGCATATAAGACACAGCAACACCATGCTGATCACGGATATCTTGCAGAATTTCCTTTGGTTTGTACTGAGGATTATCACGAATGCGTGCTTCAACTGATCTAGCAACCCAACCAACAGATGCTTGCTGATGATGGAGGTTCCGAACTCCTTCACAGGTATGCTCTCCATGCAGGGTTCTAATTGAAAATGTTGAAACTCCAGGACATTTTGCCACATGGACTCGCCATGGACAACCTTCTTTGGAGCATTTGGCTATAAACCGGCTACGATCTGATTTCACTATCCGTAAATCAAAATGAAGAGCTATAGCAATATCTTTTAATGTCCTCCTGCACGTTTCAACATCAGGGAATTCTTGACCAATAGCTAAAGTGGGTTCTGCCAAGCCAAGGGCAGCATCAGGTACAGTCAGAGCATGATCAGCCATAAATTCATAAAAAGGCGCAGTAGTGCTGTGTGGTTCAAAGGGTTCCCCTCATCCTGTCTACAGATCACAATTTGTTTTAAAATCTGTGCTTTAAAAACAGTCACCACGTAAAACTCCAGTCTAAAATAAAAAAGAAACAAAGGAAAAGCAGAGTAAATAAAAATTATAGAAAAAACAATGGAAACAGAATGGCAGATAAATCAAATGAAAAAGAATTGTACCAGGATCAATTAACATTAAAATGGTAAGAATCTCTTGTTATCAGCAATAAATAAGCAGAAGACTGATTAAAGCACCTCAAAAGTAAAGGTAAACACAAATTAAGAACCTAAAGACTTTCAATAAATAAACTAAACTAATCAAATTAAGGATCTCTTGTTATAAACATTATTGTTTTGAGCTTGAAACCAATTAGTGTGAGACTTTTAAAGAAATTCAAATGTGATCTGTTTTCCCTTTGTAGTAGTAGTTGTTGTTGTAGTTCTTATTTTAACATATATGTGCACTCCAAGTTTAGATTGATGAGATGGAAGCGATGGTGATCTACAAAAAGGATCAATGGTAACTAACCTAATAGAAAAACATTAACAGTTTCTTTCACCACTATAGGGAGTCAACTCTCAAATACAAGGAAAACACAAGAAACGCATATCAAGCAATATAGGCAACTACAATTACACAAGTTAAAACACTCACAAGTGATTCCTAATTTTTCTTGCCCCAGATGAAAAGTTAAAAACAGTGGTAAACTGTAAACCTAACTTATTATTTATAGATATTACTTAAGAATATTAAATTCAGAATATATTAATACAGCAAATGACAAAAAAGAAATTGGAGAATCCCTCATTTCTCTCGCTCCAGACCCAAATTTATGTGAAAAGAAGTAACTTATTACTTCAGAGATTACTTAAAGATCACATTCAACTTCGAATAAATCAATACAAAGCAATTTCACAAACAAGAAAAACTGGGAGAAACTATATGCATATCATCAGGGCTGTTCTCTGACTATTCTCAGTGTATAATTTCACCCCTCATGGTCTAGGTAAACATATTCATTCGGAAATCCACACCACTTTATACGTTTATGGTAATCCTCTTCACTCTAATGCTGTTCGCAAGATGTTATCAGAACTTTTAAAAGGAGACAATCTGAGTTGATTCCTTCATCAGTCCCCGGAGATCTTTCTTTACCCTTCTCATTTACCTTCCTTAATAGACCAGTAAATTTGTAGTTACAAAAAATCACTATATGTGGTTAATTAGTAGGTTTACCAAAAATCTTTACATTTGGCTAATTTTCTTTTGTCATATTTTCTCTTTAATTTTTCAGATGTAATCGAAGATTAAGCAACTTCTGTTTACACATTGTGCATTAACCAGTTATCACTTCTTTGTCCAAGTCTCATGGCTTGCATTACACATACTTGTCTACCAGATCTTTCAGTTCCATCACTGCAATTATTTTATTTGCAACCAATTGCAAGATTCAGGTGCAACTAAATCTAACCACCATATGTTTCTTAAATAAGCTGTTTACAAATTGACTGTGTCATCGCCATTCACACCAATGGAAATTCAACAATGACCATAATTTGCAAGGCTTAGATAAATGATTTGTGGGGTACATTCTAAGTAGCCCCTGAAACTCAACAGTACGAAAGACATGGGAGTTCAGTGTCCACTAGAAAAACTAAAACAACTGAAATCTATGGAACTCCTTCGTTTTTTAACCAAGATAACAAAAATTCTTCATTCGCCACACTATAAACTAGGACTACTGTAGGGTCCTACAACCTTGGTAACTAGGAAACTCATGAGATTTCATATCCCAGGTAGGTTGCTGCCAAGTCATGGCTATCTATCTGATTCTTGGACAACTACAACTACAAAGATGTTTTACAGATGACAACACTATACAATGAAAACAAGTTCTCATTATTGTCGCATGAAGGTGCCAGTTCCTTCCAAAATAAAGACATAAAAATATGTTCTTCAGAGAAACAGAGGTAGGAAAAAAAACACACACACACAAAGATAGCAGTTTTCTTGATACTTCAAACCATACAAGTACTAAAGATCTCTGTTACTTTCTCTTTTAAAATTCAGGTAGCAAACTTCAAAACTCTTCTTCTTGAAGCAACTTGGCTAGGCGATTACCTACATCTCTCCCCCTTATTATTCTCAATATAAAGTTCAAGAAAGAGAGAGCTTACAACTTCAATAACATTAGCTAAAAAACCTCCCGTCAGGTCACCCTAAAAGATATCAAACACTAAAACTACCAGTCCGGTTATTACCATGGGTCTCCCAGTCACTAACATTGCATGTAAAGACCCTGTATGGTTTCTGTCATATTTTATGGATACAACAAAAATGAAAATATACAACAAAAACGAATTATTATCCAAGGCTTTTTATTGTTTGGACTAGTAATATTTAGTAACTGAGAAGTAGTACGAACATTCTCTATCAATTAACAACTAATGACCGAGTAATAACACAGTTAAGTATGATCTTCAAAAATTTTCAAAATATACACAGAACTCCAAATTCTGAAAAAAGACATCTCTAACAGCTTCTTGTACAATTCAGGAAACCAATGACTTACGGATGGCCCTGTTCGATGGAAACCCCAAAGTTAATTCCCTTTATTCTCTTGCTTCCTTAGGTAGAATAAGTAAATTACCTAGAAAGTGCAATTTACTAATGAGCACTCTTTCCACCTCTAAGTGCAATATATACAACCGTTATGTCACTCAACATTCCATTTGTGTGACTACTTTCATGCCACTCACTTGGCCCACTTGTCTCAACTCACTATCTATTGTTATGGATTCTAAATCCAAACTTTGGGTATCAACAACTGCCCATGAATACATTAATTCCAAATGTGAAGGTCTGTCAAGCCCAAGAGAGTTCTAATGAGGTTAGCATCTACAATTCAAGTCACTTAAAGCATCACAGGGGTACTTTGCATCTATGGGTCGGTGTCAATCTATCAAAGTATACATCATTCTCTTATAGTTTTCATTCCCCAAACAGAAATGCTCATCCAGACCATAAATGATAAGTGAATCATTTCTTTCCACAAAGTGACTTCGGACTTCTAAATTCTAAGTTAAACTTCCCTTACCAGTCATGAAGGACAAAACAGGACACAAAACCATAAAAATTAGCATCCTTAACCGTAAAGCCAGAACAAACTCTGTATTTACTCCAATGAGCTGGAAATACTATCTAAAACTCCAATAACCCTGCTGATCAGAACAAATGCTGTCATGATCTAAACTAGACTACAAACACCAGATATTATAACTTCTGGAAAAATTACAAGAACCCAAAAGCTACTACTTACATTTACACCCTAATCTCTTCCTTGTAGAAAACGGGCAAGTTCATAATCTTCATAAAACAGATTACTCTAAATAACCAGTACAGATTCTGATTAATAACAAGCAAATTCAATCAACTAAAAACTCAACCACTACCTACACACTAAAGTCTTCCATCACAAAGAACCCAATTCATGTTACAAAAAACCCCAACTCAAAATATTAAATTATCAATGTGGAAATGACATGACAGAGTGAAATTAAACCACACAAACAATCAAACCAAAAAACTATAATTCCAATAACGGATCCAAAAGAATCAATTCTCAATTATCAATCACCACAAAAACCGCTAAATTGATGAAAATTAAAAGTGCCCAGAAGACCAGATTCGCGAGTTTCGACAACTTGGGGTCTCATATTTCACCATTTCCAACCAAAATGAAAAATCTGACATTCTAATATCTTAAACTGATTCTGGGGTATTTTTTTTTAGCTGAAAAAAAAAAAAAAAAGAGAGAAAAAAATGAAGAAAAAAAAAACCTGTAAAGAGTTGATGGAAGCAGCTTCTGGTTCGTTGGTGAGAGTGTGCAGAAGGATTTTGAGGGTGCGGCAATTGGAGAAGAAGTGGTGGACCAAACAACAAAACACTCTCTCTCTCTCTTTCTTTCTCTCTGATTGTTTTCTTCGATAATCAACAAAGCCTCCATTTTAGATATGCCAGTTTCTATTATTTATGTTTTGACCTCTATAATGTTATATTTTACATTTTAGCCTCTTTCTAGGGCGACTACTTCTTAAATGGTATTTAATTTATTTTCTATTTCTGGCAATCAACTTTCTTCATATCACATTCCTACCCTTGGTCTTTGCTTTCTCTTTTGTCGTTTTTTTTAATCTTTTTTCTTAATAGTAATAATAATAATACTATTTATACTATTATCATTATTATCAGTATTAATTTGTTGTAATAATGGTAGAGGGTAAGTTCTACCGTTGTTGAAAAAGTAGATGGCTAATTCTACAACAGCTTTCATTGGGCCACTAACAACCTACAAAATAAAGCCGAGTGAACAAAGTAGTGCACTTAACACAGGAGTGATGTCAGCTGAAGATACTCTTATACTCAAGTTAGATTGTAAAAATAGGAAAGATAAATAAATAAAACACAATTAGGATGGAAATACTTCCTAACAATTGATCAACAGTAGAAGGATAATTATTGTAGATTGGTTACTAGATTGTAAGTAGTTTTTGCAAGACCCAAATCTAAACGGACCCAAAAGAATAAATTAAGCCCAAATGAAATGTATAAACGAGCCTAGTTTATATTTTAATTTAAAATTCTTTAAATGCACCCCCGCATTTATTCTTTATGCACCACATTTGTTGTTTAATATATATATATATATATATATATATATATATATATAAAGTGGTAGACTTGGTAGACTCAAGTAAAGCAAGAAAGAATGAGTGGCTGCCATGTACAAGAGGCTTAATGAAAAGAGTTTCAGAAATAATGTGAGATTATTTATTAAACAGATTTGATGAGTTTTTCAAGGATTTTTAGATAAATTATTTAGCAATAAAGCTAAATATTTCGTATACTAAACTTAAAGAATAAATGGGGTGCATAAAGAATATATATATAAAGTGGTGGACTCAATTGATTCTATATATTAAACAACAAATGGGTTGCATAAAAGAATAAATGTGGTGTGCATTTAAACAATTTTAAATCAAAATATAAACTGGGCTCATTTATGCATTTCACTTGATCTCAATTTATTTTCTTAGGTTAACTTAGATTCGGGCCATACAGTTTTGATATGGTTAGATGGGTTCTACTGGATCAAAAGTTGTGTGTGTGCACTAATGAATGTCGAATGAGTTGTGTTGGTTATTGCAACATGAGTATAGAGTTCAATATAAAATTGTTAGAGTGCAACATGTCAGAGAGATTCTCCGTTGGTAATGCTCGAGTATTTATACTTAGGCAAGTTACCATTAAAGGGTCTGGAGTGGAGGATCCCATGTTCTGGGGATCCTTTGCACTTGACTCCTATTGACATGGTCAAGTAGACCAAGTCAGTGAGGTGGTGAGAGTATTTGTCATTGGGTTGGTCCATTGATTCTTCCTAGGCTTAGGGTTATTTCCTCTATTACGTGCAAGCTTGCATCTTTGGGCTTATTGGACCATGTGATTTTTTACCACTACAATTTGTCCCCCTATTCCTTTGGTTGACTAGTTGATCGAAAAAGTGCATGTTGATCATTTTATAGCAAATCTTGGCACAGTTCCAACATCAATTATCAAGATTGTCATTGAGGCATTCAAGGAGATTATTGGTCAACTGTTGACTGTTCGCGGTGGGTTATGAATGAAATGATGAATATCGAATGTAAAAAAATGCATGTCAAATCAAATGTTAGCAATCTTGAAAAGTTTCCATCTAAAGCATGTCGTTCAATGGCTTCCCTAGTGAATGGTGGTCATGAGTCTTGTAACTCGAAAATAGTGCTATAAATTCTCTCTCAAAAGAAAGGGGGTCTCTTCATTTCAATGAGTATTCTCACTTTTCTCCATGTTCTTGAAAAATTTTAGTCACAAATGAGGAGTTCTTGGAAAATTTCAGTGATTTCTTCTTCAACTTTCTAATTTGGTAAGATTTTTCCTTTTTTTAAAAAAATGTTTTTTATCATCAAATATTGTTTTATTGCATTTCTTTGCTTCGATTTGTACGAAATATACATTTCTCTGGATGCCTCCTTGATTGATTGATTTTTAATACTCCCATTGTTAATGTTCTTGTTCTTGCACTTTGTCATCAATTTCTGACTTTAGCTTGGGTTTGGAGCCATTTTTTCAATTTTGCTAGAGTTTTGGGTATTCATTGACAAATCTTGTGATTTTGATCTAAACTCCCTTCAATCTTTAGACATTTCTTGTTTATTGATTGCTTGTTTAGTATCCTTGTAGTTTTAGGTCACTAATGTTTACCTTGGTATGCATTTTCAAGCTTAGGTCACCTACTAACACGTTTAGGGTTAGATCACTTGTAGCAAGATGTCGAGCCATAATATATAACTGATGTAGACATAAACATGGTTGGGTTGGACTTCATATCATCGTATAAAAGGAAGTTATCATATATAGAAGTGGAGATATGAAGTGATTCAACTATTTAGGAGAGAGATATGACTTTGGTTGCCTCTACCAGCAGTGACCTTGATGAATCAATTATTCTAATCAATATCGTTATAGGTTTGCCTTCAAATAAAAAAGGGCAGTCGACTTCATCTCAAACTCCTTGAGATCAACCTTTGACAACTATTGTAATAGCTTAAAAGTGATCATTGTCAAGTCAACAAACGATGAGCTATCCAACTAACTTTTTACGAGATGATGCCTCTAGTAAGCTTGTGGCAAATGACATCGCTAGTCTAAGAGGTAGATATAAGATTCCCAATGGAGTTGATCTTAGAGCTCCCTATGGCAATTAAAGGACAGATTGGTCATTCTCGAGTGGATGATATTCTACGAGTTACCTTTCAAACTTGGATTCTGCTTTCCTACACTTCGTTTAACTTCCCATTTTGTTAGATTATGATTGGATGACATTAAAAGTATGACCTAAGCTTCTGAGTTGCCATAATTAATGTCAAAGCTAACTTCTCCATTTGACTATATCTGGTTTTCATGTTAAGCAGAGCTTTGCTAACATAGTAGACCAGAGTTTGCTTCCTATCTTCCTTTCTAACCAGAACTATGCTTTCCGTTGTTGGTGAGACAACCAAGTATATGTATAGTAATTCTCCTTTTTTCGGTTTCGATAGTAATGGTGGATTTGTCAAATAGATATGTAGTTGTTGGAGTGCCTCCTTGCATTCTGACATCCACTCATTTCTTAATTGTATCGAAGAAAGGCTTATCGAAGAACCAATAAGACATTACTGCCTTATGGAAATGAAAGTATCATTATTTAGAGGATTGTTTTAGACCATAAATAGATCTCTTAAGTTTGCAAACCCTTCGCTCTTGATCTTTTGAAATGAAATTCACTGGTTGTTCTTTATAAATTTCTTCCTCCAATTCCTAAAAGACAATTTTCACATATAGGCGGCTCTATTGTATTGAGGGAACCTAAAAATCCCTCTTTGGTCAATCTATTCATTTAATCCTAGCCAATATACCCTAGTCTAGCATGTCAAGTATTAACATCGACATTTGTAATGTCAGAAGAAGCAATTAATGGAAAAATAATCATTATTATCATAATAAACGTTCATCTCGATATTTAATACAATAAAACCATCTAACAAATATCCAGTGCCAATCCTAATAGAATCCAAACAAATATTCATACAATCGCCATAAAAATTTAAAACATATCCTAATTTAAGAAGTATTAGTACAGAAACCTAATTTCTTCGAATGTCAGGGGTAAATAATACATCATATAGATAGAGTACTTGGCTTTCATAGACAACAAGCTTGTAAGTGCCAATACCATTTATCTCAACACGTGAGTTGTTTTCCATAGACATATATATATTTATATGTATATATATCGTGATCCTTGACTTATTTGATGATACTTCATAAATGCTCCTCAATCTCTAACTGTATGGTCGGTTGTTCCTGAGTCTACAGTCCACAAAGAATGAGATTAGTGAGCAATAATGAGCTAGAAATGTAAGTATAATTAAATGTTTTGGAGTAACATTATACTTTTCCTTCTTTTGCTCAATACATTCATGAGTAAAATGGCCCAACTAGCAGCAGTTAAAACAGGTTATTTTGGCTTTATCCTTCCTAGCCTGAGCGTGCTTTCCTATCTTATGCTTCCCAGTCCCTTCTTTTTAAAGTTAGGATTGCAATTCCCTTTCTTGAAGAACATCTTCTTGCCTCACTTGCGCTTAAAGCCTATGCTTTTACGCTTGTTGGACGCAGCCATGTAAAGCTGACCGGAAGTCTTAGCCCCTTTTAAAGCGCTCGTCTTTTAACTCAACATGACGTGAAATGTCATCAAATGTCTTGATGTTGTCATTTGAGTCATGTTGATTTTCATATTCTCTCAGCTATAGAGAAGAGATCGGATCACAGTCTGTACTTGCTGCTCATTAGTGAGATTATACTCAACAATCTTGAGCTCACGGATCATGTTTGACATATTCCTAAGGTACTGCCACATGGAATAATTCTGACACTTCCTATAGGTATCAAACTTGATGGTAATTTTTCTTAGCTTAATGGTTGAAATACTACTATACTTGTCTTTTAGGGCCATCCATATGTCTTGGGCAGTCTCATAATCTTCATATATGCACATGAGGTCATCATCCATACTGCTAAGGATCGTAATCCTAACAACTGCTATTTTTTTCTTCGATGCCTAATAGACCTCCATGTCTCTTCTACTATGAGTAGATGTACTTGATTGAGGCAATACCATAGTGTTTGTCGAACTCTCAAGAGCATCCTACTCTTCAAGAATGTACTGAATTTTTTAATGTCAAATATCATAATTGTTACCATTCAGTTTCTCACCGTTGTTCAGTTTAGCAATGATATTCTTCGAAGTTAAAGCCATTTCCTACAATGATATTCATTTTTATTTAAAGACTTATTATCTATATCTTTCTATATTTGTATTAGTATATCTACTATCATTTCATTATAATGTTGTAGCAACTATACACTCGTAAATAAGAAAAAGGAATCATTGGACAAAAATTGAAAAGTAGTCAAGTCACCCTATCAACATTCACTTCCAATCATTTGCTAAACCATACTCGTAAGTGTTTTCACATAAAACAGTTATAATCTCAATAATCTCGTTATCATTCTCGTTATCTGAAATGACTATAATATTGATCGGATAATCGAAAGGTATATAATCTGGAGGTTCGACGCCCTCCTTATCATCTAAAATGACTATAACATTAGTCGAATAATCAGAAGACACATAATTCGGAGACTCGACACCTTCCTCATGATTTGAAATGACTATAACATAAGTCGGATCATCAAAAATATTTATGATGTTAGGACTATCAATTATCTCGATGACTTTCTCAATTTCATCATCAGAATTAATAAAATAATGAATAACACGATAAGTCATCTATAAAAATAATTTATTATGTTAAACATATTAAACAATTTAGTTTAACTAAACTAAATAAAATGATTAAATTTTATTAAATTAATAGGTTAATAAGAGAAACGAGAGAAAATTTCTTTTTTTTTTTTTCTTTTAATTTCCAGTGGCTGAAAACCGCTGTTGGTGGTGGCATATAGGCATCACGTGCTGGTAACTATCGTGGTTACACACCGACAGCAGCGGCACATCAACCACACGTGCAGTGAAAACATACTGCATCCTGGTGTCAACGCAACACGTGGCTAAGTCTAGCACGGCCACATATCCATGACATGTCCCTTATCCAGATGCTGACACATCTCATTATACATGGCACAATTTAGTTTGTCTATTCTAGGTGACACGTGGCTGCACCTAATGGCGCCACACGTGATACATGTGTCATTACCAGATTCGACCACACTATGTAACATGTGGTCGTATCAGATTGCGCCACGTTGCATAACACGTGTCTTCCTCTGATTGGCTACACTTGCAATCAATGTGTCTCTACCAGAAAATTACATGTACCTTATACGAAGTGACCTCTTGCCTAGCCGCGATGTGGCACTTTTATTGTTCATCTTCAACCTCTTAAAAACGTTTTTTTTTCTCCAGAATTTCAAATATTATTATTATTATTATTATTATTTTATAGTCAATCTTTAAAAGCCTTTTTCTCACTTGTTTCTCATTCAAATCACACATATGATATACCATTGGAAACCTCTTTTCCGGCCCTTTCCAATGGTATGATAATTATGTAGACATTAAACACTAGGAACAAATTCAGTTATATTCTACAGTTCATCATGTTTTTGAAAACTAATGTTCTAAATGTCTTAAACTTAACATAAAAGGTATGTTTCATGTCATTTATCATCATTCCACCAGCAAACAACACACCAAATGCTCTGATACCAATGTTGTAATTTTTAAACCATTAACAGTAACAAAATGACAGAATATATATATATATATATATATATCTAAAAACAATAAAACAAACTTTAAATAAAACTTGGAATGGAGTGAAAGATACACAAGTTTGCATTGTTCAACCAGTGGCCGGATTTTGATCACCAAATTGAAAGGAAACCTTAATTCACAATATAAAAATCTTGCCTTTTGTTCTTTGTTCTATGAGGTTTTTAACCTTTTACTCTATTTGTATGTTTCTTTTCAGCAAGTTTTCTTCATCACTCACACCGAAAAATAATAAATTGTAGCCTCTTATATAGGGAATAACTGCATCATGCAGTTATTTGATAACTTACATAACTGCCAAAGCCAATAATCAACATAATCCAACTCTCTGTTGGATCTTGGATTTGGGTTTGAGTTATGGGTCTTCTTGGGTGGACCTAATCCAAGGCCCATAGAACCACCAATGATTAACCCAGTGTCTATTGAGAAAAGGGGATAAGATCTTTTATTGATATTAAGTTAGTAAATGACATTAAAGGAACCCAATGTAGAGAGGATGATGAATTCTGTGGGATCCCCTCAGATACCTAAACTTATTTTAGCCAAGGAAAGCTTCGTCCTCTCGACAAGATGATTTTCTCGTCAGTTACAGGTGACAAATTAGTAGAAAAAGATGTATGTTCATCTAGAATGAAAGGAGACCTAAAATACGCTAAGAACAAGGTTTTAGAGCTCGTCTCCCCTCTGCCTTGAGCGATCCTTTTCTAACAATACTTTTCTCTTTTGGAGCTCCCTTAAACCTATCTTTCCCTTGAACAGTGGACCATTTTATACTTGTTTTTCTTTTGCTTAAGGTTCATTTTCACTCCCTTTCTCGTAGTCAACTCTTAATCTACACCCCTCAATTGGCTTGTTTGCATCATGCCCCCTTATCTCCCTCTTGGTCAAGTTGCCTTCACTTTTTTCATGTTTCTTACTTCTTTCTTAACCAACTTGAGCTTAGAAGATGCATGACTCCTTTTCCTTTGTCAGCCTCATCTCCATACCATGTGGTGTGATTGCTACACTTCATTTTCTAATATATTACCTGGCACCTACAACACGTCAGTCCTAGGCTTGTTCTAGGCTTGATTTTTCTGTTTCCTATTGCCAAAAGAGGATAGCATACTGATGTCATAGAGATTTGCCGCTCCTTTTAGAACTAGGTCTTCCTTTGGTTTTTTCCGCCTGTTTACCGGAGTAGTGTCGTCTTTTTCCACCTATCTTGACTGATTAATTAGACTTGGGCCTGTGTTCTTCAAAAGCTAGAACCTAGGACCTGATTTGGGCTCACATTAAAATTGATTTCAATTGATTTCAATGTTAGGCTCAATCAAATTAATAAAGGACCAAATTTCCTCTAACAAGGTATTTAACATTTCATTTCAATTTTTTCTTAATAGTACATGAATGCTATAGAATCGCACGTTAAAGTACATTTATTATATTTGACAAGTAAATATGAATTGTATATAGTTAAATATTTAAATATAAGAAAGTAGGGAAAATTATCACAAACAAATCATGAGCCAAAAATTATTCATGTCAGGCAAAGGTATTAGGTTAAGAAACTCTACCCACTCACATATATTTGTAAATATGAGACTCAAACTTTGACCACATATATAACTGAAAGTATACAAACCACTTAAATATGCATAATATGCAATTTGTTTTTGTTTTTGTTTTTTTTTTTTTCTTTGTGATAAGAATCCAAGTACATATTAAATCTTGTTGTCGATGCCTGGCATGAATGGAGTTTAATTGTATGACTTGACATAAAAGTAGATGGTATTTAAATCTATCTATGATACCTTTTTACCTAACACAAATTTTTTGGTCAGTGATTATGGAAAACTGCATTCAATTATTTTGTTGTTTAATCTAAAGTGTCTATATCTCTCACTATCCAAGAAATTAGTTGCATTGACCAAAATATCTAGAAAGAAACCTAGCATGTTCTCCAATTCCATTATAAAGGAGAATTTAGATATTTAACATTTCATTTCAATTTTTTCCTAATTATACTGTACATGAATGCCATATAGAATCTCACTTTATATATAGTACAGTATAATTTTGGTCAAAGCAAAGAATTTCATTAATGGCATTGGGTTTGATTCCCACTTGCAACACTCCTCAAACCAAGTATGATGTTTTTCTCATATTAAGAGGTGAGGGCACCAACCATAATTTCTCTAGCCATCTTTATAAAGCTTTTGTGACAAACATATTGAAACTTTCATTGATTACAAACTTGATAGAGGAGATGAAATCTCCACATAAGCTATAGAAGAATCTTTAATATCAATTGTCATTTTCTCAAAAAATTATGCATATTCTAAATGGTGTCTTAAAGAACTTGTGAAGATTCTTCAATGTAAGGAAAAAAACAATTAGATCTTGATACCAATTTTCTATGAGGTAAATCCATCAAATGTGAAGCATTAGACTAGGAGTTTTGCAAAAGCATTTGATGAGCATGAAAAACATCTCAAGGAGAGTTTACAAAAAGTTCATAGATGGAAGGATGCTCTCAGGATGACAACTAGTATTTCCGGGTGGCATTCAAGTGCCATTAAGTAAGTGATTATAACAAAATTTCAAATCAAGTTATTTTTTTTATTATTTTTTTCCTTTCGAAACCCAATCAAGTTTATTAATTTTAATTGTTATTAAGGGATACCATATATATTTTGGAGAGACAAAGAGATAGGGGATGACATATGGAAATGTATGTCTTCTATGTTCTGTTTCAATAGTAATTCACATAAAACATTTACCCAATTATGATTTTTTTTTTTTTTGACCTCTTAATACTAGGTCAAACAACTGTCAAGATCTAACTAAAATAGGACTCTAACACACAGTATGAAATGCTTATCTCAAAAGTTGGAAGAGGTCTACCTACATTAAGTGGGAAAAATGCCCACATTTTTATAGGTTAGTGCTTAACCTTGCCTTTTACTTGTTTCAAAAGCTAGGCAGGTGGGTTAGTACCACTGTACCAATGCACTTGAAGCTACTCCATTTTTAAATTTTATTTGAAAAAAGTTGTCTATTCCTTTAATGATTTATAGGGGAAAAGTTAAATCATTTCAAATGTCCAGTCAGGACATTTGTCTCATTACAGCTTAAATTGATTTTACATATTTAATAGGCCTGAGTCTTCTGTTGGAGGAAGTTGCCTCAAAAAGTTACAAGAATTGTGATACGAAAAGAAAAGTAATGTTATTACATCAGTTAAAGGATCAAAACATCCATAGTCTTTCGCTTAAGATTTGTGATTTATTATAATTTAATATTGATTATTTTACATTTTTGATTTATTATAATTTAATATTGGTTATTTTACATTTTTGATAGGCCCGAGTCTGTCCTTATAAAAACTATTGTGAAAGATATTTTAAAGATGCTAAACAATATGATTCCGAGTGATAACAATGATTTAGTCGATATAACTTCAAGGATTAAACAAATTGTGTCACTATTATCCATTGGGACAGAGGAGGTCCGCTAGTTTAGGAGTTTGGGGCATTAAGGGTATAGGCAAGATGACTCTTGTTGAAGTTGTATTTAACAAAATCTCTTATCAGTTCGAAGATTCTTATTTCATTCAAGACGTTAGAGAACAGTCAGAACAAAGTGGTGGATTAAATTGATTGCTGACAAGAACTTCTTTTGGCTATATTAGGAGACAACAACATGATTATAGGTACTTCCATTGTTGGACACACCTTCATAAGGAATAAACTTGATCGTAAAAAGCTTCTCCTTATTTTTTATGATATGTTTAATTTTAGACAAATAGAATTTTTTATTGGAGGTATCAGTTGTCTCAGTTCAAGAAGCCAAATTATCAAAACAATTCAAGATAAACAAGTGCTTAAAATTTGTAGAGTAGATAAAGTTTATGAGGCTCATGAATTATCTTAACACGAAACCCTTGAGCTTTTTAGTCGGTATGCCTTTGAGGGGAACCATCCTGTAGAAGGTTATATGAAGCTATCAAAAAGGGTTGTAACCTATGTTGGAGGTGTTCCACTAGTTGTTAAAGTTATAAGGTCCTCTTTGCTTGGTAAGAGCAAAACTATTTAGGAAAATGCAATTGGTAAATTAGAAACAATTCCTTTTATAGATACCCAGAAGGTGTTAAAAATAAGTTATGATGGACTTGATGATGAAATGCAGAAGGTATTTTTGGATATTGGATGCTTCTTTAAATGTGGTGACATTGGTCTTGTAAAAGCATTCTTAGATGCTTGTGGCTGTCACACTGAAATTGGAAGAAGTATTGTCATAGATAAGTCACAAATAAATATAAGAGGCAACAGGATATTAATGCATGATTTATTACAAGCATTGGCTAGAGAAATTATGCGGGCAAGAACCCACAGAGTATCTTGGCAAACGTAGTCGATTATGGCACTTTAAGGATATCTGTCATATTCTAACAGAAAATACAGTGAGATTTAGTTAAACAATATATATATATATATATATTTTTTTTTTTTTGCTTGAAGAGTTTCATAAATTTCATTTATGCTTGTGCATTAGCTCATGAAAAAGGCATAAGTTGGGTTTGGATTGATTATAAAAGATTATCGCTTATTATGTGTCTTTCTATATTTGATATTAATTTTTTTTTTCGTTATTTTGTTTATGAATATGTATTAGGATACAGAAAGAATAGAAAGCATCTGTTTGGATATGTCAAAAATAAGAGTTATACACTTAAATTGGAATGCTTTCATGAATATGCATTGATTGAGGTTCTTGAAATTCTACAGCTTAAGTTACAAGGATAATTAAAATAAAGTCTATAGTTTTGAAGCCCTTGAATCGGATTTTGCTGAGCTAAGGTATCTTTATTGGACTAGTTGTCCTTTAAAATCCTTGTTGTCAAGTTTTTGTTTAAAGAATCTTGTTATACTTCGTATGTGTAACAGCAAAGTTGAACAACTATGGAACGGTGTTCAGGTATTTACAGCACCTAGTTAAGTTGAAAGAAGTTTACCTCAGTTTTTCCAGCCTAACTAAGTGCCCTAACCTCTCAGGTTTCCCAAATCTTGAGAGATTGATTCCACAAGGTTGTAAATATTTAAGTGAAATTTCTTCCTCTATTCAATATCTCAAAAAGCAAGCACTACAACAAATTGTGCTTAGGATAACATGCGGTAAATGCAATCAAAAGTCTACGATAACTTTCAGAAGAACGTCATGTAAGCTCATGTTATTAAAAGTATTTCCTCTTTTATAGCATTTTCATTATGTGATACTGTTCAATCAAAAGTGCTATGATATATCGCATTATAGCTCTTCGACAAAACTATCGTATCATCTTTTCAATAGCATTTCTAATGTGTGATAATTATTAATTCTATTTAATACAATTTATCCAATTATAGCATTTCCAAAAAGTTATTTTATTATTAATTTTCATAGCATATTTAACATGTGATACTTATTTATTTGGAATGTTATTGTATATTCTATTATAGCTTTTTAAACAAGCTATTTTATTTTCATTTTAATAGCATTTTTAATATGTAATATTTATTTATTTGAAATGTGATGATATATAATACTATAGCATTTCAAAAAAGCTATTTAATTTTAATTTTCATAGCATATTTAGCATGTGATACTTATTTCTTTACAATACTATCATATATTTTCTTATAGCTTTTCAAACATCCTATTATGTTATCATTTTCATAGCATTTTAATATGCAATTTTTTTTTTTTTTTACTTCAAAATGCTATAGTATTGATAATATAGCATTCACCAAAAGGGCTATATCAATTTAAATTGCTAATTTAGTACTACAAAGTACTGAAAAGTTATATTTTAGGGGCCATTGCTATGGAAGTACTTCCAAGCAAACTATTACTTGATTGGGAAATCTTCCAAGGCTACAAATGGATGCATTACTCTGTGTTCTTCATTTATAGATAGAAATCTACAAATAGATGGTATCAATATTACTTATTTTAGCCACATATTAAATTGGATCCAAATTTTATTGGAAACATTATGAAAGACATTATACTAAAAAATTACTTCAGAAAGTATATTATTTTTTCTTTTTTTGATTTTGGGACTAGCCTAGGGTGTTATCGAACCAACTGCGATATGACTCTGAGACGCAGTCCGTAAATCAACCCCCAGAAAGTATATTATTCAATCTTTATAACTCCCTTCTTTTTAATACGAGTGGCAACCCTTTGATAGGGGCTCTTTGAAACTTAACGTAGATGCAACTACTGGTAATGAGTTTGGTTTTATAGGGATTGGAGCCTTAATTCATAATCACTTGGGGGAGGTTAAGGGTGCGCTGTTTATGAAGTTTGCATATTTTTTCTCCCCTTTTTTGGCTAAATATTTAGTAATCAGAGAGGGGTTGAAGTTTGTTTTATCTTATGACCTTAGACCTCAAATTGTGGAAATGGATGCTCGATTGGTTATCTTAGTTATTCAGGCTAAGAGATTTTTTGTCGTGACCATTATTATGGATATCTCGTCGATGTTATCTGATTTAGGCAATGTTCGGTGCCAATTTACTCCTAAGAATAGTAATGAGGCAGTCTATCGGCTAGTCACTTTAGTTTTTTTAGAATTAATTATAGCCAATCTTGGTTCAATTATGTTCTAGATTGTATTTCAAATATTGTTTTTGTTGATGTTTCTTGAATAAAGTTTTTTGAGATTTAAAAAAAAAAAAACTTTTTTTTTAACCGAAGTTTAAACATTTTAAGAATATTTTAAACTTATTAAAAGGAAAAATATTAAAGTTAATTTTAGAAGGTGAATCAAATATTTGTAAAATAAAAATATAATAATTTTAGAAGGCGAATCGAATATCTATAAAATAAAAATATAAGCAACCAGCAATTTGATTTAATTATATTTAACACAAGCTAACTTGATGAGCTTCCAGATTCTATAACTCAACAATTTTTTCACCAATGAAGCTCCTAGAGAAAACATTAGAAAAGGAAATAAAAAGATAAATTTTATTCACAAAGCTGACAATTGCGTCTATTTGTATCAATTAACTCTGAACAATACTGGTTCTGTCCATTTCAACATATTAAAAATTAAATAATTAAATAGAAACACAACCAATTAAAATTTGTTATTAAAACAATGACAATTTTTTTTTTAAAAATAAGGAATTAATTATTAAAAAAGAGATTCTAAGACAACATAAATTAAGGAAAATTAAGAAATTAGAAGATTTTGAGAACCAAGGGAGTTCTTTTTTTTTTTTTTTTAAGAAAAAAACATGATTTATAAAACAACCTTATAAAGCATAGTTTGTGAAAAAATAGAAAAGGACTTTTTAATTAAAAAAAATAATAATAATAATAATAAAAATAAAAAACCCCACATGGTGCAGATCTATTCAATGAGGAACTCCACCATTGATGGAGATGGATTTTCTCCATCTAACACTGAAGTTCAACGAACCATGGTTTTGACCATTGATTTGATTTTGCCCAATTGAACCAAATAAACCTTCGGCTACTTTCATTCGAGCTTGCACCCAACATTAATTACAACTAACTCCAATACCAATTGACGAAAACTAGATGAACCTTTGTGCCTCCTCTTAACTCTAAACTCAAACAACAAAAACCCTCAATCACCATCAAACAACTCAAACATTGACAGGACCCATCTCGACATCTTAGTCAAGTTTAGGAGAATGTCATGAAAGCTAACATAACCTATCTTGACTCGTCTCTTGAGTGTAGGAGGATGCCAGGAAAATTATGATCTTTCATGCTTGAATTGTTAAGGTGACACTTGTCTCAATTTTCTTTTAATTTAATCTAACTTTTCTCTCGGCACACCCTCGGTCAAATGTTTGGCTTTTTGAAATAACAAATGTTTGATTTTGGTCATTGACTTTTGTTTGTCTTTTGTGTTGACCGCCTCAATCATCCTTCTCCATTATTATTATTATTATTATTATTATTATTATTTGTTATTTTCTTCACCTACTTGTGCTCTCTTTCTTTGCATACTAACCGGCCACCTAAATCCTTTGTCTCCATCTTATTTCAATTCCAACTTGGGCTACCTTTAGAATTCGGCCAAGTTAAATTTTAGGCTCTATAAATATTTGATTGAGCTTAAATAATTCTTCCTAAATCCATTAGGATTTTAGCCTTATAAACACTAAATCATAAATCTCCATTAAACTATCCAAAGTATGGTAAAGGAATCCAATGATGAATTTGACATCGAATCTGTTGAAGAAATCCAGCTTAAATCCACTAAATATGGACCTAAAAGCTTTGAGTTGTGAGGAGATTTTACCCTTGATCAAATTCTCCCAAATCCAAGAGGATCTAGTTTGAAATCTAGGAAGTCTCCCATATATATATATATATATATATTTTTTAATGTGTTATCCTTTATCTTGTTCAAAAGAAAAAAATTATTGTTTAAACATTAATTTATAAATAACTATAAGTTTGACCAGTTGACTAAGAGAAAAATTATCTTTTTATTTTTTTATTAGGTTTGATGGTTAGAAAATTGGTCAAATGGACAGCATTATTGTATTTCTAAAACTTCAGGAGCTAAGCAGCAAGTTAATGTATTGGTCGTTGAAAAAGTAATATTTCATTAAACTTTAAGGACCACATGAAACTTTTACAAACATATAAAGGCTATCACATTTATCTCGTTTTAAAGTTTTAATGGGCCGTGTTAGGGCCTATTAGTACATGTTTGCACAATTATCTACATCTTAAGGCCGATCCTCAATCTCGGACTGGTACAAATATTGACATTCATCAAGGTACTTGCAAATTGTTATGAATTTCGCTGTCACAAGTCACAATCTTCCAGTAGCTTGGGCAGTGCTTTAGTGCTAAAAGACATCACCTCCTGTGACCTTGGCAAGTTCACGGATGCTACACTCACCCCCCATAAAAATTGTGGGCTTCCCCCTCACCTTATGTGTAAGCTGCTCTCAGGTTGCTCCCTGCCATATGAGAGCGGCTCTTCAAACCGCGCTATCGGCGTATTGTTCCGCTTGGTCTTAGTTGTCCCCTGAACAAGTAAGTCACAACCTCCCAATTTTTTTCCTCATATTTATTAACTGATTTAATAAAATCCATTTCTGATGGTTTCACTTCGAAATTTTTAATTTTATTTAATAGATTGAAGATGAATACCGATTTTCTACATTTAACTTTAATGGAAATGCGGGTGAAATTTGTACAACTGGTTTATCAAACCATGAATGAAATTCGATCCAAATTATATTGTCTGATGCTATAAATAATTCCAAGGCTAATGACTTTACTAGTCTTATATAGATAATGACATCTTATACATGAATAAAATGATCACTAACCTTTTCAATTTCATCACACAATAAAATATGATATTCAAACAATTTAATGAAGAGGCCAGGAACTTTCATGAGAATAATGACAATCATATTGCTATGTTCTCGAATTGTTTGTTTCTATGACTTTTTTTTTTTATTTGAAATTGACCACTTCTTGCTTGATGTTTTTACATTGTTTTGCGCATAACATAAAATTTTAAATGAAACCGTGCTACAAAAAAAAAAAAAAAAGAATATTGCAATTAAAGTCAAAGTGAATAGGGAAAAAAGCTTGTGGCGTGTTGTAAACCACAGTCCACCTATACAGAGGTCATGAGTTGGTTATATATAATTCAAGGGAGAATTTGATTCCTGTTAATTTAATAGTTTTATAATTAACTTATTTCGTGTCAAAATGCTTCTTACGTGTAATATAAGCTTCACAGGATTAGAGCTTAAAGTTTGAAGACAAGAGAAGAAGCTTGATGATTAAGGAATCAAGTCACAAAGATTTCCATGGTTAGCAAGACTTAAAGAACACTTGGAGAGTAAGCTCGTATTTGATGTGCTCAACTGATTTTAGGTTTGCATTCATGAAACTACATGCTTGTTTAGTTTGGCTTTTGAAAAATCTCTATTTGTAAATGATCCACTTCTAGTACTTAAATCTACTAGAAATAGATCTTTTGAAGAAAAATCTATAGTTGTTTGGTTGAATTATGTCAAAAGATCTATTAAAATGTTAAATTACCTCAAAGGAAATATTATTAATTAAAGGATTTTATTTTAATAAGCGTATATCCATGTCCATCATGAAAATTTAGTGATATTTAGGTAAAACACATCTTTTTAAAAAATATATATATGGAAAACTCCTGCCTATGAACTTTTGCTCAATAGAGGTTTAACCTTTTCTAATCTCTACTAAAACAAAATAGACAATATCACAAGCTCAACCAAACATTTTTCAAAATAGTAAAATAGAGAGTGATAGAGCTTTTAAACTAGTAGAAAGTCCAACCAAATAAGCATGTAGTAAATTATGTATTAGAAACTTGAATATGTAGTTTTGTGACTCATAGGTATTCATTTATAGCATCCATTGTGTGTTTGTATATATTTTTACAAGTGTTCATCTCTAGTTAAGGGTCTGTTTCGGAGGACAGTTTCATCATGAGAGAATTACTGAAAAGTCTTTAGCAATATACCTTATTACAAACTGAAAACAACTTTTACTTTTTATAACAATGGCCTCCCCTGCAATAACGTTTTGACTATGATTGACCGTTTAAGATAACTGGAAAAGGGTAAAATAGTTATTTTCTCTTATTTTTTTATTATTTTTTAAATTATATGAATTAATAGATTGTTTGGATCTCCATCATCCATCTAGACGGTGGAGATCCATTTAAAATAATTTAAAATTATAAAAATTATAAAATAAATTTAAAATTAAATGATTTTTTTAAAAAAATAAAAACATAATTTTGAATATAAAAATATATTTTTCAATATTTTCTTAAAGACAAAAACAATGAATCTTCCCCATCCGTCTCTAAAATGGATGGTGGAGATCAAAAGAATTAAAATTAACAAAAAGAAGAACAAAAAATGGTCTTCTTCATCACAAAAATTAAAAACCTAGATACCAAACATCTCAAAAGGTCTGTTTGTTGTTCTCGTTCTTCTTTATCTTGTTCTTCTTCTTGTTATACTTCATCTTGGTGGCTATTGGTTCTTCTTGTTCATCTTGGCAACTTTTGTTCTTCTTCATCTGAAAACAGCCATGGTTGTGGGTTTCCATTGGTCTTGTTATTCTTCATCTGAAAATGGCTATGATAGCTCTTGTTTGTCTTCATCTAAAACGACCATGGCAGCTCTTGTTCTTCTTCATCTAAAAACGAACAATGGTTTCTTTTGGAGACCAGAAACCAGTTCAACATCACTGTCCAAGCTATCCATCCAAGCCTCTCTCTCAGTTCTATTTCTATTTCTCTTTCTCTCAGTTCGACACCTCTCTTTCTCTCTTAGATTCGAGTGACCTAGGTCAACTTGGGTTCGTTCATCTTCGTCTACATCAGTCTCTTCAAGCCACCCCATTCTTCTTCTTCTTCTTCTTCTTTCGTTCGCTTTTCTTCTTCCACTTCTCGCTTCTGGTTTCTTCATCTTCCACTTGTCTCTTCTATTTCCTCTATTAGCTGCACCAAATGAATCTGAGCAATTTTGGCTTGGGCAATGTTAAGAACTGGTGATGTTTAGACTTGGCTTGGGCAATTTGGTTTGGAAACCAGACATCGATTTGGTTTCAGTGGGATTGTTGCTTTGGGCGATTTCGAATTGGGAGATTTTGATTTTGGCTTAAACATCGTCTATTGATATGGGTGATTTTGATTTGGTTTCATTGGAAACCAAATTGGTTTTGATTTTTGAGCGATGACTACGCTAATGAGCGATGAACAATGAAGAGGAAAGATAGCAGTGGAGATCCAATCTGGATCTCCACTGCCATCTTTACATTTTTTTTTTTTTCTATTACACATTCAAATTTGAAAATATTTTTTTTTATAAATTTGGGTGTTTTTAACTTAATCTCCATATCTCACATTTTTTTTGATTTTTTTTTTTTTTTAAATTTCAATCATCTTTTCCAAATTAATCATAACCTTCCATGTTTTAAATGGACGATTTAGATCAATTTGAAAAAAGAAATATTTTTATATTTAAAATTAAATAGATCTCAACTGTTCATTTTCGAGTGAACGGTTGAGATTTTTTAAGTTTTTTATTTTTTTTTCCTACAAAAGTAGGGGTAAATATGTTATTTTTGCCAAATATTAGTTAGTTAAGGGTAATATCGTCTTTTTGTTCTTTTTGTTAGTCTTAGTTATCTCGCGCGGTCAAATTTTAGTCCAGGGGAAAAGATTGTTACAAAAAGTAAAAGTGAATTTCGATTGTAATAATCTATATATTTAAAGGCTTTTTAGTAATTCTCTCGTTTCATCACTTTACAAATATCTTTTGTACATGATTCATTCGATAAAAAATATAACCCAAGATGTTAGCTAACGGACAACAACGTGAGTCAAAAAGATCGGACAAAGAATATATGTGCAATTTTATAAGTCACATAGTGCTAGAAAGGTAAGTCTGCAGAAGACCACTAACTTGACCACCTGATGGTGAATGGTCAGCAATCGCTAGCGCAGGCAGTATTATTGCCAATGGCCATTAGGTAAGCAGTTAAGTGGCAGACCCAATAATCTTTTACTGTTAGGGTTTCTTGTTGGTTGACATGCCAATCAGCCTACCTAGATCGTAAATGTTTATTTGATGGTTAAGCAAAATTTCGGAACTGATGGTATTTCTACTGAATTAATTATGAGTTGTTATTATTTTACTTTTAAATTTAAAAATAATATCAAACCACCTTTAAAATTAAAAATAATATTTAAAACGGTCTAACCATTACGTGGCACAGTAATTTCATCAATAAACTAACAATCGATTAATTTTAAGAGTATAAAGATAGTCCGGACAGTTGGGCTCTCATAAAACCATTCATATTCTCTCTCTCTCTCTCACACGATCTCTCTTTTCAATGTGAAACCCAGATCTTCTTCAATTTTTATTTTTTTTTTCCAAATTCTTTTCAAGAATTATTAAACTAAATTGAAAAACAATAAAAAACATCGAAAAAGATATTGAAGAACCCAGAAGACCATTCAACCTCACCAAACTCGCACCGACGGCCACGAACAGAAGCCAAGCCCATCGACGGCCACGAACCTCACCAACGTCCCATGCACAGCGACGACAAACTTCAACCCAGCAGAACGGCGACCACGAATCCCACCGACTAAGTAGAATGAAGAAGACCCGTTTGGTGTTTTTAACCGCGTCGACTGCGGTTGCTGCTGCTTCTGTTTGAAGTCGGTGGCTGGACAAGGAGGAGATGCTGTTTGAAGTCTGCGGCGGTTGTTGCTGCAGCTGCAATCTCGACTGGGAGAGAGAAGGCGGCGGCGGAGGGGGAGATGCCAGGCGGGGGCCTGTTTCTCAACGAAGAAGACCTGCTTGGGACTAAGTTTGATGTTTCGGGTTCTCTTGGAGCTTCTTGGGCTGATTTTATTCTTCTACAATGTTTGATTTCTGGGTTCTTCTTCAATGTGTCTGTGTGTGTGTCTTCAATGTGTGTGCGTGTGTGGAGGAGATGAGGCTGAAGGTCTGGGTATTGGAACCCAAACCTTCAACAGTCGAAGGTCTGGGTTCCAACCTAGATCTTCACCCTTTTTTTTTTTTTTTCAAAAAATTTAATAATTTCAATAATTTGAAATTTTTTTTTCAATTAAAAAAATGATTTATTTAATTTTTATTTTCTTAAATTAATATGAGATTTGATGAAATTTTTTTTATATAATTTATTTATTTTTTATTTAATAATAATAATTATTTCAATTATTTAAAATTGAAATTTATTTATTGATTTTTATATAAATTTAATTGTAAATTCTAAAAATTTTTATTATTTTATTATTTTAGTCATGAAAGGATAGTTTGGTGATTGACTATTTTTGTTTTTAATTTTTTAATGTTTTTAATTTTTCAATATAATAAGGGTATTTTGGTCTTTAAACGTTTTTGTCAAAAAACCACTAAAAATTTGGATGAAATCTCTTTTGGCTAACGATAGGGAGTTTTTTGACTAATATTTTTAAAAGTTGGTGTAAATTATAATTATTTATCATTTTAGAGGCTTTTTTAGATTTTTCCATTAAATTATTGTAATAGTTAACAAGTGGACAAATTAAAAATAAAAGTCATTTATCAAATGGTTGATTGGAAGCTTTCGAAAATCATTACAACGATGAGAAGAACATATTGGAGATGCATGTAATGAAATTTGAGAATAAAATAATGAATTGCCTATTAAATTCTACTTGTAATTATACATGACAACTGTTTTATGATTAGAAGTATAATGATTAATTCTAAAATTGAAGTGCGTCTCCTATCTTCGTACAATATTTTTTACTCTTTAACTTAAATATTTATAATTATTCTAATGATATGATCAATTTGAACAATTAATCCATTCATATTAAATTTAGGAGAAAGACCTATCATTTTAGGATTTGGTTTCCTATTACTTCGTTATTTGTTTATTTTAATATCACTTGTAATGAACCTTGGTCTTTGCTTGACTTAATGAAGGCTTTAACCACATTGGATGGTTGTTGTCTTGATAATTTATGAAGACACAAAGATCAATATTGTATCCACTTGTTTACAGAATAATTGTGTTTATAGCTCTTCTAGTAACAATTGCTATTACTAAAACATTGGTTTTAGTTATGCATATTGTTAAGACTAGACTCAAAAATAAGATAAATTTATAGAGAAATTTAGCATAGATTTGATTATAGATGATTTTCAACAGTTAAAAAAGTGGCGGGTTTCATTTGTTTCACAAATCTAATATCTATTTTATTAATTTACTTTGTGAAATAGGACTAAATGGTATTGCATTCATTTTTTAATAATTTAGTATTTGAATCTTTCTATATTTATTATGCATTAACTTTAATAGTTATTTTTAACTTGGCCCCTTAAAGGAAAAATCCAAGCTCCATCATTGTTCCCATCACAGATGGTATCTCAAAAGCGAAAAAACGAAAGTGATTTCAAATTTGTGTCCAAAAGAGAGCTTATTGATACTTGATCTTACAATTCTAATTGTATTCGTTTTACTTATATAACAAATTTGTTCACTAGAAATATTCAGCTGCATATTATTAGTTTAGGGGAATTTATTTAACAGGTTTTTTTCTTGGAACAACTTTCGATGGTATTACAAGGAAAACTTCAAATTTCAAAGCAAGCCTTTCTAATTACTGTGTTCTTATTTTTTGGTGAAAATTTTCCTTTGCACGACAATTCGGATGCTGTACGTCAAGGGAATTTATTGCTTTAGTGCATCGGTCTCATATGCACCCTTACATGCCATCCAAAGTTTCTAACCTGGCCTAGACAGCTAGCACATTAACAACAATCTTTATTAGTTCTTGTCTATTCACAATGTTTTTGCAAACCTGGTGTAACAAATTACCTCATTAAATAATGAACAAATAAAAGATACGCCATATGCATTTCTTTTTAACAAAGAGAATCATTAATTATCTGAATGCTCATAACAGAACATAAACATGACAAGTTTTTGTCACAAGAACATTTGAATTAATGACCTGAAACATCTATTTAAAAAATTCCTTACACATTATTCGACTGTCCTCAACAGTATAACAACACTGTTTTTTGTTTTTCTCAGGAGCAAATTACTCTACATGCATGAAAAATCATCATTACTACATATTAACGACTAACAATGTGTCCAAGATCAGAAAATGTCCACTATAATGTAAATAGAAACACCGAAATAAAGAAAAAAATAACCACTTGTTTATCCATTGCTTTTTGGCCTAATTTCGATCCCTTCGAAGATGAGGCCCACTCTTCCAGTTACCACGATGGATTTCCATAACAATAATTTCCAATTCCCCGTCTTCATGACCTTCATAGACGAACTCACCTAATTGAGTTTCCAACCAACCATCTCCTCTCTCCCTAGGGACATAAATGCCAGGATCTTCTTCTTGGTTGTTTTCTTTTTCAGGCGTTAAAGCTTCCCCATCATGGCCAAACAGTCCAGCATGCCATGGAAATTGATCTACCTCCTCCCATGCGTACCATGGAAGAAAGTCTCGGTCTGTATCAAGATAAACAGTTCGTTTTTGCCCTTCACTCCCAACAAGTCTAACAATGGCATCCATCGGGTTGCCTAAAAATCCATACTCGTTACCAGTTGGCTTGAACACAAGATAAGCTACATAGGTTGTTCTTGGGGACAGAAGTGCAGTATTTATCTTGCCTTCAATATCAAAGTAGCACACATCGTTCAGCTTAGCCACCACTGGGAACCTGTTATCAATATATAGTACTATAATCAAGAAAACGAATATCATAAAAATAATTAAAAGACAAGGATTAAGAGGAAGTAATGAGACCTGATGTCAGGTATAGAAATCCAGCTCCAATAGATAGGAGTGTCACCCCATTCAATCTTGCATGACATAGTTGATATCATGTAACATTTCTTCCCACTTGGTTTGTCCAACCAAAAGCTCTATTTAATGCAATGAAACAATCATATATTCATTAAAAAAAAGAAAAAGGAAAAAAAAAAAAAAAAAAAAAGCAAGCTGATACCAATCTCCCTCAAGTGGGTGATTGGTTGCACATATTCAAACTGTTGCAACACCAACCAGTCTTCTATTTTTTACGTATGATAGCGTAAGAATTGAATACAATATTGTAATGTACAAAAAATTATACGAATGTTGGGATAAGCCAGTCATATAAATTCATTAGAAATCTCCTGCCTAGTTGGTTGGTTCGGTTACGAAAGAAGAAAAGAAGAAGCTGATACCAATCTCTCTCAAATCTGCAATTGGTTGGACATATTCAAACTGTGACAACACCAACCAACCCAATTCAAACTTTTCTTTTCTTTTCTTCTTCATTTTACTTTTTACATATGATAGTTTAGGAATTGAATATTATAAAAAAAAAAAAAAGCAAACTTATACTATATGATAATTTAACAAAATGATAAAATAGACGTATGATTTATAACTACCAATTAATACAACATGTACAAATCATCTTATCATAATCAAAATATAATTTTTATAAATCAGCTTATCAAATCATCACTTGTCATGTAGAAAATTAATTAAAACACAACTAAAACTATGATAACAATAAGTTGGCTTTTATATTTGAAATCAATTTAAAATTTATCAAGTATAAGAAATTCATCTGCGGTGAGGAGAAAAGGTATTTTTATAAATCCAAACAAAATGTATTTAGTACATTTTCCCAAGTAATTCCTAAGTTGCAACCAAACAATACAATTATATTCCACAATCTAATTTCTTTTATTTTCCATTGGTCCATTTTGTTAAGACGGAAAAGTTGTTTTTAGCTTAAAACTAGCTAGATATAATTGAATCATTTTAAAGTGTAACAAATATTTTTCTCCGAAGAACTAACAATCTCTTAATCATGTTCATGATCCTAGCTACAACCACCGAATGTCCAATGATTGAGTTTTATAGTGTTTGTATGAATATTTGAAGCATTTTTAAAGTCAATAAATGCTTTAGTATATAAGAGGGTATATCATATTATGTGATATAGATGTTTGATTAATTAAACTCTCAACATCAAATAAACAAATAACACAACTAAATCACAAAAGATGAAGAAACCAAATATACTAACAAATAAGTTGTTCAAATAAATTACAAATATTTTAAGGTTTGTTATATACATCTCGATGATTATATCACGTCATGTGACATTCCAATGTCACATGAGCAAACATAAAACTCTATAATTTTTTCCAAAAATCAAACAACTATTATCTTGAAGAATGAAAAATAAAAAATACTAATAAACAAATTGTTTGATAAAATATATAATTATCAGTTCTCTAATCTAGTGTGTGTGTATATATATATATACACACGCGAGTTAGATGATTATATTATGCTATGTGAAATAACGAAAATCTTCCAAACCTTAAACAACAACTAACGTTAATACATTTCAAAAGAAAAAAAAAAAAAAACCAACTAACATTAATACCAAGAACCATATTGAAGAATACTAGACATGACAGAAAGTGAAAATTGCAGACATGATTAGAAGTTTCGAAAATACAAAAGGCAAGGTGAGTGAAATTACCAATTTACTGTCCTTGATGAGGACTGGGTTGTGACAGGCCCAGAAATAGAGCTCTTTCTTCGACGATGGCAACACTGATGATGACAGAATATGATCAGGAATGGCAGCAACGTATTAGAGGGGCAGAAAACGGTCCCAAACGGCATCGGTTTCGGCTGCGGATTTGAAGAGAGGGGAAACACAAGAGAGCCTGCAGAGGTCACGAGGAGTTGTGAAGGAAATCACAGCCTCTATAGAACTGTCCGGTAACCATAACATACGGGACTCGATCTCCATCATGGCCATATTTTGTTCTTCTCTGTCGTCAGTTTCTTCGCTGATTTCCATCGAATGAACACAGACGAAAAAAATCGAAGTAATGTGAGGTTTGTGTAGTCTGGTTGCTTATATATAAACCACTGTAGCACTTTGAGCCTTTATGATGATTGAAAGTTGACAAATGATTTTTTATTTTTTATTTTTTGGTCTTAAAAAACTTCTTGTCTATTTCTCTTTTTTTCCTTTTTTTTTAAGCGAAAAACACATTTTTTTTAATTAATTAAATTTGTTATATATTCAAAAAGTGCTTTTTTTTAATAAAAAAATTGGTTATTAGCCGTTGAGCTCGAGTTGAAGAGTTAATAAAAATTAAAGGTTTTTTCTTTGTAAAAGCAAAAAAAATGGATCATAGTGATAAAATTATGAATTCAAGTTAAGATGTCAATCCCTAAATTATAATAATTATGAAAAAATAAATAATTACCTTACATAACCACTTTTAAATGGAAAAAATTTGTAATAACCACATGCCGGATGCTCTAGGGTTTATTTTCTCATTTTCTCATCTCATCTCATTCCTTTTTTTTTTCTGTTTTTTCCCTCTTTTCCTTTTATCTCTTTCTTCGTACTTGCTCCAACACATCATTATCATCTACAGTACTTCGAATTTTATGAAGAATTTTTCCATAAGATTTATATGTACTTGATGCAACAAGAATAATAGTGATTTTGGAAGCTTTTAAATTTGTGAAGTCACTTTCTAAACAATTCAGTTGAGTTTTTACTTTTTTGTTCTTTAATTAATGTCGTAGTATTATTTTTATCCTTATTAGTTTACGTGGTATCGATAGTTTATTAATAATATAATTTTTTTCATTAGAAATAGTAAATTATCTAGCAAGGAACATCGTACTTATGAGCATTTTTTTCGTTGCTCAGAACTTTTTCTTAACTTATTGAAATGTGCACTCTTTATACGGAAGTCAAACAAACTTTTAAAAAGCAGTAATAATTAATTTAGGAACTTCAAGCATACTAGGTAGTTAAAGGATGCTATCATTTATTATTATTTTTTAAAAATACTTAGTTATTTCTGTGGGTGGATTAAAACTTAATTTTGACAAATCATGTTGTATAATTACATATTATCCATAGCATGACATGTTGTAAGTTGAGAAATTCAACTCACTAAAATTAAATGCTTGTCTCCTCCAACGGGTTAAGCATCCATTATAATTCTTAAAGGCATGCTTTACTATCTTCAACAACAGGATAACGGTTAATATCTTGTCCTTTAAAACATCAATCATATTTTAGCCTTTATATATTCGAATTGTATTTGTTTTACTTATATAACTAACTTGTTCATTAAAAATATTTCGCTATTAGTTTACGGGAATTTATTACTTCACTGGTTTTTTTCTTTGAAGCACTTTCGATGGTATTACCAGGAAAACTTCAAATTTCAAAGCAAGCCTACGTAGTGTGTCATATTTTGATGAAAATTTTCCTTTGAACTACAATTCCGATGTTGTTGCAAGGGAATTTATTGCTTAATTAGTGCATCCGTCTCAAATGCACCCATATATACATGCCATCCAAATTAGTTCCTCACCCTAGACTGCACATTAACAACAATCTTTATTGATTAATTCTTGTCTATTCACAATGTCTTCGCAGACCTGGTGCAACAAATTACCACATTAAATAATGAACAAATAAAAGATACGTCATATGCGTTTCTTTTTAACAAAGATACCTCATAATTTCAAGATAATTATAAGATGAAGAATAATAATTGGTATCAAACGTTAGATGCTGCAACAACAAATTTGACTATGTATCACCGATATGTGTCGAAGATCACAAAATGCGCACTATAATGTAAATAGCAATATTGAAGTAACGGAAAATAATTATAACCAGTTGTTTATCAACTGCTTTCTGGCCTAATTTCGATCCCTTCGAAGATGAGGCCACTCTTCCAGTTACCACGATGGATTTCCATAACAATAATTTCCAATTCCCCGTCTTCTTGACCTTCATAGACGAACTCACCTAATTGAGTTTCCAACCAACCATCTCCTCTCTCCCTAGGGACATAAATGTCAGGATCTTCTTCTTGGTCATCCTCCTTTCCGGGCATTAAAGCTCCCCCATCATGGCTAAACAGTCCAGCATGCCATGGAAATTGATCTACCTCCTCCCATGCGTACCATGGAAGAAAGTCTCGGTCTGTATCAAGATAAACAGTTCGTTTTTGCCCTTCACTCCCAACAAGTCTAACAATGGCATCCATCGGGTTGCCTAAAAATCCATACTCGTGACCAGTTGGCTTGAACACAAGATAAGCTACATAGGTTGTTCTTGGGGACAGAAGTGAAGTATTTATCTTGCCTTCAATGTCAAAGTAGCACACATCGTTTAGCTTAGCCACCACTGGGAACCTGTTATCAATATATATAATCAAGAAAAACGAATATCATAAAAATAATTAAAAGGCAAGAATTAAAGAGGAAGTAAGGAGACCTGATGTCAGGTATAGAAATCCAGCTCCAATAGATAGGAGTGTCACCCCATTCAATCTTGCATGACATAGTTGATATCATGTAACATTTCTTCCCACTTGGTTTGTCCAACCAAAAGCTCTATTTAATGCAATGAAACAATCATATATTCAGTTTTTTTTTTTTTTTTTTTTTAAAAAAGAAAAGAAAAAATGCAAGCTGAGATCCCTCTTGTCTGGGATTGGTTGCACATATTCAAACTGTTGCAACACCAACCAGTTCACCTACATCAAACTTTTCGTTTCTTTAATTCTTTTACGTATGGTAGTGTAAGAATTGAATACAATATTGTAATGTACAAAAAATTATATGAATGTTGGGATAAACCAATCATATCAATTCATTAGAAATCTCCTGCCTAGATGGTTGGTTTGGTTGCAAAAGAAGAAAAGAAGAAGCTGATACCAAATCTCTCTAAATCTGTCATTGGTTACACATTCAAACTGCATGTGACAACACCAACCAACCCAAATCAAACTTTTCTTTTCTTTTCTTTTTCATTTTACTTTTACATATGATAGTTTAGGTATTGAATATTATAAAAATTAAAGATTAATTTTATATTGTATGATAATTTACAAAAGTGATAAGATAAGCGTATGATATATAACCAATTACCACAACATTTACAGATCATCTCATCACAATCGAAATATGATTTTGCCAAATTAGTTTATGAAATCATCACTTGAAACGTAAAAAATTAATTGAAACACAACTAAAATTATACTAACAGTAAATTGGTTTTTAATCAATATATATTTGAAATCAATTTAAAATTCAACAAGTACTAAAAAATCACGTATGGTGACGAGAAAAATGTTTTTATATATCCAAACAAAATGTATTTAGTGCATTTCCCCAAATAAGTCCAAAGTTGCAACCAAACAACACAATTTTATTCCACAATCTAATTCCTTTTATTTTTCATTGAGCCATTTTGTTAAGTTGAAAAAGTTGTTTTTAGCTTAAAACTAGATATAATTGAATCATTTTAGAGCATAACAAATATTTTCCTCGGAAAAACTGACTACCTCTTAATCATGTTCATGATCCTACAACCACCGAATGTCCAATTATTGAGTTTTGTACTATTTGTATGAATATTTGAAGCATTTTTTAAAGTGAATAAATGCTTTAGTATACGTATATTAGAGTGTATATCATAATATGTGATATAGATGTCTGATAAATTAAACTCTCAATATCAAATAAACAAACAACACTACTAGTATCACAAAAGAAGAAGAAACCAAATATACTAACAAATAAGTTGTTCAACGAAATTACAAATTTTTTAATGATTGATATACACATCTTGATGATTATATCACTGTCATTTGACATACCCAATCACATGAGCAAACATAAATCTCTATAATTTTTTCCAAAAATCAAACAACTATATCTTGAAGATCGAAAAAATAAATACTAACAAACAAATTGTTTGATAAATTATCAGTTTTCTAATATGATACATACGATATAGAAGATTATATCATGTTCTGTAGAATGAACAAAATCTCCTAAACAATGAAGAATCCCTGAAAGAACCTTCCAAACCTTAAAACAGCAACTAACATTACCAAGAACCAAAGAGAATACTTGATATGACAAAAAGTGAAAATTCTAGACATACCAATTTACTGTCTTTGATGAGGACTGGGTTGTGACAGGCCCAGAAATAGAGCTCTTTCTTCGACGATGGCAACACTGATGATGACAGAATATGATCAGGAATGGTAGCAACGTATTCAAGGGGCAGAAAGCGGTCCCAAACAGCATCGGTTTCGGCAGCGGATTTGAAGAGGGAGGAGACACAAGAGAGCCTGCAGAGGTCACGAGGAGTTGTGAAGGAGATCACAGCCTCTATACAACTGTCCGGTAACGATAACATACGAGATTCGATCTCCATCATGGCCATGTTTTGTTGTTCTCAGTCGTCCTGATTTTCCATCGAAAGAATACACACGAAAATAATCGAAGTAATATGAGGTTTGTGTGATCTGATTGTTTATATATAAACCACTTTAACACTTTGAGACTTTATCATAATTGAAAGTTGACAAATGAATTCTTATCTCCCAAAATCCACGCCGTACTCATATTTTATTTTCTTTTAGAGTTTGTTCCCTTTTTTTTTCGTTGTTGTCTTAAAAACTACACTTGTGTATTTTTCTTTTCTTTTTATTTTTTTTAAGTGAAAAACACTTTTTTTTAATTAAATTTGTCATATATTCAAAAAGTGGTTTATTTATTTATTTTTAAAAAGTGGTTATTAGCCATTGAACTCGAGTTGAAGAGTTAACAAAAATTAAAGGTTTTTTTATTTGTAAAAGCTAAAAACGTAAATCGTAGCAATAAGATTATGAATTTAAGTTACGATGTCAATTCCTAAATTATAATAATTATGAAAAAAATTAAATAATTACCTTACATAATAACTTTTAAATGGAAAATTTTGTAATAACCACGTTCTAGATGCCCTAGGGTTTTTTTTTTTTTTTTCTCATTTTTCTCATCCCATTCGTTTTTTTTTTCCTCTCTTTTACTTTTATTCCTTCTTCTTACTCTCCCATCACATCATTGTCATCCACAATATAAATCAAAATACTCTAAATTTTTTGAAGAAATTTTCCATAAGATTTATATGTACTTGATGCAATAAGAATAATCATAATTGTGGAAGTTTTTAAATTTGTGAAGTCACTTCCTAAACAATTAAGTTGAGATTTTTATTCTTTGATTAATGTATTATTTTTATCCATATTAATTTACGTCGTATCGATAATTTATTAATAATTTATTTTTTCATTAGAAATAGTAAATTACCTAAGAAGGTGTGCATTGTATTTATGAGCACTCTTTTTACCTCATATCTTTTTCTTAACTTGTTGAAATGAGCACTCTTTATATGGAAGTCAAACAAACTTTTCAAAAGTAATACTAATTTAGGAACTTCAAGCATACAAGGTAGCTAAAGGAAGCTATCATTTATTATTCTTATTTTTTAAAATACTCGGTAATTTGTGTGGGCGGATTAAATTTTAATTGATGACAAATCATGTTGTATAATTGAATTCGGATTATCTGTCATTTTTTTGTTTGTTAATCTTTTAATCAGATTATAATATGTGACAAATATAAAAATTAATGGCTTAGATGAGATTAATTTCTTTTCCATTTGCTGTCCTAATTTCTCTCTCACATACAGATGAAAAGGTTAACAAACAAAAGGATGACAGAGAATTTGAATCCATAACATATATAGTAGGATGACATGTTGTAAGTCGAGAAGATCAACTCACTAAAATTAAATGCTTGTCTCCTTCAATGGGTTAAGTATCCATTATAATTCTTAAAGACATGTTTTACTGTATCCAAAAACAGGATAACTGTTAATATCTTGTCCTTTAAACCATCAATAATATTTTAGCCTTTATATATTCGAACCCTTTTTTGTAAAGGTTTCAGTTCCTCTTAATGTCCGTCCTTAAATATTCGAAATAAAAACAACCCGTTGCATGTAAAATTTCTCACTCAACATACAGTCACTTCGTTTTCACTTGCCATTGTTGTTTTCTTTGGTTGGACTTTCTATTAGGTTAAAGCTTTACTAACCTCCAGTTATTATTTTTAAAATTTTCTTAAAAAAAGGAAATTAAAATTGCTTGTTTGGGCTTTGGAGATAGACCATTTTAATTTCAGTAAAGGTTAATATATGTTCAACCTCTACTGACCTAGGACTTAAGAAGATGAGTTTTTCTAAACAGACATTTTTAACAAAACTGTATGTGACCTAAACATCCCTTAATTTTTTATTATTGACATGAAAATCCTCATTATAAAAAAGTGTCCATTTAGTAATTTAATATTTTAGTAAATCTTTTAAGATGATGCAACCAAATGGTCTATTGTTATAAAAATGATAATTGAATTGCCAATTATCAAATAAGTATAAGACTACATTTGGTATGTCATCATATTGGATTGGATGAGATTGGATGAGATTAAATTGGATGGTATTCGATTAAATTAGATTAAATTTATTGTACCAATGTTTTGTGTTTGGTATATGATATGATTGAATAAAGTTTTGTCAATTGTACCTATCAGTATTGCATATTAATTGAATAATATATATATATATGTATGAGAATGTATGTGTGTATGTATGTTTGTGTGTGTGTGAATTACATTAATTATAAATGAAAAACAAACATTGAAATGATTAATTAATATAAAAAATTAAAAGTAAACTAAATTATTAAATATTAATTTAGAATTAATAATAAATAATATATTGATTAACTTCATAACATTAATTTGAAAATTAATAATAATAATAACTTTGAAATAAAAATGTCAATTAATCTAAAGATAAGAAATAAAAATATCACATTTTTCTCACTAAATCTAGAAAAATAGAATAGCAAAAAACATTCTGAGCAAGATAGAGGCCACCACGTTAAATGATGGAGAACGACTGTTGTATTGAATACGGTGTTTATAGGATTCATCAAAACCCATCAAGAGAATTGGTTACTAAAATACAGTCATGGAAGGTTATAACTTACAAGGTTACTATACTTATACTCCACATCCAATCCATTGCGCGTGCCAAACATCGTATTCAAAACTATATCCCCTCTTAAATCCAGTACAGTATTATAACTTGTCTACAAAACATAGTCTAATTTTTTTTTTTTTCAAAAGTTCTACTTTTAATATATTTACGATAGTTTTCTTACAAATAAAGGTATTCCAAAAACCAAAACTAAACAAGATCTTATACTCCAACACATAAAATTATAGAGCTAAACATTTTAAATCAGTAAATCAACCCCTTGACAAAATCTAACAAGATATATTATTTACTTGGAGGACCCAATAGGATCTAGTATTAATTGTCTGAAGAAAAATTATATCTATGCATCAAATTTTGCGAAATTTATATTCACTTTAAAAACTATACATGTATTCAACTATCCTTCTATTTATATTCATGGACATTGTAGTTGAAATTTGCATTTACTCGCTACTTACTGAATTGTCAGTTGAGTAGCGAGTTCTACAACATTGATTACACCAATCCAATGTTTCATGAAAAAATAAGGTTGGTTCCCATTAATAGCTTTGTAACATACAATGGTCGGCTACATGAAACCAATCCTTTGTAAATATATTTTTAATTAGTATAATTTAAATTATGCAATAATTACGAAGTTTTAAAATATATAATAATTTATATATTCAATTTTTAAAATACCAATAATTTTATTTTAATAAAAAAATAACATTTTTTAGAAGTGATTATAATTATTTTTAGAATATATTTTATTGTTATTTTATAAAAATATTGTTATAAATTTTATACTTAATCCATATAACGATTTTTTTTTTTAATATATATATTTTTTCAGTCCAATCCTATGGTGTGCCAAACACAAAACAATATTGTATTTAATATGATCCAATCCAATTCAGTTATTTCAATCTAATCCAATTAACTACAGCCAATTAAATGTGACATACCAAATGTAGCCTTAGTCAACATATAAAGAATCGGCAAACTATTAGAATCCAAAAAAAAAAAAAAAAAAAAAAACTAGACCAACAATGGTGAGGAGGGGGTTCTCTAAATTATCGGAAGGTTGCATAGCGACCGTCATCTCCTTTACCAGTCCTCGCGATGCCTGCCGCTTGGCTTGTGTTTCCACCACCTTCAGATCTGCTGCCGATTCTGACTTCGTTTGGGGCTGCTTCTTGCCTCCTCAGCACTCAAGCTTGTCTTCTTCATCTATGTCACCATTGCTATCGAAAAAGGACCTTTATCGTTGCCACTGTCCGGTCCTCATTGACAGGGGCAAACTGGTAATTTTACTCTATCATTCTCTTGAATTTTTGTTGTTTGGTTTGGAAGAAATTTATTGATTTTTGTGATTACAACGTTAAGTAGTTTACTCTTTGTTCGTCGATCGAAATGTTAACAACTTTTAAAAATCTCATTACAAGAGACATAAATTATGATTAAGTAAATTTTAAGAAGCCATGTCACCTCTCGGTAGAGGTGGCCTCTCTATTTACTAAGGTGATAAAGATTCAATTTCCATCAAATGTGTGTCGGGAGTTCAATTCTTACCAAACGTATTTGAAAGTCCATGAAAATAGTTTTCATTCTACAATCTTTCTCTCATTTATAGGAGTAGGTATTTGGACTGATTGAGTTCTATTAGATGTTAGCAATCCTTTAATCCACTTTGAAAGATTACCAAACACTTTTTTTGTTTTCTTAACTTTTAATTCTACAAATTCTCATGCAAATATCTCAAATTCAAACCTTATATCATGATCACATACACAAATTCCGAACTTCTCTTAAACCCTAGATCTCCTAATTCATTTCAAATAATTCAAAATTCCACAAACATTTTTCAAGATCATTTAGAGAAACTTACAAATTTCACAAATCCGAAAACACTCAACCAACTCAGCTTCAGAATTTGAACCTGGAGGAACTCTGCAGCGGTAATGAAACCGTGCGCATTTGCAGAAGGGAAGTGAAACGAGAGAGTGAAAAAGAAATCTGAAAATGCATTACAAATTTTTTAAAAGCAAATCAATTGGATTCTTAATTCGAAAATCTGCAATTGCAAATTTTGTGTGTGTTTGTTCGGAGCAAAAACAAAATGGAGATGTGCTTATGAATTTGTGATTGTTTACTGACATATTGAACAGAGCTTTTGGTTGGACAAACCGAGTAGGAAGAAATGTTACATGATATCTGCTAGGAAACTAAGGATTGTGTGGGGTAAAACTCCTCACGTTTGGAGCTGGATTTCTTTACCCAATGCCAGGTATCTTTTTCTTTCTAATTCTTCATGATCTTAACTTTGTCGCACGTTTTGAATATGTTATGATAGTATTGATTCACTACTACATGTGAAAAATAGGTTCTCGGAGGTGGCTGAGCTGAGAGACGTGTGCTGGTTCGAGATTCATGGTGAGATTAGTACTTCACTTCTGTCTCCAAAGACAACTTATGTAGCTTATCTTGTCTTCAAGTTATTGGATGACCGTGTTGGATTTAAAAATACGCCGGTGGAAGTCACTGTTGGACTCGCTGGTAATGATGCTGGACGAACACGAACTATTTATTTCGAAGCTGGGGAGCAGGAAGGCATTGCAACTGGAGATCATGCCTTCCTCCCGGAGAATAGAGAAGATGGGTGGTTAGAAAGTGAATTGGGTGAATATTGCTATGGAGGTGATGAAGATGGTAAATTGTCAATGACTATTTTGGAGAAGAGGGATGGTAGCTGGAAGCGGGGCCTTGTTTTCCAAGGGATCGAGATCAGGCCTAAAAAAGAGTAAAAAAAAAATGGCTGCTGGAGAGCTGAAAATATTAGGTGAGTTTTTTCTAAAGAGCTTTAGTGAAAATTGTTGCTATTTTATTTAGTAATGCTGATACTATGCATAGCATTATTTTCTTTAATGAAAAAGAAAAAAAAAAATCTATATTATTAGTTGATACTATTGAGACGGTCAATTATTAGAGAGTATTTAGTTCTACGTTACGAAATTGAGTTATGTGAAATTTTTAAGGGGTGAATAGAAATGAATGTTATGTGCAGGTGACAAGCAGTACAAGGAAGGCAGCTTCATGGTTCTAGGGATCAAAATCATGCCGAAACAGATGAAATAAACATTTTGTATTTCCTTGTCGACTTGTAATGCTCTGCTATCTTTTCATAGAACTAGCATATGTATGGCTAAGTTTTTTCGGACGTGACTAAATTATGCTTGTACTTATAATTTATGTTTTGGCATTGTATGAAGGTGCACTTGAATATGTATTATAACAACATTATTAAAAATTTGGGCTGTAATATGGCAGACCAATTTTGTGGTGTTTTAGATTGCTTTGTCTTCCATCAAAGTTTTCTCGCATCTGTGTTGTTTTGGTACTTGGGTGTATATTCAGTTATCATGATGAATACATTTTTGTGTCAAAATATAAACAAAATTCATGAGGACTTATCAACTTAGTGAGATATATGGGGTACAAGTATTCAATTGAATCAGTATATATATTTACTCTCTACACCACCTAAAATGCCAAAACTAACCTTATATTAATTATATAAATTTAGCCAATGTTATGAAATTTGTTAACGTCAAATGGTCGGTCGCCTCGTGCCTAGAGCGCCTAGGCGCCTGAACTCCTTATTTCTTCAGTTTCTCTTCTTTCTTTCTCTGGGCCATCTCTCATCTTTGCACTCTTCCTGGTTTGACTTTTTCATTCATTTTCCTTATATGGCTTTTTTCTTTTTTTGCATGAGAGACAAGTATCCACTAAATGACATCTGTCACAATGTTTGTATACTATAAAAAATGTCAAATAACATCTATTAATGTGAGTATGGGCATGACATTGAGTCACTGTCCCATTGACAGACACCCTGTTTCAAAATAAAACCATTAACAAAGACGCCCGGTTTCAACTTTTTAAACAAAAACCTTAACAAAGACACCCAGTTGCAACTTTCAAAACAAAACCATTAACAAAGACACCCAGTTGCAACTTTCAAAACATAACCATTAACAAAAACCTTAACCGGCGGCTACTTTCCGTCTCACTCATTGGCTGCTTCATTCCTCTCTACTCTCTCTCCCCTCCCCTCTCCTCTCTCTCTCATAGTCACAAGGAAGTCAAAGCAAAATTCCAAAACTCATTGCAAGGATAATTTTGCTATCAATCATGATTGATTACAATTGATTCTATTTATGTTGTATTCTATGATTATGGTACCGTCATATAATCTGTTTTTTAAATTATTTTGTAATGTTTCATTTTATAACAATCATGTATATAATAAGACTCATTCTCTCAGAATCAATATGGAGATTAAAAACCAAATTATCATTCTCATAAATTTTATCTTAGTATCAGAGCCATTTTAGACAAATGCCATGTCTACTCACTCAAATACAAAAGCCCAAAACTCCAACTCTCAACCACCACACTACCAAACATTAAGCTACTAAAATCACCTTTTGGAAGTACACTTAACGATACCTTTTCGGTCAAATTGGACCAGAATAATTGTCTTTTATGGAGGTCTTCCTGCCAGTAGTTCAAGGTCATAGACTTGATGGTTTTCTATTAGGAACAAAATCGTGTCCACTAGAATTTTTGACAGCTACAAATGATGCAAAAAGTTCAAAGGAACTAAATCCAGATTATGAAAACTGGGCTACTTCTGACCAACTCCTTCTTGGTGGGCTACTTGGCTTAATAACTGAAAGGCTCTTTTCTCAAGTGGTTGGTTTATCCACTTCACATGAAGTTTGGAAGACATTAGAAGTCCTTTACTCAACGCAATCGAAGGCAAGAATCCTGCAATACAGGAAAACTCCAAAAAATCTGTAAAGGGTCTCTCTTAATTGATGAGTATCTCACAAAGATAAAAAGCAATGCTGATAATTTGGGAATTGTTGGACAAACAGTTACCAAAGATGACTTGATCATATACGTGTTGGCTGGTTTAGGAGTAGAGTTAATCCAATTGTGGTGAATATCACTTCAAGGGCAGCATCCTTGCTTAGCCATGAAAGTAGAATCAAATAGATCCTTGCCGTTGGTAGTGTTGACTTAAATCAACCTTCTGCAAAGTTTGTGGCACATAACAAATTTGGAAACAATAACCAAAAGAACACTCATTCTGGAACTCAAGGGGAATGGAAAAGGTGGTAAAACAGGAAATGAAGGCAATTTCAAAGGTACCGAACGATTTAGAGGTCGAGGAGGTATATGAAATTCAAAACCAACATGTCAGGTGCGAGGAAAAAACTGATTTCCTACTTGAACTCATACATTCTAATATTTGGGGGCCTACCCCAGTTACATACACAGCAAGTTTCAAATATTACATTCACTTTATTGATGTCAAAACTCGGTTTACTTAGATTTACACTTTCAAAGCCAAATCAGAAGCCTTAAAACACATTTATTCAACCAACTTGACAGTAGAATTAAATGTGTCCAAATAGACTTGGAGGGGGGAGTGCGGGCGGGGCGGGGAGGGGCGGTGCGGGTGTGGAGGGGTGGAGAAGAGGGAGTATAAATCCTTTGAAAATTTTTTGAAACAAAATGAAATCTTTTTTCAGCATCAATGTTCTCATGCTCACCAACAAAATGGAAGAGCTAAGGGGAAACATAGACATATTGTTGAATACAGTTTGACTCTCTTACCTCAAGCCTCAATACCATTAAAATACTGGTGGGATGCTTTTCAGACTTTAGTTTACTTAGAAGTATAAATCCTTCGAAAATTTTTTGAAATAGAATGAAATCTCTTTTCAGTGTCATTGTCCTTATGCTTACCAACTAAATGGACGAGCTAAGAAGAAACATAGACATATTGTTGAATGCAGTTTGACTCTCTTATCTCAAGCCTTAATACCATTAAAATACTGGTGGGAGGCTTTTTAGACTTCAGTTTACTAAATTAATCGATTACCGACACCCACTTTGCATGATTCTTCATTGTGGCAAGCATTATACAATAAATCTCCAGATTTCAGTTTTCTTAGAGTTTTCGGTAGTGCATGCTTTCCTTATTTACGGCCATTCTAAACATAAAAATTTTAGTTTCATACTTCAAAATGTGTGATTATTTGATATAGTAACGCTCATAATGGATATAAATGCCTTCATTCAAGCAAAAGAATTTATGTCTCAAGACATGTATTTTGTGAAAATGATTTTCCATTTTCCCTTGGTTTTCCTAAAACAACTAACGACCAAACTTTAAGAGTTTAGAAATAGATAATCTAATATTGGGATGATTTGTAAATTTTGAGGATGAAATTTATTAAGAGGGGATGATTGATAGGGCCCAATCCAAGTGAACTCAGAAAATAAATTGAACCCAAATAAAATCAATAAATGGGCCCAATTTAAGTGCCAGCCCAATTATTATTGATATTGTTTCAAGTGCACCCCCTATTTATTCTTTGGCTTTCTCTCTTGATTGTTTGAATCTTGTTGGGATTCTTTTTAGTTTTTTGGTGATTTTTCGAGTTTTTTTGTGTTTTGGATATTGAATATTAATGTTTATGATTAAATTTGATTGGATTTGATTATATTTGACTTAAAAATGGAGGTCTTCGGTGGTGACAACAACGACTGGGTTATACTGATTTTTAAATCCATTTAAAAACCGATGATCGATTTTAAGACTTGACATATATATATGTATATATATATGTATGTATAATTGTATATATATATAAATCCATTTAACCTAGACATGTTTGATGTTATGTAAAGTAACAAAACGTAAACAAGGGAACAAATAATTTGCTCACTTAGCAATGAATGACTGATTCTTTTATTCCTCATGTAGGCCAATTGTTCAACAATCAATTGGGTCCTAGTTTTTGAACTTTTAATTGAAATAAATATCAATTGATTTGATGGACCTAAATTGTTTGTTCGGTCTTGGCCCAAAAAAAATCTACATATTTCGAAAAACTTTCAAGTTAGCTTTCAGCACCATGAGTGAACTTAGATTAGCATTGAAAACAACCGCCAGTAAAAAGCAAAATCAAATGAATGCTCAAGTATTAGCTTTTTGTTTTCTATTGGAAGAAAAAAAAAAGTACTACTTTTTGTAGCACTTTGGTCTTTAATTAATAGAATCCTTATTCAATGTTAAAAATATATATATTAACCGAGGAGCTCAGTAGAACTTCTAGAAACAAAACGAATGCTAATAAACCAGAATACAAATTTTAACTTGTACGCATATTTGTAAGAATAGACAAACAATGTTTAAAGTTGATAAACCATTATGTTATTGTATTTATTTCAGCTGATCTAAGTATATCAAAGTGCTTCATTGTGTACCAATTTTTACATGTTTTCTAGATTGTACCTACTAATTTGAGATTATAGATCAAGAGAGATAAACCAATTGACTTAAATGTAATTAATGTACAATGTTAATTAAGGAAACAATAGTATAAATTGTTGACTTGAACATAAAAAATAAAAATAAATACATGAAAAAACAAACTCACAAAGCCTACCATCTATGATAATTAAAATTAAGAAATACATTTAAAATGCACACACACACCCTAACACTATTTAATTTAGAATATCTTTATTATATATTTAAATTACTGATTGTAATTTATTATATCTTTATTATATCTTATTATAACTAAACATATCTAATTATAATTTGTAAATGTGATTCTGTCTGTCGATTGTTGTAAATGTGATCTGACTTATTTAGTTGTAATTAGATATAATAAAAATATAATAAAGATATAATAAATTACAATCATAAAATCTTATTTATTTTTATGAGATGTTTTGTAGGAACACTTAGAAATATGAAATGTACATATGGGCAAAATTTTATATTTTTTCAAGTTTGGGAGCTATTTTTTCTAATTTTTATTTTGTTTTCCTAATTTAAAACACATTTTAAATTGAAATTTATTATAATAATAACTTCTAAGTTTGAAAAGATATAAGATTTTATCCGTACATATATTTCAAGTTTCTTAATATTTCTATAAAAAATCTCATGAAAATACATAAGATTTTATCAAAAAAAGAGAAGGTTTGTATATAACTCTTATATGAGGGAGTATGCACTTGAGAATTATTGTATATGTATAGATTTTGAAATTAAGATGCAATATGTGCACTGACACAATGTAGTAGGTAATGTCAAAGTTCTTATTTAGGGATTGTTTGTTTTTACCACTTTTCACTTAATGAATTTGAATTACACATTTTAAATTATTTTTATTTATTTTTTTAAGTGATCAAACCATTTAAAACTACCCAAAAATCATTGAAAATAAAAAGTTACAATTTTTGACTTTTCACTTAATAACAAATCACTTAATGATTGTTTATATATATTCTTCCAAATCTATTATTCCCAAAATAACATATTTTCAAATTAGTTCTAATTTTACATTATACAAATATATTTTAAATGTAATCAATGAAATATTGTAATGACTAAAATATATATTACTTCACCGTTTCAACTTTTGTTGCAATAGTTCTTTAACTTAAGAACATTTTGTTTATTTTCATTTAAATATGTAAATTTAATTTACTTTACTATAATAATTTATTTTTGTATATATAATTTAAAAAAATTATTTTACTATAATAATTAATTATATTTTAATTATGAGTAAAAAATGTTATTAATATGTACAAAAAAGTGTTTTAGTATTTTTTAAATAATTTATTATAATTGTTTGTATTATATTAAATGAAGTTTTATAATAACTAATAGTAGAAGGATATAAATGCCAAATTACTAATTTTCAGACAATTTTAACTTTAAAAAACAAACGAGATTACTATACATTCAGAGGTAAAGACAAGAAAAAACAAAAATATCATTTAGATTTCAGGTTTCAGTCACTATTCAGTCTTCAGTTTTCAGCAACACTGTTTAGTCTTCAAATAAAAAAACAAATGACCCTTTAATCTATTTCATCTCGAATTTGATCGCTAATGCAGACTTCCTTCAAGTTGTAACTTATAGCTTGTAACTACCGTAACCCTCATTTTCATTCCACCTTATGGAACATAACTAGATTTCGAAACACAAGATTATATTATTGCTCTATAAGATTTAGTATCACATGTATAATACGACATAAAACCAAAGGTTGACTCTATTGCCACCCAGAATATCCTCTACACACCCATGATTTATAAAGCTTGTTTAGTTATGAAACTAATCTAAACTAAAATTACTTTAACCTCCATTTCTTCTTTTTCATGACCTTTCCCACTTTACTGGGAAAATGTTATTCTGGTTTTGTTGTCGTATCAATTATTTTTTATATAGGTAGCTTTTAATTCTTATTTTAAATGGATTTATTGAAGTCCGTATTCTTTTTTTTTTTTTTGAACTATTAGTTATATTATTTTCTTGCCTTTTTTGTGTTAGTGCATACATGTTGGCATCTTATGGTATATATCAGTGTTTGAGTGTTTTTGTTATTGGCATCATTGTATGACAGTGGTTTGAGCAAATTCAAAAATTGATAATGTTAGAATTTTCATGTAAGTTGTCGCAACATGTAACTCAATATTACAACAACTCTAGACATTCAACGGTATCCAATAAAAAGGGAAATACTCTTGCTTTAATTTAATTTCGTGAATTGAGTGAGTTTTTTTTTTTTTTTGGTCTCAAGGTTGTTTCCATATTTGAATGGTGAGAAAATAATCTCTTTTCATGAATGTCTTTTTAGTAATTGGAGTTTCCCTTTTATGATATTTTTTTATTTGGGATAAAATTTTTGAAAATATATATGGAGTTATCCCTTGTATTATATGATAAATCTTTTTGATTTATTCTTTGACCAAATTGGAGATTTTATCTCTTGGATGAATTTTGTGATTTATTTTACAAATTTCTTTTTTTAAAATATGAAATTTTCGATTAGATAAATATATTATTTGAGATTTCTTTTTAGAAAAATCTTTTTTCTTTCTTTGTAAATTTTACATGTGAATCTAACTCTTTAATTGCAAATATGGTTTGAATAAAATAGTCTTTTGCCTCATGGATGAATCTAGACTTTGGGGTTGTTTTATTTTTTATCTGAAAACTAAACAGTACTACTGAAAATTGAAGAGTGAAGAGTGATTGAAACCTGAAATCTGAATGATATATTTGTTTTTCTTTTTCTTTATCTCTGAATATATAATAATCTTATTTATTTTTCAAAGTTAAATTTGTTTGAAAACTAGTAATTTGACATTTATATCATTTTACTATTAGTTTTTATATAACTTCATTTAAAATAATACAAACAATTATAATAAATTATTTAACAAATACTAAAACACTTTTATATATATAATAATAATATTTTTATTCATAATTAAAATATGTTAATTATTATAGTAAAATAATTTTTTTTTTGAAAATTACATATACATAAATAAATTATTATAGTAAAATAAATTAAATCTATATATTTAAATAAAAATAAACAAATTAAGTTAAATTATTATTGCAACAAAAGTTGAAATTATAAAGTAATATATATTTTAGTCATTGCAATATTTCATTAATTATATTTATAAAGAATCTGTATAATGTAAAATTAGAACGAACTTGAAAATATGTTATTTTGGAAAAGATATATTTGGAATAATATATTTAAAAAACTATTAAGTGATTTGACATTCAATAAAAAATAAAAAATTGTAGCTTTTTATTTTAAGTGATTTTTGGATGGTTTTAAGTGGCTTAACCACTTCAAAAAAAAAAGAACAAAAATCATTTAATATGTTTAATTCAAACCTATTAAATGAAAAATGATAAAAACAAACGATCCCTTTGTTAATGACATATTCGATCAAATCCATTAAATAGGAATGAAACTCCTATTTCATAGCTGATTTTATTTAAGCTACTTTATCCCTAATTAACATTTTCTGTGCAGGTTTTTTCGAAGAAAAAAATAGCGGCACAATAGCTCTATAAAATCGAATCAAACTCATGGTTTAAAATTGGTTTGCAGCAGGTTGACCAAAACAAAGTTCATATCTACTCACACTTAGTTGTTACAACGGCTAAATAGTAGTTACAACTAGGGGTGACAATTTGGAACCCGACACAACGGGTCGACACGAATCTGACACGATAATTACGGGTTAGGGTTGAGCATTAACGGGTTGGATAAATTAACAGGTCAATCCGTTTAACCCGTTTAATAATTGTGTTGGGTTCGTGTTTTTTTATCGTGTTACGGGTTGACCCGTTAATGAGGGTAAAATGATAATTTTACATTAGAGGGGTCTTTATGTAATTTTACTGATAATATATATATATATATATATATATATATCCTTTGCATACAACCCTACCATTTCATTATCAATTCTTTCTTTTTCTCTCAGCCGACACCACCCAACCCAAGCTTGAGCAGCAACCGCACCAGTCACCATGATCCACCGTCCTGTCCATCCACACACGCCGATCTGCAGCCTCGCAGTGTCGCCTTCGCCATCCAGCGTTTTGTCTCATCGTCCCCGCGCAGCGTCGTCACAGCACATCTAGCCATCTACTACAGCATCGTCGGTGGTCACAACACTGCATTGTCGTAGTGCATTCTCGCCCGCCGTGCGGTGTCACCTCCGCCGTCCAGCGTCTTCTCTTGCCGTCCTGCGCAGTGTTGTCGTAGCGCATCTACTACAGCGTCGTCGGTCGTCGCAACACTGCACTGTTGTCTCCTCCGCGAACGCGAAGCTTGTGCTACAGCGCATCTGCTACAGCGTCGTCTCCGCTACAGCGTCGTCTCCGTTGCGCCATGTTATCTCCACAATCCAACATTCTCCCGCCATCGCGCTGATATATTTTTTATATTGTTTTTTTTAATATTAAGAACTTTATATTCATTTGTGTGGATGTTTGTATTTTTTTGTTTTAGATTGTATTTGTGGATGATTGTATTTTTAGGTTTTGGATTGTATTTGTAATTGTGGATGATTGTATTTTTATGTTTTGAATTATTTTTTATTGTATTTGTAATTTGTGGATGTTTTGGATTATCTTGGATTGTATTTGTAATTTATGGATGATTGTATTTTTAGGTTTTGGATTGTATTTGAGTATTTTAATGTTATCTTTTATTAGATGTGAATTAAAATTTAAATATATTAAATATGATTAAATTCATAAACGGGTCAGCTTAACGGGTCAATTAAACGGGTCAGTTAAACGACCCGTTAATAACGGGTTAATCGTGTCGTTTTCGTGTTGATCCGTTTATTATCGTGTCGTGTTCGGGTCGTGTTAAAAATTATCGTGTCGTGTCTAACTCGACCCGTCAACCCGGATTGTCACCCCTAGTTACAACAGCTAAGGCATTATTAACAACTGAGAATGTGTTATAACAATCATGTTTGTAGGACTAACTGTGATATTCATAGCAGTTTTCATAATCTGACTTGATTTCGTGAATGATGAGATTTGACTGATTATTTGCCTAGGGTATATAGTAAATGTTTACTTTCATCATATATCTATTAGGGATTAATGAGATATATTTTAGAATAAAAAATATGTTTGTCTTTATCCTTGTAGGCAATAATCCTTTTCCAATTGAATTTTATCTCTCATTATTTTTGTAAAATATAAATTGGTCAACTGAAGTGCAGATGTAGCATGAGTCAAGATAGCCTCTTGACCAAGTTCTGTTGAAGAAAATGTGTGGAGTCAAAAGGATATGGTCAAAGCTAGAACATAGGATTTATCTCACTATTTTTTAGTTGATTTAATTTTTTTTATGTGGCATTTATATACTGAGTATTATATATCTGTTCTTTTAATATATATTTATTTATTTTTCTTTTATAGAAAAATTGTTACACATATCTTGAATAAAAGGCTGACTAAATTCATGAAGAAGTGTGCAGTTTTGTGTGCAAAATGTGAATGAAAAAAATCTTACAAGAGTTGCATGTATTTGTGACTTAGAGTGTTTATGTCTAGCTATTTTTATGTCTTGGAAAGTGAGTGTTTTTCTAAGCAAGCATAATGAAGAAAGTGTGTCATTGAGTGAATGATTGTATAACCTTAGAGAGCCTGTTCTGTAAACTATTTGCTTGACTTAGGAAGTGTGAGCTTACTAGTCTAGGCTTTGTTTAAAAGTTTGTTGGGAAAAGATAAGTTTCAAGTTTTTGAAGGGATTTCAAGAAGTGTGGGTTTTTTCGGGAGGAAGAACAATTTCATCTTCAGGAGGAGGCAGTTTACAAAGTCTTGAAGAAGGTTCATGCAACTTGTGTACTTCAAAAGGAATAATAGAGTGGTTTTTGAGAGAAGACAGGTCTAAGGGTGTTAAAAGGAGTTTAAGTAGTTGAAAATTATTGAAGACGAGAGGATCTTGCATAGATTTGTTGGATGAACTTGTACATGCTTTGTATTAATTTTAAGAGAGTTTTTGGTTTAATAAGTCAAAGTTTAATTGTACTATTCAAATGTTCATTAATAAGTTTATAACTTTAGGTTTCGAAAAAAACAAAAAAATTTATAACTTTAGGCGTGATCTCATAGATATAGCGAAAACCCGAACCACATTAAAATTTTTGTTGTCTTCTTTTTATTTGTTACTGTTTGTGTGTTTATATCACAACATGGTTAATCTATTATGACATGTTCCCATACCGACACAACATTCAATTAAGAGTCATAACACTAATTAGTTTGTTATAACAATCGAAAAACTTAGGTACTATATACAGTAAACATGTTATTACACTTTACATTAGAAAAAATGTTAATAATGTAAAACGTTCACTGATGGCTTTGCCACTCGACCTTCTTTACAAGATTAGATACAATATGACGGTTTAATCATGTTTGGTAGTTCAAATTCTGATTTATGGGTTGTTTTAGTGTTAAATATAAAGGTAATAATTGTCAATGGAAAAACACCAATGCAGTTTTAATACTCTACATTTTATATAAGATGAACGAAAGAAGGTTTGATAGACCTATTTTGTTATTCCATTGAAAATAATGAATAGATCTAATTTACTACAATCTTATTGGAAATTCACAATCTCAATTAATTAAAAGAAGAATTACTTTAAAAAACAAATGAGAACATAAAGAGAAGAATGATGAATAACAATAAATATTCAAAAGAAAATGAGTGTATAAAGTAAAAATATTATTTTTATATTTACTATTGGGTATTTGAAGCAAATGGGTGTAGAGAGAAGTGTTTTGGGTGGCAATAGTCTCACCCAAAATCAAATGAGCCCTTAGAATGACTGCCTCAACACTGTTAACAAATAAAGAGTTTCTTTTCTTTTTCATTAAAGAAAATTATTTTACACATAATACTATATTACTAAATAAAATTTAAAAAAAGAAATTCCACAAAATCCATAAACAAAAACTCATCTAATTAAGCCTCCTAGTTATTTGTTTACTCTTTTTTGGGCCTAATCTCGATCCCTTCGAAAATGAGATTGCACTTCCAGCCACTCTCAGTCTCCAAAATAGATATCGACAATTCACCATCTTCATCACATCCAGAGACATATACGCCCAATTCACTTTCAAACCACCCATCTCCTCTTTTTCTGGCGAAGAAGCCATGATCACTGCCAGCATCCAAAAAAACATTTCGTTTTTGGCCATCACTACCAGCAAGTCCAACAGCGACTTCTACCGGACTATCTTCAAATCCAGTAGCGCCGTCCAATAATGCTTTCTTGAACACGAGGGAAGCTACGTAAGTTGTCATCGAGGACAGAAGTGAAGTGCTAATCTCACCACGAATTTCAAACCAGCACACCATTCTCAGCTCAGCCACCTTCGGAAACCTGTTTTTCGGATTTTACATTAAAAAAATAAAGCTTAGTGATATTATTTTTCATTTTAAGAAGATTTTACTTTTTTTTTTTTTTTATACAATTTAATAGTCAATCAACATCACTATATAACAAGATGTAGCGAGAAAAACATACCTGGCCTCCTGTAAAGAAACCCATTTATAATAGCGATTATCTTTACCCCAAACAATCTTGAGTTCCTTAGGGGATATCATGTAACATTTCTTCCCGCTCGGCTTGTCCAACCAAAAGCTCTATTATATATATATATATATATATATCAATCAAACAATCACAAATTCATAACAAATCTTCAATTTTTTCTCCAAATGAAAGACATTCAAAAGGGTTGTTTGTAATATATTTTCCCAAACAATCAATCTGAAAACCCAAAATTACAAATAAATAAATAAAAATAATCCAATATCACCATAAACCTATCAGATTTCCATCTAAGGTTCTCAGTTTCTACACAAATAAATCATACACAGATTCGTGATTCAATTATCCAGGTGTGTTCTTGATATATTCATATTTTCAAATTATATTTGTACTTCAGTCTCATACATCATGACTAAACACAAATTTACATGAAGACAAACAAACAAACAAAATTTCAATAAATCAAATGTCATGTGAAATTTACCAGTTTGCCCTTGTTAATTAGAACTGGGTTGTGACATGCACGTAGGTAGAGCTCCTTCTTCGAGGACGAGGACGAAAAAGGCTCGGATTTGGAGATGGCGGACACGTATTCAGGAGGCAGGAAGCTGTCCCATACGGTGTCGGAATCCGCGGCGGATCTGAAAGCGGTTGAGACACAAGCCAAGCGGCAGGCGTCGCGAGGACTGGTGAAGGAGATGATGGCCGCTATGCAACCCTCCGGTAAAGCTATCATCATCGACGTGTTTTGTGGATCTCCATTTTCAATTTCGCTCTGGTTCTCCATACCGTAATACATATGGATGATTATTTTGAGCTTCTGATATATATATATATATATATATATATATATATATGAGAGGGTGAGGCAGAGATTGAGGTGTCTTATCTTAGCACTTAAGGCTCCAGTTGGCATGTAAGATTGGAGTGGATTGGATTGGATTGGAATTAAATAGAAAATCACCATCCCGTGTTTGGTAAAACTTGGGACTGAATTAAAAATTATACCATATCATGTTTGGCATAAGTTGGTATTAGATTGAAATAAAATTAATTTGATCCAGCACCAAATTTTATTGTCCATTAAAATTCGGTGGATTTTATGGGATGATAAAATCCAACCAGATTTTATGGGGTCATATCTTAGCAATTAAGTCTCCACCGTGCAACATGCATGAATGATTGTCATTAGCAAATATGGTATGCAATCACTAAAAATCATGTAAAATTATATAGTTTCTTTCTATAACAAGTTCCAAAAAATTTAGGATTTTTTTTAAACTTAAAAAAATAGGATTAATTTCTTTGTTTTAAAGCAATTTAGGATTAAATAAAATAATCTAACTTTTTGTTGTAATTTATGTTCTCTTACACATTTACATTGTAGGATTATGGATTTGAATCTTATCCCTGTTTTTCAAATTCTGATATGAGATTATGGGTTAGGATTATATATACTTCAAAACCAAAATAACCTTCACTAGTATGATCAAAGTTAATTTAGTGTTGGATAGTCCAACATCGGTTGAAAAAAGTGAATTTATATTAGTTTATAAGATGAGACTAAACCTCCACACATAAACTAAGTTTTGTGATAGAGTTAGGTGTAAGACCTCTTTTTTGAGATGGTATTAGAGCATAACCTTTTCAACGATCAGCCGAGCACTGTCTAAGTTGTATGGCCCAAACTTTGTTGCGTGTTTTTATTAAATATTTGATTGATTGTTTGTTAGATGTTAACAGGAGATGTCAATGGTGAATAATTCATTTTACAATTAATAGATAAATATTCATGGACAAAAAATATGAACCTAAATTTTACTAATATCCACTAAGAACAATTTGTAGCCTATATGTTTTGCACCCCGGGCAAATAAACATTAAACGTATATGTTTTTTTAGTTCAGAAATTATGTGATAATTTTCTAATTGAATAAAAAGTTACAGCACGGCATGATGGAAAAATATATTGAAATACAACAGAAATTACAAGACAGTGACAATATATAAAACGGGAAAAAGTTTGAGGCAGATGATTACTTGTCACGGTGGGGTTGGCAGAGGAATTAAATGAGGGTCTCAATTTTCCACATATCCCTTACTTCACAAATTCTTATTGCCATTATTTGGTGATACCCAAAAAGACATATATAGTTGTCTTTCACGCGTGTTATGCTTCCTTTCATATGCCTGCAATTCACAACAATTTTTACAAAGATAAAGACCACATGTAGTTGTGCAACATGACAGTCGCAATGCCCCAAGATAAAAATATTGCATCATTTATCATAAAGTATACTGTATACTACACAATTTTAGCAAAATGAGGTTTAATGTATGGTATTGGCAACCTTGTGGCAATCTCTTGAGATGTTATGTTATGCAAATGAAACGAAAAGATCACCAGGTCTTCTGTATCCTTAACCCATGTTAACTAGTAACAAACTCCATTCGATCAAGTATGTGCCACATCTATCATAGATCATATATATATCTGTATTACCTTTGACATTTCTCCAAGTATCAGAATTTAATGACGTATATAATTCGGATAAGTACCCATTGTAGTCTTTACCCCTATTTCTTTTATAAAGACCAACTTGTAACTGTTACTCGAAGGGTCGAGTCTGAATCCCACATGCATCATACAACTTTCATAACATCGAACTTCAATTTTTGGGAGAGTTCTCAATTCTTTAGTTGCATTGTTATATAGATTCATGCCATCTTGAATTATACAAAGAATGCCATTAAAAAAAGCAAGAAACCACCCACTTATTAGGAACTTGAGGTTCAAAATGTTGTAACAATGAGGAACGAATTCATCATCGACGTGTTTTGGGGATCTCCATTTTCAATTTCGCTTTGGTTCTCCATATCGTAATACATATGGATGATTATTTTGTGCTTCTCACATATATATATATATATATATATATATGAGAGGCTAAGGCAGAGATTGAGGTGTCTTATCTTAGCACTTAAGTCTCCACCATGTATGTTTTCAAAGAGATTGAGGTGTCTTATCTTAGCACTTAAGGCTCTGTTTGGCATGCGGGATTGGAATGAATTGAATTGGATTAGATTGGATTTGAATGGAAATCACCATCCCGTATTTGGTAAAACTTGGGATTGAATTAAAAATTATACCATATCATGTTTGGTATAAGTTGGGATTGGATTGAAATAAAATTAATTTAAATTTTTTATTATATAAAATTAATTTTATAAAAAATCTAAAATTAAAAAAATAAAAATAAAAAACCAAATATCATCTCCCACAATTCGTCAATATCAAAATCCATAATTCATCAATATCATTATCTCTCACAAATTCAATATCATCAACCCATAGTTCATCAATCCAATTCATCAATATTATCATCTCCTACAACAACATCATCAACAACATCAAATCATTATAACATTAACAAAAAAAAAAAAAAAAAAAAAAAAACTGAGAACAAATTCTGGGTTCAACGACCCAGAACCAATCTGGTTCTAGGTCAGTGAACCTAGAACCACCGTGGTTCTAGGTTCAAAGAACCTAGAATCCCAACTAAGAAGAAGAAGAAAAGGGTAGAGAGGAGGGTTGAGAGGTTCCATGGATGCATGATGAAAGAAGAAAGGAAGATGAGTGAAAGAGAGATAAATGGAGAGAAGAGAAAGAAATGGGGAAGAAAGGAAGATGAGTGAAAGAGAGATAAATGGAGAGAAGAGAAAGAAATGGGAAATGAAATCCAATCCCACCCAATGACATGGGTGAGGTTGGCATTGAAGAATCCCAAGATAATGAGAAATGAGTAGAGAGGTTGGGATTCAATAATCTCAATCCTATCCATTCCAAATGGTCTCCAAATATGAGATTTAAAGAGTTTGGGAATTTTGAATCCCAATTTCATTCTCAATCCCATGCACCAAACACTACTTAAGTCTTTACCGTGTATGTTTTCAATATATATATATATATATATATATATATATATATATCAATTGACACTTTCTTTTTAATATATTATTAGTTATAAAATGTTATTTTAAAAAATAAGAAATAACAACATTGTTGAAAAAAAACTGTCAAATTCACTTTTATCCAAAAAAAAAAAAAATGTTTTTACTCAATTTTTATGAAACTTATTTTCAACTTCTCAAATTAACTATTTTTATTCTATACCCATGTTTATTAAACTAACTTTAAGTTAGTCTTCTTTTTTTTAAAAAAATATGAAATTTAAACCCGATACCTGATTTTATTGTCCATTAAAATTTGGTGGATTTATGGGGCGATTTATGGGGTCATATCTTAGCAATTAAGTCTTCACCGTGCAAAATGCATGAACGATTATCATTAGCAAATATAGTATGCAATCACTACAAATCATGTAAAATTATACATTTTCTTTCTGTGACAAGTTCCAAAATATTTAGGATTTTTTTTTTTTAAACTAAAAAAAGAAAGGATTAATTTCTTTGTTTTAAAGCAATTTAGGAGTAAATAAAATAATCTAACTTTTTGTTGTAATATATATTCTCTTACTCATTTACATTGTAGGATTATGGATTCGAATCATATCCCTGTTTTTCAAATTCTAATATGAGATTATGGGTTAGGATTATATATATTTCACAACCAAAATAACCTTCACTAGTATGATCAAAGTTAAATTTAGTGTTGGATGGTCCGACATAGGTTGAAAAAAATGCATTCATATTAGTTTATAAGATGAGACTAAACCTCCACATATAAGTTAGTTTTTGTAGTAGAGTTAGACCCAAGATCCACTTTTGACATGGCATCAGAGTAGAGCCTTTTTAACGATAAGTCAAGCACTATCTAAATTGTATGACCCAAACTCTGTTGCGTGTTTTTATTAAATATTTGATTGATTGTTTGTTAGATGTTAATAGGAGATGTCAATGGTGAATAATTCATTTTACAATTAATATATAAATATTCATGGACAAAAAATATGAAACTAAATTTTACTAATATCCACTGACAACAATTTGTAGCCTATATGTTTTGCATCCCGGGTAAATAAACATTAAACATATATGTTTTTTTAGTTCAGAAATTATGTGATAATTTTCTATTTGAATAAAAAGTTACATATGGCGTGAAGGAAAAATATATTGAAATTCAACAGAAATTACATGACAGTTGCAATATGTAAAACGGGAAAAAGTTTGAGGCAGATGGGGTTGGCAGAGGAATTAAACGAAGGTCTCAATTTTCCACATATCCCTTACTGGTTTGGATTTTAAATAAAAGACAGTGCATGTGGGGCTCATCCATCGACAATTTTTCAAGAAAGGCTCAGTAGTCATTGGTCCTTATACTTCGCAAATTCTTATTGCCATTATTTGGTGATACCCAAAAAGACATAGAGTTGTCTTTCACGCATGTTATGCTTCCTTTCATATGCCTACAATTAACACCAATTTTTAGAAAGATAAATATCACTTTGCAGTTGTACAACATGAAAGTCACATTGTCCAAAAATATCTATATATATATATATATATTGCATTATTTATCATAAAGTGTACTGTATACTACACAATTTTAGCAAAATGAGGTTTAATGTATGGTACTGACAACCTTGTGGCAATCTCTTGAGATGTTACATTACGTAAATGAAACGAAAAGATCACCAGGTCTTCTGTATCCTTAACCCATGTTAACCAGTAACAAACTCCATTCGACTATGTGCCACATCTAGCATAGATCATATATATATCTGTATTACCTTTGACATTTCTCCAAGTATCAGAATTTAATGACGTATATAATTCGGATAAGTACCCATTGTATTCTTTACCCCTATTTCTTTTATAAAGACCAACTTGTAACTATTACTCGAAGGGTCGAGTCCGAATCCCACATGCATCATACAACTTTCACAACATCGAACTTCAATTTTTGGGAGAGTTCTCAATTCTTTAGTCGCATTGTTATATAAATTTATGCCATCTTGAATTATACAAAGAATGCCATTAAAACAAGCAAGAAACCACCCAACTTGAGGTTCAAAACATTGTAACGATAATTCCGCAAGGGTTTTGTTAGGGAACCGGATATGAGATATTATGCAGTGACAATCTTCATAATTATTCTGTAAATCATATTGTTTACGATAGTAATATCAATTTGTGAAGAAATTAATGTATTCATTAATTTCATAATCATTCACTAACATTACATATAATTCTATAAAATTACTTACATGACAAAGCTACACAAAATCCCATCATCGTATCTGATATACTTATATGCACATAATTGTAAGTGCACATATGCAAAAATATCACATAATCACAAAAACATGTGGCCACTATACTACTCATGAACCCAAAATCCCAACAATTTATATATCCACCCACTTCTATAACTTTGCTAAGCCACCAAAAAGGTAAGTCTTTTCATTTTTCCCTACAGGCATATACATTGTTAGAAACCACATCATCATCATGTAAACCAAAAAACATCCACATCTTTTTTAACATCCTAAACCACTACAATTTCTTTCAAAATACTACAATTTACCTTGTTTCTACAACAAATTGATGCAATCTTTTAGCCATGCAATAGTTGTTCCCATAATTTGATTGAGAGTTTCACACTCATCCGTTGGCCTATACACTTTTATATCTTCTACTACATCAACCCAATCTTTCCATAATAGGCAACTTGTCCAACGATTTATGTATGATCTCTTGCACTAGATCTATACATTGTGGTTGCTTCAATTGAAACACCACTATTTTGTTGACTCTTCTCTACCGCTTTGGTGTGAAATCGAATGCCATTTATAATATAACCACTATATGACATAGCAATATCTCTAGGGCCATGCACAAGCCATTTCAAGGTAGTGAATATGCATGCGTAATTGCATTTTGTTTGAGCATCAATATGTCAAGGTTAATATAATACCAGCAGAATTTTCTTTGCAAGAAAAATATACAGTAATTTGTAGCACTATTGAGTTGATATTGGTACAACCTTCTCTTTTGACTCTACATTAAATGTGTCATTGTTTTTGTAATCGATTATTATTCCTTGCAAGTCATCTATCCAAATTCTTCAACTCTTGTAAGTGCATTCTAATATTTTCATAAGACACGAGGTCAGTAAATGATAACATCATATAAATTTGAATAATAAAGTATGCAACAATTAATTGTCTTATCCCACATAAGGTTATTTACTTTGAGATACCACCTTTGGTAAGGAGTCTGAACTTAGATAATTGCTATTGCTAGATTAAATGAACGGTCTTTAAAACTTATTTATGTCGAATGGTGATAGAAGGAATCGTTTTTTTTTTTTTTAGGTGATAGAAGGAATCGTTTTTTTTTTTTTTAGGTGATAGAAGGAATGGTGTTGATACTTCCAAAATGTTACTAAAAGTGGTGGTTTAATGCTTCCAAAATGTTAGTAAAGCCCAACCCACTTGCACCAAACACCTTGGCAACTATTGGTATATCCTAAAACGAATTAACAGATGCCAATAGATACAATGACTGAAGGTTTGTCAAATCGATAATTTTCTTTGCTATTATTAGTTGATTTTTCTTTCCCTGACAAAAAAAATTTAATGTAGTGTACCAAGGACAGATGATCTAGGAAAGTTGCAAATTTGTCCTAATCAAGAAACCCACCATGGCCACCATCAACAAATAAAATTACTAGAATCTCCATATGCCCAGAATAAAAATTACTAGAAATTCGTTCCAAATTATATTGTCTGCTGCTATAAATAATTCCAAGGCTAATGACTTTACTAGTCTTAGATATATATATATATATATATAGATAATGACATCTTATATATGAATAAAATGATCAAATTCCTGTTATAATATATGTTCTCTTGCACATTTACATTATAGGATTATGGATTCCAATCAATTTCCTGTTTTTCAAATTCTAATATGTTATTATGGGTTAAAATTATATATATTTCAAAACCAAAATAACCTTGACTAGTATGATCAAAGTTAGAGTTAATGGTGATCTTAATTTATAGGTTAAAAGTATCAATTGGCATTTTTTTAAAATATATTATTAGTTATAAAATGTTATTTTTAAAAATCAGAAATAACAACCTTGTTTACCAAAAAAAAAAAAAAAAAGGTCAGATCCATTTTTTTCCAAAACCAAAAGAAAACATTTGCTTTTGCCTACTTTTTTATGAAAATTTATTTTTAACCCATCAAACTAACCATTTCCATTCTATAGCCAAGTTTATCAAACTAACATTAATTCAAAATTTAAAAAATATAGAATTTAAACCTGATTTTAATGGTCAATAAAATTTGGTACTAGATTTTATTACCCATTAAAATCTAGTGGATTTTATGGGGCGATAAAATCCAACCGTGTAACATGCATGAATAATTGTCGTTAGCAAATATAGTATGCAATCACTAAAATTCATGTAAAATTATAAATTGTCTTTCTATGACATGTTCCAAAAAATTTAGGATCTTTTGTTTGAAACTGAAAAACAAAAAATTAGGATTGATTTCTTTGTTTTAAAGCAATTTAGGATTAAATAAAATAATCCAATTTTTTCTTATAATATTTGTTCTCTTACACATTTACAGTGTAGAATTATGGATTCAACTCCTATGCCTATTTTTCAAATTCTAATATGAGATTATGGGTTAAAATTATATATATTTCAAAACCAATATAACCTTCATAACCTTCACTAGTATGATCAAAGGTAGATTTAATGGTGATCTTAATTTATAGGTTAAAAGTATCAATTGGCACTTTTCTTTTAATATTTTATTAGTTATAAAATGTTTTTTTAAAAAATAAGAAATAGCAACCCTGTTTACAAAAAAGAAAGGTAAAATTCACTTTAATCCAAAAACAAAAGAGAAAATTTGTTTTTACCCACTTTTTATGAAAATTTGTTTTTGACCCTCGAACAAACTATTTTCAATCTATACCCAAATTTACCAAACTATCTTTTTAAAAAAATATATTTGAGATAATCCTTTGAGGAAAATCTTTAGAAATATTTTTTGCTTTCATTGTATGTTTTACATATGAATGAACTCCTTAATTACATATGTGGTTTGACTAAATTAGTCTTTTGACTCATTGATGAATCTAGACTTTGTTAAGGACAGATTCGGTCAAAGCTATTTAAATATGAATGAAACTCCTATTTTATAGTTGATTTTATTTGAGCTAATTTATCTCTAATCAATATTTCCAATGCAGTTGTTTTGAAGAAAAATATGGTTGTACAATAGCTCTATAAGAATGAATCAAACTTATGGTTTAAAATTAGCTTGCAATAGGTTGACCAAAACAAAGTCGGTGTCTGCTGACATTCAATTGTTACAACAGCTAAGAATAACAATCATGTCTACAGGACTAATCGTGAAATTCAGAGCAGCTTTCATAATTTGACTTGATTTCGTGAATGATGGGATTTCTATGATTATTTGCTTAGGGTAAATGTTTATTTTCATCATATATCTATTGGGGATTAATGAGATATATTTTTAAAATAAAAAATATTTTTGTCTTTATCCTTGTAGGCAATAATCACTTTCCAATTGAAGTTTATCTCTCATTTATTTATTTACTTTTGTAAAATATAAATTGGTCAGTTGAAGTATAGGTGTAGCATGAGTCAAGACAGCCTCTTAACCAAGTTCGGTTGAACAAGAAGTGTGGAGTCAAAAGGATATGGACAAAGCTAGAAAATAATCTCACTATTTTTTAGCTATTTTTATTTTCTTTTTTATGTGGTATTTATTTACTGAGTATTATATATTAGTTCTTTTAACTAATTTATTAATTTTCCTTTTATAGAAAAGTTGCTACACATCTTGAATAAAAGGTTGATCGAATTCATGACGAAGTGTGCAGCTTTTGTGTGCAGAACTTGAATGAGAAAATCTTATAAGAACTGCATGTACTTATGACTTAAAGTATTTATCTCTAGGTAGTTTAATGTATTAGAAAGTGAGTGCTTTTCTAAGCAATCAAAGCAAGCAGAATGAAGAGAGTGTGTGATTGAGTGAATGCTTGTATAATCTTAGAGAGCCTATTCTCTAAACTATTTGCTAAACTTAAGGAGTGCGAGCTGACTAGTCTAGGTTTTGTTTAGAAGCTTGTTGGGATAACTAGGTAGTAGGTCTTCTGGAGAAGATAAGATTCAATCTCTTAAAGGAATTTCAAGAAACATAGGTTCTTCAGAAGGAAGAATGATTTCATCTAATCAAAGAGGTGGTTTATAAAGTCTTGAAAGGAGTTTTAGCAATGTGTCTTATTTGGGAGAAAGAACAGATTGGCTTTGGGAGAAGACAGATTTGAGGCTATTTAAGGGAGTTCAAGTAGCTAAAGATTATTGAAGCAAAGAGGATCTCGCATAGACTTGTTGGATGAACTTGTATATGTTTTGTGTCATTTTTAAGAGAGAGTCTTAGGTTGAGTAAGTCAAGATTTGGTTGTACTATTTAAATGTTCATTAATAAGTTTATAACTCTAGGCATGGTGATGGAAACCAAGATAGCGATCATAGGGGATGAGAGAATTAAACAATGAGACAATTGAAGGCAATCGATATGATTTGTGAAGGTAGTTGGACTTTATTGGGCTTCAAAAATATCATAGCTATGTTTATTTTATTAATTGGGCCTTAGTTAATTTATATGTTTTGTTTATTTTATTATTTTAGAATTATGTTATTTGTACTGAGACATTTAACTAATTTAAGCCCATAAGTATATTTAGTTAAACTCAACTATTAGAGAGCTAGGGTTTTATGTTAGAATTTTATTTTTTTGTCTATAAAAAGGCTTGTAACCCTGAGCAAACATAACAATGATGAGGAAGCTGATTATGTTTAATTAAGAGAGTGAATTTTATCTTTTGTTCATTATTGAACATGTGATCTTATAAAGCTCTACTTGTGGCAATCAAACATGATTTAATTCTCATCTTCTCATTTATGTATTGGAAGTGACGTCAATATTCTTCTTTTACAATTTTGGTACTCGATTGAGGTCTAATCATTGGGTCAAAGTTCTTTATACTTTTTGTTTTTGGTTGATATATAATAAATGGGTCAAAATTCCTTTTGTTATAAATCTATTTTAATATTTCTAGGTTGTGTTTCAATTTGATTGTGAGTGTCGTATTTTTATATATGGGGTTCACATCACGTAGCCTCATGGATGTAGGGGAAACTTGAACCACGTTAAAAACATTTGCTATTTTCATTTTATTCTGTTACTATTTGTGTGTTTATCTTATGACATGATTAATTTGTTACGACATGTTCCCATTCTAACACAACATTTAGTTAAGAGCCATAACATTGATTAGTTTGTTATAACAATTGACAAAAAAATTACGTGTTACATAGTAAACAGGTTTTTTCACTCTTCAGTAGAAAAAATGTTAACAATGTAAAAAGTTCATTGATCACTTTGCCACTTGACCTTCTTTATAAGACTAGATACAGTATGACAGCTTAAACCGTGTTAAATATATGGGTAAATTGTCAATGGAAAAACACCAATGCAGTTTTAATACTCTACATTTTTATATAAGATGAACGAAAAAAGGTTTGATAGACCTATTTTGTTATTCCATTGAAAATAATGAATAGATCTATTTTACTACAATCTTATTGGAAATTCACAATCTCAATTATTAAAGGAAGAGTTACTTTAAAAAACAAATGAGAACCTAAAGAGAAGAATGATGAATAACAATAAATATTCAAATGACAATGAATGTATAAAGTAAAAATATTATTTTTATATTTGCTATTGGGTATTTGAAGCAAATGGGTGTAGAGAGAAGTGTTTTGGGTGGCAATAGTCTCACCCAAAATCAAATGAGCCCTTAGAATGACTGCCTCAACACTGTTAACAAATATAAAGTTTCTTTTCTTTTTCATTAAAGAAAATTATTTTACACATAATACTATCTTACTAAATAAAATTAAAAAAAAAAAAAATTCCACAAAATCCATAAACAAAAACTCATCTATTAAGCCTCCTAGTTATTTGTTTACTCTTTTTTGGGCCTAATCTCGATCCCTTGGAAAATGAGACTGCCCTTCCACATACCACTCTCAGTCTCCAAAATAGATATCGACAATTCACCATCTTCATCAGATCCAGAGACATATACACCCAATTCACTTTCAAACCACCCATCTCCTCTTTTTTTGGCGAAGGAACCATGATCACTACTAGCATCCAAAAAAACATTTCGTTTTTGTCCATCACAACCAGTAGGTCCAACAGCGACTTCTACCGGAGTATCTTCAAATCCAGTAGCGCCGTCCAATGCCTCCTTGAACACGAGGTAAGCTACGTAAGTTGTCATCGAGGACAGAAGTGAAGTACTAATCTCACCACGAATTTCAAACCAGCACACCATTCTCAGCTCAGCCACCTTCGGAAACCTGTTTTCCAGATTTTACATTAAAAAATAAAGCTTAATGATATTATTTTTCATTTTAAGAGGATTTTGCAGATTTTTTTTTTTTAATACTTTTTAATAGTCAATCAACATCACTATATAACAAGATTTAGCGAGAAAAACATACCTGGCCTCCTGTAAAGAAACCCATTTATAATAGCGAGTATCATCACCCCACACAATCTTGAGTTCCTTCGGGGATATCATGTAACATTTCTTCCCGCTCGGTTTGTCCAACCAAAAGCTCTGTTATATATATATATATATATATATATCAATCAAACAATCACAAATTCATAACAAATCTTCAATTTTTTCTCCAAATGAAAGACATTCAAAAGGGTTGTTCGTAATATATTTTCCGAAACAATCAATCTGAAAACGCAAAATTACAAATAAATAAATAAAAATAATCCAATATCACCATAAACCTATCAGATTTCCATCTAAGGTTCTCAGTTTCTACACAAATAAATCATACACAGATTCCTGATTCAATTATCCAGGTGTGTTCTTCGTATATTCATATTTTCAAATTATATTTGTACTTCAGTCTCACACATCATGACTAAACACAAATTTACATGAAGACAAACAAACAAACAAAATTTCAATAAATCAAATGTCATGTGAAATTTACCAGTTTGCCCTCGTTAATTAGAACCTGGTTGTGACATGCACGTAGGTAGAGCTCCTTCTTCGAGGACGAGGACGAAAAAGGCTCAGATTCGGAGATGGTGGACACGTATTCAGGAGGCAGGAAGCTGTCCCATACGGTGTCGGAATCCGCGGCGGATCTGAAAGCGGTTGAGACACAAGCCAAGCGGCAGGCATCGCGAGGACTGGTGAAGGAGATGATGGCCGCTATGCAACCCTCCGGTAAAGCTATCATCATCGACGTGTTTTGTGGATCTCCATTTTCAATTTCGCTCTGGTTCTCCATACCGTAATACATATGGATGATTATTTTGTGCTTTTCATATATATATATATATATATATACACATATGAGAGGGCGAGGCAGAGATTGAGGTGTCTTATCTTAGCACTTAAGACTCCGTTTGACATGTAGGATTGGAATGAATTGGATTGGATTGAATTTGAATAAAAAATCACCATCCCGTGTTTGGTAAAACTTTGGATTGAATTAAAAATTATACCACATCATATTTGATATAAATTGGGATTTGATTGAAATAAAATTAATTTAAACCCAGTACCAGATTTTATTGTCCATTAAATTTCGGTGGATTTTATGGGATGATAAAATCCAACCGGATTTTATGGGATCATATCTTAGCAATTAAGTCTCCACAGTGCAACATGCATGAATGATTGTCATTAGCAAATATGGTATGCAATCACTGAAAATCATGTAAAATTATACAGTTGCTTTTTATGATAGGTTCCAAAAAATTTAGGATTTTTTTTAAACTAAAAAAAATAGGATTAATTTCTTTGTTTTAAAGCAATTTAGGATTAAATAAAATAATCTAACTTTTTGTTGTAATATATGTTCTCTTACACATTTACATTGTAGGATTATAGATTCGAATCATATCCCTATTTTTCAAATTTTGATATGAGATTATGGGTTAGGATTATATATACTTCAAAAACAAAATAACCTTCACTAGTATGATCAAAGTTAATTTAGTGTTGGATAGTCCGACATTGGTTGAAAAAAGTGAATTTGTATTAGTTTATAAGATGAGACTAAATCTCCACACATAAACTAGGTTTTGTGGTAGAGTTAGATGTAAGACCCCTTTTTTGACATGGTATTAGAGCAGAGCCTTTTCAATGATGAGTCGAACACTATCTAAGTTGCATGGTCCAAACTCTGTTGCGTGTTTTTATTAAATATTTGATTGACTGTTTGTTAGATGTTAACAGGAAATGTCAATGGTGAATAATTCATTTTACAATTAATAGATAAATATTCATGGACAAAAAATATGAACCTAAATTTTACTAATATCCACTGACAACAATTTGTAGCCTATATGTTTTGCACCCCGGGTAAATAAACAATAAACGTATATGTTTTTTCAGTTCAGAAATTATGTGATAATTTTCTATTTGAATAAAAAGTTACACCATGGCGTGATGGAAAAATATATTGAAATACAGCAGAAATTACATGACAGTGACAATATATAAAACGGGAAAAAGTTTGAGGCAGATGATTCCTTGTCACAGTGAGGTTGGCAGAGGAATTAAATGAAGGTCTCAATTTTCCACATATCCCTTACATGGTTTGGATTTTAAATAAGAACAGTAGTCATTGGTCAGTATACTTCACAAATTCTTATTGCCATTATTTGGTGACACCCAAAAAGGCATATATAGTTGTCTTTCACGCATGTTATGCTTCCTTTCATATGCCTGCAATTCACACCAATTTTTACAAAGATAAAGATCACATGTAGTTGTGCAAGATAACAGTCGCAATGCCCAAAAATAAAAATATTGCATCATTTATCATAAAGTGTACTGTATACTACACAATTTTAGCAAAATGTATGGTACTGGCAACCTTGTGGCAATCTCTTGAGATGTTACATTACGTAAACGAAAGGAAAAGATTACCAGGTCTTCTGTATCCTTAACCCATGTTGACCAGTAACAAACTCCATTCGATCGAGTATGTGCCACATCTATCATAGATCATATATATATCCGTATTACCTTTGACATTTCTCCGAGTATCAGAATTTAATGACGTATATAATTCGGATAAGTACCCATTGTATTCTTTACCCCTATTTCTTTTATAAAGACCAACTTGTAACTATTACTCAAAGGGTCGAGTCCGAATCCCACATGCATCATACAACTTTCATAACTATTACTCGAAGTATCCATACCGAGCACTAAAGACCTGGTATGGATACTAAGATAAAATTAAAAAAAAAATTGAAAGCGGGTTATTCAAACCGGGCGGGTAGCGCCCGGTATGGATACTCCGAAATCCTTATCGGGCAGGTCGCGCCCGATAAGGATAATATGATTATCCATACCGGGCGGGTTACCCACGCAGTATGGATAAAAATAATTTAAAATTTAAAAATTGAAAAATATTATCCATTCCGGGCGGTCGACCGCCCGGTATGGATAATTATATTATCCTTACTGGGCGAGACCCCGCCCGATATGGATAATCTGAATTCCTTACCGGGCAGGATCGTGCCCGGTAAGGAATTAGGATAATCCATACCGGGCGCGACCCTCCCGGTATGGATAACCCAATTTTCTTACCGAGCACGACCCGCCCAGTAAGGAATTTGATTTTCCATACTGGATGGGTCACGCTCGGTATGGAAAAACTGGGTTTTTGTGACCCAGTTTCCATTTTTCCCCCCATTTTCACTTTCTTTTTTCTCTCTTTCTCTCTCTCTCACATTCTCTCTCTCCAAACCCTACCGCCGACGTATCTCCACCTTTGCCGACCGATCACCGCTCCGGGAGCTCGCCGTGTGCCGTTGGCCATCGATCTGGTAAGAGTGGGTCTTGTTCTTTTTCTTCTCTTCTTCTTCTCTCTTTCTTCTTCTTCTTCTCCATTCTTCTTCTTTTTCTTTTTCTTCTTCTCCATTCTTCTTCTTCTTCTTCTTCTCATTCTTCTTCTTCTTCTTCTTATTCTTCTTCATTCTTCCTCTTCTTCTGACCATCACGTGACCCCCCGAGACCGCGCGATGACCGATCAGACTCCTTTCGACCGTCGCCGCGGCGGTCTCACTTTGAGCATCTTCTTCTCCTTTTCTTCTTCTTCTTCTCCTTTTCTCATTCTCTTCTTCTTCTTCTTCTTCTTCTCTTCTCCTTCTTGTTCTTCTTGCAATGTGCAACCGGCCGGAGTGATTCCGGTCACAATCGCCAGTCGGACTGGTTTTGATGCCGGCGTGGAACCAGTCCGACCGTCGCACATTGCATTATATTTTCATTTTCTTCTTATTTTGACACTTATATTTTTCTGTTGCAACCACTACCGAGCATTGTCGCTATCTAGTGCCATCGTGTAAGTCCGATCTACTGCTCTTCCACCATTTAGCACCATCGTCTTGGCCAATATAATCCTCTTTCGCCGTTGTATTTGTCAAAAAGGTACGGACTTTGCGAGTTTGTGTTTTTTGATGTTTCAATCAATGATTTTATGTGTTATGGATTTTATTATATATCACATGTGTATTATTTATGTTATGATGTTGGATTATTTTGACATAAATCCAATATTGTTGTTGAAGTAATTTTCTGTTGATGGTTTTGTGAAGCTTTTTAGAGGTTAAAATTGTGATTCTAGTGTGGATAAAAGTGAGGATTATGCTCGGATAGATTGTGAAGAATTGGTTGTAAATATTTAACTTTAATTTGTAATGTGTGTATGTATTGATTGTGTACGTATTTGGAGAGAAAGTCTCTGAAATAGTCGGATCTGTTGTGAAATTATGTTGATGTATTTCAATTGTAGGTGAACTAAATTTGTGGTAAGTTCAAAAAAATGGGGAAACTCTATCAAAATTTTCATAAACTATATTGACTTTATATATATATATTGTTTTATATATTGAATTTGTTATCTATGTGTTGGCTACTAATATATATGTCATTTTTATAACATTTCAAATATCGACTGAAGGAACATCGACCTGTAAGTCTTCGGATGGCTCCAGTGGAGAAAAAAAAAAAGAAAAGGACGAGGTTCAAACCGTTTGGACTATGAAAAAAATGGCTAAGGTGAAAGCTATAGGGGTAAAAATTAATGACATAGGACAGCCAGTTGGACAAAATTCAGTGATCTATAGTTCAGGTTATGGAGGCCTTGCAGCTCAGATGATACCCATAACTTATATTAGTTGGGATAAAATAATAGAAACATTAAAAGATACAGTGTGGGAGAATGTAAAGGTATGTTTGTATTGTGTTGTTGGTTTCATTTATTTATAATATTAATGTTGTATATTTTTTTAATCGTAATTTACAGCTACAGTTACGATTTGGTGTTAATGATTCAATGAAAGCTCACACATTAAAAGCAATGAATGAGTGTTGGAGACACTATAAATGCAAGATAACAAAACAAATTAGAGACGTTCCTCCTGGTCCCAATGCACAAAGAAGATACAAAATGCTAAGACCACCAAACGTTAGTGAACAAGATTGGATTGCATTTGTGCATCATCGATTGTTTTCAGAATTTAAGGTAATTATACATTCATATATTTTTAAGTTGCCATGTAAATCTGTAATGGATTCTGATTGAATATACAATTTTTTAGGTTACTAGTGAGCATTTTTCTAAGTTGTCAAAAAAAAATCGTACTCCACATACAACAAGTCGTAAAGGAATGGCACGACTACGAGAAGATTTGGTAAGAATTAAATATATCATAGTTTCTTATATTGTTACTTGTCATTCTTTGTTATTATTTCTTAAACTCAAAAAATACATATGATTTCATAAATGTGTTATTCTCTAACAATTTTTAAATAAAGAGTGAAAAATATGTGAATTTGTTTGTTTGTATATGAATATTAGAAAACCAAAAAAGTTGCTGAAAATAAAGATCCCGAAGTCGATAGAGTTGAAACATGGATAGTCAGTCACATGCACAAAGATGGGACTACAGTGAACAAAGATGCTGCTGAAAAAATTGTATGTTATGTTCATTTATTCAATTATTATGTTAATTATATTACATGTATATAGTTTTTTTAATATTAATGTCATATGACATCATATATAGAAGCAAATTGGGACACTATATCAAGAATTCCAATCTTCAGTTGGAGATGATGTTGTTGCCCAAGTTTTAGGTTCGGAGCATCGAGGTCGAGTTTGAGGAATGGGTCATGGTGTAACACCATCTACTATATATGCATCTGTGGTTGGTAGACAAAATTTTGCACAATACCAACAACATGTTGATTTTGAGATGAAAACTCTGAAGCAAACAGTCACAAATTTGACAAATTTGTTTATGACTCATTTGCCGAACGTAGATCAAGCTCAAATACTAGCATGTATGCCTCCCGCACAGCCGGTAAATAACACGTACCCATTTTAAATATGTTTACTTTCATTTTTTGGTCCTTGGTATGTTTTTATTTCTGTATCCATGTTTTTTCACAAGTGCGTGTAAATATATTTTCATAGTGTTTACTATATGTGTGTTTGTGTATATATATTGTTTGGGTATTTATTTATGGAGAGACGTTATTTTGGTTGGATCGATTATGAAAGTATTTTAATTTGCAGGGAAATTAAATTTTTGGTAAGTTCGAAAAACAAGGGAGACTCTATCAAAATTTTTGTAAAATTGATTGAGTTTATATATATTGTTTTATATATTGAGTTTGTTACTTATATGTTGTCAAATATGGGTATTTAGTATTGTTTTCCCCCTTATTTATGTTCCTTCACAACCATACTATTTCTTTTTTCGTAAACACAATATTCAAGTGGCTCAAATTCAATGGGAGTTAGTAAAAGTGTTGCATGTATTGAACCTTCAACAAAGGTAAATATTCATAAAATTCCTATTATTTATCCTTTCAACTTAATTTCATATAAAAATATATTTCCACAATATTTTTTTATAGGAGTAATTAATTAAATTTTTATGCAAATGTAGTCCATTTCTCGGGGTTCTACAAGTCACGCTGGTGGATCGATTGAAAACCATTGCAAGTTATTAGACTGGTTGGATATAGGAACAGTGGTGGCGAAAATAGAAATGGACTCTAGGGACCCCTATGATCAAGTTCATCATGAAAAGTTTGGTCCAGATTATTTGCGAGTTTCTGTGAAGAAAGTACTAGCTAGTATTCGCTACCGCGCCCTACCAATGAGCTACAAACTTTAGAACATGCATTACACTCATTTATTGCTTGACCAATAAAATATATTGTATGTTAGGATTATATTATCATCATATACATAATAACCGTAAATGATGTAAGTTAACTTTAAGTAATATATATATATATATTTTTTAAATGTATGTCAAAATTTGGTTAAAAGTTTTTTGGAATATATAGTTTTAATTTTAATATTAAATTATATATATTAATAATGAAAAATGAATTTAAAATTAAAATATTTTCCATACTGGGCACGTGCCTAGCATGGAAATTCATTATCCATTGGGGCACGTGCCCGACATGGAAAATTATTATCCATACTGGTCACGAAGCTCAACATGGAAAATGATTTTTCATGCCGCGCAAGTGCTCGACATGGATAATGATTTTCCATGTCAGGCACGTGATCGGCATGGATAATAATTTTCCATGCTGGACGGTGCCCGATATGGATAATTCAAGTATCCATACCAGCAGTATCCATACTGGGCATCATGCCCGTTATGGATAGTCAATCATATCGGGTATTGTCCGGTATGGATGAGCTGTTTTGTTATAGTGACTACAATCTTATTGGAAATTCACAATCTCAATTATTAAAAGACGAATTACTTTAAAAAATAAATGAGAACCTAAAGAGAAGAATGATGAATAACAATAAATATTCAAATGACAATCAGTGTATAAAGTACAAATATTATTTTTATATTTGCTATTGGGTATTTGAAGCAAATGGGTGTAGAGATAAGTGTTTTGGGTGGCAATAGTCTCACCCAAAATCAAATGAGCCCTTAGAATGACTGCCTCAACACTGTTAACAAATATAGAGTTTCTTTTCTTTTTCATTAAAGAAAATTATTTTACACATAATACTATCTTACTAAATAAAATTTTAAAAAAAAAAATTCCACAAAATCCATAAACAAAAACTCATCTAATTAAGCCTCCTAGTTATTTGTTTACTCCTTTTTGGGCCTAATCTCGATCCCTTGGAAAATGAGATTGCCCTTCCACATACCACTCTCAGTCTCCAAAATAGATATCGACAATTCACCATCTTCATCACATCCAGAGACATATACACCCAATTCACTTTCGAACCACCCATCTCCTCTTTTTTTGGCGAAGGAGCCATGATCACTACTAGCATCCAAATAAACATTTCGTTTTTGGCCATCACTACCAGTAGGTCCAACAGCGACTTCTACCGGAGTATCTTCAAATACAGTAGCGCCGTCCAATGCCTTCTTGAACACGAGGTAAGCTACGTAAGTTGTCATCGAGGACAGAAGTGAAGTACTAATCTCACCACGAATTTCAAACCAGCACACCATTCTCAGCTCAGCCACCTTCGGAAACCTGTTTTTCAGATTTTACATTAAAAAAATAAAGCTTAGTGATATTATTTTTCATTTTAAGAGGATTTTGCAGATTTTTTTTCCTTTATACTCTTTAATAATCAATCAACATCACTATATAACAAGATTTAGCGAGAAAAACATACCTGGCCTCCTGTAAAGAAACCCATTTATAATAGCGAGTATCATCACCCCACACAATCTTGAGTTCCTTAGGGGATATCATGTAACATTTCTTCCCGCTCGGCTTGTCCAACCAAAAGCTCTGTTATATATATATATATATATCAATCAAACAATCACAAATTCATAACAAATCTTCAATTTTTTCTCCAAATGAAAGACATTCAAAAGGATTGTTTGTAATATATTTTCCCAAACAATCAATCGGAAAACGCAAAATTACATATAAATAAATAAAAATAATCCAATATCACCATAAACCTATCAGATTTCCATCTAAGGTTCTCAGTTTCTACACAAATAAATCATACACAGATTCCTGATTCAATTATCCAGGTGTGTTCTTCGTATATTCATATTTTCAAATTATATTTGTACTTCAGTCTCATACATCATGACTAAACACAAATTTACATGAAGACAAACAAACAAACAAAATTTCAATAAATCAAATGTCATGTAAAATTTACCAGTTTGCCCTCGTTAATTAGAACCTGGTTGTGACATGCACGTAGGTAGAGCTCCTTCTTCGAGGACGAGGACAAAAAAGGCTCGGATTCGGAGATGGCGGACACGTATTCAGGAGGCAGGAAGCTGTCCCACACGGTGTCGGAATCCGCGGCGGATCTGAAAGCGGTTGAGACACAAGCCAAGCGGCAGGCGTCGCGAGGACTGGTGAAGGAGATGATGGCCGCTATGCAACCCTCCGGTAAAGCTATCATCATCGACGTGTTTTGTGGATCTCCATTTTCAATTTCGCTCTGGTTCTCCATACCGTAATACATATGGATGATTATTTTGTGCGTCTCATATATATCTATATATATATATACACATATGAGAGGGCGAGGCAGAGATTGAGGTGTCTTATCTTATCACTTAAGTCTCCTCCATGTATGTTTTCAAAGAGATTAAGGTGTCTTATCTTAGCACTTAAGGCTTCGTTTGGCATGTGGGATTGGAATGAATTGGATTGGATTGGATTTGAATGGAAAATCATCATCTCGTGTTTGGTAAAACTTGGGATTGAATTAAAAATCATACCACATCATATTTGATATAAGTTGAGATTTGATTGAACTAAAATTAATTTAGACCCAGTACTAGATTTTATTGTCCATTAAATTTCGGTGGATTTTATGGAATGATAAAATCCAACCGGATTTTATGGGGTCATATCTTAGCAATTAAGTCTCCACAGTGCAACATGCATGAATGATTGTCATTAGCAAATATGGTATGCAATCACTAAAAATCATGTAAAATTATACATTTGCTTTCTATGACAGGTTCCAAAAAATTTAGGATTTTTTTTAAACTAAAAAAAATAGGATTAATTTCTTTGTTTTAAAGCAATTTAGGATTAAATAAAATAATCTAACTTTTTGTTGTAATATATGTTCTCTTACACATTTACATTGTAGGATTATGGATTCGAATCATATCCCTATTTTTCAAATTCTGATACGAGATTATGGGTTAGGATTATATATACTTGAAAAACAAAATAACCTTCACTAGTATGATCAAAGTTAATTTAGTGTTGGATAGTCCGACGTCGGTTGAAAAAAGTAAATTTGTATTAGTTTATAAGATGAGACTATTCCTCCACACATAAACTAGGTTTTGTGGTAGAGTTAGGTGTAAGACCCCTTTTTTGACATGGTATTAGAGCAGAGCCTTTTCAACGATGAGTCGGACACTGTCTAAGTTGCATGGCCCAAACCCTATTGCATGTTTTTATTAAATATTTGATTGATTGTTTGTTAGATGTTAACATGAGATGTTAATGGTGAATAATTCATTTTACAATTAATAGATAAATATTCATGGACAAAAGATATGAACCTAAATTTTACTAATATCCACTGAAAACAATTTGTAGCCTATATGTTTTGCACCCCGGGTAAATAAACAATAAACGTATATGTTTTTTTAGTTCAGAAATTATGTGATAATTTTCTATTTGAATAAAAAGTTACACCATGGCGTGATGGAAAAATATATTGAAATACAGCAGAAATTACATGACAGTGACAATATATAAAACGGGAAAAAGTTCGAGGCAGATGATTCCTTGTCACGGTGGGGTTGGCAGAGGAATTAAATGAAGGTCTCAATTTTCCACATATCCCTTGCATGGTTTGGATTTTAAATAAGAACAGTAGTCATTGGTCAGTATACTTCACAAATTCTTATTGCCATTATTTGGTGACACCCAAAAAGACAAATATAGTTGTCTTTCACGCATGTTATGCTTCCTTTCATATGCCTGCAATTCACACCAATTTTTACAAAGATAAGGATCACATGTAGTTGTGCAAAATAACAGTCGCAATGCCCAAAAATAAAAATATGGCATCATTTATCATAAAGTGTATTGTATACTACACAATTTTAGCAAAATGTATGGTACTGGCAACCTTGTGGCAATCTCTTGAGATGTTACATTACGTAAATGAAACGAAAAGATCACCAGGTCTTCTGTATCCTTAACCCATGTTAACCAGTAACAAACTCCATTCGATCGAGTATGTGCCACATCTATCATAGATCATATATATATCCGTATTACCTTTGACATTTCTCCAAGTATCAGAATTTAATGACATATATAATTCGGATAAGTACCCATTGTATTCTTTACCCCTATTTCTTTATAAAGACCAACTTCTAACTATTACTCGAAGGGTCGAGTCCGAATCCCACATGCATCATACAACTTTCATAACATCGAACTTCAATTTTCGGGAGAGTTCTCAATTCTTTAGTTGCATTGTTATATAGATTCATGCCATCTTGAATTATACAAAGAATGCCATTAAAAAGAGCAGGAAACCACCCACTTATTAGGAACTTGGGGTTCAAAATGTTGTAACGATGATCCCGCAAGTGTTTTGTTAGGGAACCAAATATAAGATATTATGTAGTGACAAGCTTCACAATTATTCTGTAGATCATATTGTTTTCAATATTAATATCAATTTGTAAAGAAATTAATGTATTCATTAATTTTATAATCCGTCACCAACATTATGTATAATTCCATAAAATTATTTACATAACAAATACTACACAAAATCCCATCATAGGCTATGATATACGTACATGCACATAATTATAAGTACACGTATGCACAAACATCACATAATCACAAAAATCATGTGGTCACTATACTACTCATGAACCCAAAATCCCAACAATTTCTACATCCACCCACCTCTATAGCTTTGCTAAGCCACCAAAAAAGTAAGTCTTTTCTTTTTTCTCCCTACAAGCATAGACATTGTTAGAAACCACATCATCATCTTGTAAACCTAATAAACATCCACATCTTTTTTAACATCCTGAAACACTACCATTTCTTTCAAAATACTACCATTTACCTTGTTTCTACAACAATTTGATGTAATTCTTTAGCCATGTAGCATTTGTTCCCATAGTTTCATTGAGAGTTTCATACTTATCTGTTGGCTTGCACACTTTTATATCTCCTACTACTACATCAACCCAATCTTTTCATAATAGGCAACTTGTCCAACGATTTGTGTATGATCTCTTGCACTAGATGTTAACATTGTGGTTGCTTCAATTGAAACTCCACTATTTTGTCAACTTTTCTCTACTGTTTTGATGTGAAATCGAATGCCATTTATAATATACCCACTACATAACATATCAATATGTCTAGGGCCATGCACAAGCCATTTCAAAGCAGTGGATGTGTATGCGTAATTGCTTTTTTTTTTTATTAGTATCGATCTGTCAAAGTTAATATAATACCATCAGAAATTATTTTGCGAAAAAAGTATACAAAGATTTGTAGCACAATTGAGTTAATATTTGTACAACCTTCTCTTTTAACCATGTATTAAATGTGTCATTGTGTTGTTTTTGTAATCGATTATTTTTCCTTGCAAGTCGTCTATCCAAATTTTTAATTCTTGCAAATGCATTCTAATATTTTCATAAGACACAAGGTTAATAAATGGCAATGCTGCATAAATTTAAATAATAAAGTATGCGACAATTAATTGTCTTACTCCATATAAGGTTATTTACTTTGAGATACCGCCTGTGATAAAGAGTTCTAACTTAGATAATTGCTATTTCTAGGTTCAATGGACGGTCTTTAAAACTTATTTATGTTGAATGGTGACAGAAGGAATGGTTTATTTATTTATTATTATTTTTTATAAGTGATAGAAGGAATGGTTTTGATACTTCCAAAATGTTACTAAAAGCGGTGGTTTAATGCTTCCAAAATGTTACTAAAGCCCAACCCATTTGCTCGTAACACCTTGGCAACTATTGGTATATCCTTAAATGAATTAACTGATGCCAAGAGATACAGTGACGGAAGGTTTGTCAAATCAATAGTTTTCTTTGCTATTATAAGTTAATTTTTCTTTCCTTGACAAAAAAATATTTAATGTAGTGGACCAAGGACAGATGGTCTATGAAAGTTGCAAATTTGTCCTAATCATGAAACCCACCATGATTGGCCACCATCAACAAAAGGATTACAAGAATCTCCATATGCCCACAATAAAAATTACTAGAAATTCGTTCCAAATCATATTGTCTGCTGCTATAAATAATTCCAAGGCTAATGACTTTACAAGTCTTATATATATAGATAATGACATCTTATATATGAATAAATGATCACTAACGTTTTCAATTTCATCACATAATAAAATATAATATTCAAACAATTTAATGAAGAGGCCTGGAACTTTCATGAGAATAATGACAATCATATTGCTATGTTCTCTGATATTGTGTGTTCATATGAATTTTTTTCGTTTTATTTGAAATTGACTACTTCTTGCTTGATGATGTTTTTAGATTGTTTTGACCGTAACATAAACTTTTAAATGAAATTGTCCCCCCCAAAAAAAAAAATTAAAGAAAGCCAAAAAAAGAGAAAAGAATATTGCAATTAAAATCGAAGTGAACAGAGAAAGAGCTAATGGCATGGTGGTAAATCTGTACAGTCCACTCATGTAGAGATCATGGGTTGGTTTTATAAAATTCAAGGGAGAACTTGATTCCTGTTAGTTTAATAGTTTTGTAACTAACTTATTTCGTTTCAAAATGCTTCTTATGTGTAATATAAGCTTCATAGGATTAGAGCTTAAAGTTTAAAGACAAGAGATGAAGCTTGATGATTAAGGAGTCAAATAATAAAAACTTCCATGGTTAGCAAGACTTGAAGAACACTTGGAGAGTAAGCTCGTATTTGATGTGCTCAACTAATGCTAGGTTAGCATTCATGAAACCACATGCTTGTTTGGTTTGGCTTTAGAAAATCTCTATTCGTAAATGGTCTACTTTTAGTAAATCTACTATAAATAGATCTTTTGAAGAAAAATTTATAGTTGTTTGGTTGAATCATATCAAAAGATCTATTAAAATGTTAAATTATCTAACGCAAAATATTAATTAAAGGATTTTATTTTAATAAATATATATCCATGTCAATCATGAAAATTGAAAGATATTTAAGTCAAACACATCTTTTTAAAAAATATCTATATGTAAAACTTCTTCCTATGAACTTTTGCCCAATAGAGTTTTAACCTCTTCTAATCTCTACTAAAATAAAATGGACAATATCACAAGCTCAACGAAACATTTCCCAAGAGAATGAGATAGATAGGTTAGTAGAGTTTTAAACTAGTAGAAAGCCCAACCAATTAACCATGCAGTAAATTATGTATTAGAAATTTGAACATGTAGTTTTATGATTCAGTAGGTTTCATTTATAACATATATTTTGCGTTTGAATGTGTTTTTGTGAGTGTTCACCTCTATGGGTCTGTTTCAGGGGGCAGTTTAATCGTTTTACAAATATTTTTTTGGAGATGATTCGCTCGATAAAAAATGTAGTACAAGCTATTAGCAAAGCGAAAATACCGTGAGTCAATAAGATCTTAGAATATATGTGCAATTCTGTAAAGTCATATAGTGTTGAAAAGGTAAGTCTGAAGAAGACCGTTGACTGGACCACCCAATGGTCAAGCCAGCAATCGCTAGCAGTGTTATTGCCAATGGCCATTAGGTAAGCAGCTAAACGGCAGAGCCAATGACCAAGTGGCCTTACCAAGTACTTCTCCGCAAATGTTTATTTAGTTATTATCGAAATACCCCTAAAAATAAAATTAATATGAAATATTCACACATTTTTTATGTTAAAAAATGTGGTTTGGTGCTATTATTTTTTATTATAAGATTTGTTTTTAGATTTTTTTCAATGTTAATTTGATGACTACAAATTTTCGGAATGGTGATTTTTCTACTGAGTTTATTGTAATATTAAAAAGTAAAAAAATAAAAAATAAAAGTCATTTATCAAATGGTTGATTGGACTCTGTCGAAAATCATGACAATGATGAGAAGAACATATTAGAGATGCATGCAAAGAAATTGAGAATAATATAATGAATTGCCTAATAATTAAATTCTTACTTGCACTTTTACATGACAACTGTTTTATGATTAGAAGTATAGTGATTCAAAAATTGAAGTGTCTCCTATCTTCGTACAATATTTTTTACTTTTTAAATTAAATATTTTTTATTAATCTAATGATATGATCAATTTAAACAATTCATCTATATTCATGTTTAATATAGGAGAAAAACCTATCATTTAAAGATTTGGTTTTCTATTACTTCATTGTTTGTTTATTTTAATATCACCTAGAATGAAGCCACTTGAACCTCGGTTATTGGTTGACTTACTGGAAACTTTAACCAGATTGGATGGTCGTCTTCATTACTTACTTTTGTCCGTACATACATACCTTTTCCTTTTAATTTTTCACTAGCTTTGTTTTAAGCAAATTTTACTTAGCTATAACTACTTTTGCATTTATAATATTAAGCTTGTCTTACAGATTGCAACATTCTTATTTATCAAATTTAAGTTTGTAAATTAATAAATATTTTATATTTTATAATTTGAGCTTATATTTTGTCTTGGTATTTTGTGAAGACACGAAGATCAATATTGTACCCACTTGTTTACAGAATAATTGTAATTATACTTGTCTACTAACAATTCCTATTACTAAAACATTGTTTTTAGTTATGCATATTGTTAAGACCAGACTTTGAAAACAAGATGGATTTATAAATAGAGAAATTTAACATAGATTTGATTATAGATGATTTTCGAAATTTAAAAAAGTGATGGGTTTCATTTGTTTCACAAAGCTACTATCTACTCTATTAATTTATTTTGTGAAATAGGACTAAATGGTATTGGATTCAATTTTTTAGTAAATTAGTATTTCAATCTTTCTATATTTATTATGTGTTAACTTTAATAGTTATTTTTTACTTGCCCTCTTAAAGGAAAAATCCTATCTCCGTCATTGCTCCGTCATTGCTCCCATCATGGATGGTATCTCAGAAAGAAAAAAAGTTATTTTAAATTTTGTGTCCAAAAGAGAGCTTATTGATACTTGATCTTACTATTCTAATTGTATTTGTTTTTCTTATATAACAAATTTGTCCATTAGAAATATTTAGCTACATATTATTAGTTTAGGGGAATTTACAACTTGATAGGTTTTTTCCTTTGATCTACTCTCGATGGTATTACAAGGGAAACTTCAAATTTCAAAGCAAGCCTATCTAATGTGTTGTCATTTTTTTATGATGATTTTCCTTTGAACTACTACTCCGTTGTTATTACTACGGAATTTATTGCTTTAGTGCATCGGTCTCATATGCACCCATACATGCCATCCAAAAGTTTCTCACCCTAGACAGCACATTAACAACAATGTTTATTAGTTCTTGTCTATTCACAATGTCTTCGCAAACCTGGTGTAACAAATTACCCCATTAAATAATGAACAGATAATAGATACGTCGTATGTATTTTTTTTAACATAGAAAATCATTAATTATCCAAGTGCTCATAACAGAACATAAACATGACAAATTTTTGTCACAACAAGTACATTTGAATGACCTGAAACATCGATTTAAAAAATCCCTTACACAGATTATTCGACTGTCTCAACGGTATAACTAACGCAGTTTTTTCTTTTTCCTTGGAGCAAATTACTCTACATGCATGCAAAATCATCATTACTGCATATTAAAGACCATACATAATTTCACGATAATTATAATATGCAGAATAATAGATAATTTGGTATCGAACATTAGATGCTGCAACAAAAAATTTTGACATTGTATCACCAATATGTGTCCAAGATCACAAAATGCCCACTATAAAGTAAATAGCAATACCGAAGTGAAAGGAAAGTAACCACTTGTTTATCCACTGCTCTTTGGCCTATTTTCGATCCCTTCAAAGATGAGGCCACTCTTCCAGTTACCATGATGGATTTCCATGACAACAATTTCCAATTCCCCATCCTCATGACCTTCATAGACAAACTGACCTAAATGTGTTTCCAACCAACCATCTTCTCTCTCCCTAGGGACATAAATGCCAGGATCTTCTTCTTTGTCATCTTCTTTTTTGGGAGTTAAAGCTTCCCCATCATGGCTAAACAGTCCAGCATGCCGTGGAAAATGATCTACCTCCTCCCATGCGTACGTACCATGGAAGAAAGTCTCGGTCTGTATCAAGATAAACAGTTCGTTTTTACCCTTCACTCCCAACAAGTCCAAACAATGGCATCGATCGGGTTGCCTAAAAATCCATACTAGTGACCAGTTGGCTTGAACACAAGATAAGCTACATAGGTTGTTCTTGGGGACAGAAGCGAAGTATTTATCTTGCCTTCAATGTCAAAGTAGCACACATCTTTTAGCTTAGCCACCACTGGGAACCTGTTATCAATATATATAGTACTATAATCAAGAAAAACGAATATCATAAAAATAATTAAAAGACAAGAAATAAAGAGGAAGTAATGAGAGAAAAGTAAAGAAACCTAGCTCCAGTAGATATCAATCTTGCTTGCCATAGTTGATATCATGTAACATTGCTTCCCACTTGGTTTGTCCAACCAAAAGCTCTATTTAATGCAATGAAACAATCATATATTCATTAAAAAAAAAAAAAAGAAGAAGAAGCAACCCGAGACCAATCTCCCTCAAGTCGGTGCTTGGTTGTACATATTCAAACTGTTGCAGCACCAATCAAACTTTTCGTTTCTTTGATTTTTTTACGTATAATAGCGTAAGAATTGAATACAACGTTGTAATGTACAAAAAATTATACGAATGTTGGGATAAGTTAATCATATAAATTCAATAGAAATCTCCTGGCTAGTTGGTTGGTTCGGTTACAAAAGAAGGAAAGAAGAAGCTGATACCAGTCTATCTCAAATCTGTTATTGGTTGCACATATTCAAACTGTGACTACACCAACCAACCCAAATCAAACTTTTCTTTTCTTTTCTTTTTCATTTGATTTTTTACATTTGATAGTTTAGGAATGGAATGTTATAAAAAAGGAGTAATTTTTTACTATATAATAATTTACAAAAATGATAAGAAAAGCATATGATTTATAACTACCAATTAACACAATATGTATAGATCATCTTATCGAAATCAAAGTATGGTTTTTACAAATCAGTTTATCAAATCTTCACTTGAAACGTAGAAAATTAATTAAAACACAACTAAAAGTATAATAACAATAAGTTGGTTTTTCTTCAATATATATTTCAAATAATTTTATAATTATCAAGTATTAAAAAGTCATCTACGGTGAGGAGAAAAGGTATTTTTATATATCCAAACAAAATGTAATTAGTACATTTCCCCAGATAATTCCAAAGTTGCAACCAAACAATACAACTTTATTCCACAATCTTATTCTTTCACACTTTATTTTGGGAACATAACATCTCCTTGCTTACACTCGGACGGATCAGATGCAGAACTTTGGCCTGGGCATGGGATGAAGTTTTGTGCTTGCTCATCAACACAGAGAACCACTTCACTTAGAACATTTCCATTGCCGCATCTAAGTAAAGGCTCTTGACCAGTTTTGTCATGTATTGCCTTTTTGTACGAAGGTTCCTTGTAAGGTTTGCCCGGTACTATGTTCTCTGCATTTAATGTTTTGAGCAAGTCTGTTCTCATTGCTAATTGTAGGGTGCGCTGGAAATAATCTTGTAGACTGAGACTTGTTTGACAATTACCATGTTTGTCCCACTCATGAAACCAAAAAGCTGTGTTGTTCACAGAGTTTAGACCTGGCCAATATATATTCATCTGATTTTGAAGATTCTGATTGTTCTTCATCTGCAACAGTAATTAGAAATAGATGTATATGGTTACTATACGTGAAGAATGAACGGTTGACTTGAGTCTATATGCATGTGAGTGTGTGATAAGTTCATAAATTACCAAAATTTCGATATCAAGTAGAGTTTTGCGGTTGACTGGTTTTGTAGTCAAACAGTTTTCTGGCCACAGTCCATGAATGAAGAATGACTGTGGAAAGCCTAGTTTTTGGAAATTGGCACACGGTTTCGTCGAACAATAGCCAGGTGCCCAAGTTTGTACTAGCTTGTTATAATTTGGTCCCTGTGGTGGTGGTGGTGGTGTTTTTGGCTTCCAGATTTTAGGTGGTGATGGTGGTGGTGTTTTTGGCCTTCAGATTTTAGGTGGTGATGGTGGTGGTTTTTTTGGCCTAGTTGGTGGCCTCTTGGCTTTCAGCCCCAAGACAGAAGACAGCGTCGATTTTTCATCCCCCCACATTCGACTTGAAACCTACAAAAATCAGTATGTAAAGTAAAACTATATATTAAGTCAAAGAAAACAACAAAAGGTTACGAAGGGAAAGCTAAGCTTACACTCGAGGAAAAAGCCAAAAGAAGAGAAGCAAACAGCAACAGCACAACTTTGCAACCCATGTTGATTAGAATTTTTTTAAGATATTGTTAATTAATTTCTGATATGTTTTGAAGCCTATATATAGAGATGGTAAGAGGTAGCTGAGTGGTTGATAATAAAATTTGTTTTACAATACATGTGCATTGCCACATCCACCATATCACATTTAATTTATTTACGGCATCACTGATGGTTCTTTAATGTGGCCCATGAGGAATATTGTGGGAAATTATAATTATAAACATAATTAGAATGATGATCGGGTGCCTAATTTTCCATTTTTTTTTATGTGCAGCTCAATCTGCACCAATGAATATTGACTTGGTTTCCATTTAAAAAAGTGCAAATTTAACTAAATTAAATATCTACCTATCAAGTATTGAGATTTCTGCACGAAAAATGTGTAAAATCTTTGATTAATTTTATCAACCTAAAAAAGTATATTTTAACATCCGTTTATCCACGTTTATTCAATTTTAGAGTTGTTATCTATGCATTATAAACTTGAATTCACTTTCTTACAAATATATTTTCTTCTTTGAAGAATATGTTTAATTTTTCATAGAGTCGGGCATAGAATTATAACATGTCTTCTTATATGTCACCGCACTCATACATATCAATGTTATTGTTGATTTATTATTTTCTTTTTGATGGAAATATTTTTGTACCCATTTTAGGCCCCCAATTCTTATACTTTTGTAATGTTTCTTGAGTGGTTTGTTGTATTTAATGAGTTTTGTATAGTGTTTCACAATATTTTATGTTTCAAGATGATTAGTGTTGGATAATCCCAAATCGGTTGAAAAATGTGACTTTGTTTTGGATTATAAGTTGAGACTAAACCTTTACTCATAAACTCATTTTTATGATGGAATTAGGTTTAAGACTCTTTTCTGACATAGTATCAAAGCTGAGCCTTTTCAAGTATGAGTCGGTCTCTGTCTAAGTTGCATGACTCAAACTCTTTTGTGTTTGTGTGTGTTTGTAATAAAAATGGCCCTGTAACGATGGTGAATAATTCATTTTACAATGAATAGATAAATATTCATGGACAAAAAATATGAACCTCAATTTTACTAATATCCACTCACAACAGTTTGTAGCCTATATGTTTTGCATCCCGGGTAAATAAACATTAAACATATATGTTTTTTTAGTTCAGAAATTATGTGATAATTTTCTATTTGAATAAAAAGTTACACATGGCGTGATGGAAAAATATATTGAAATACAACAGAAATTACATGACAGTTGCAATATATAAAACGGGAAAAAGTTTGAGGCAGATGGGGTTGGCAGAGGAATTAAACGAAGGTCTCAATTTTCCACATATCCCTTACTTAGTTTGGATTTTAAATAAAAGACAGTGCATGTGGGGCTCATCCATCGACAATTTTTCAAGAAAGGCTCAGTAGTCATTGGTCCGCATACTTCACAAATTCTTATTGCCATTATTTGGTGATACCCAAAAAGACGTATAGTTGTCTTTCACGCATGTTATGCTTCCTTTCATATGCCTACAATTAACACCAATTTTTAGAAAGATAAATATCACTTTGCAGTTGTACAACATGAAAGTCACATTGTCCAAAAATATATATATATATATATATTGCATTATTTATCATAAAGTGTACTGTATACTACACAATTTTAGCAAAATGAGGTTTAATGTATGGTACTGGCAACCTTGTGGCAATCTCTTGAGATGTTACATTACGTAAATGAAACGAAAAGATCACCAGGTCTTATGTATCCTTAACCGATGTTGACCAGTAACAAACTCCATTCAAGTATGTGCCACATCTATCATAGATCATACATATATCCATATTACCTTTGACATTTCTCCAAGTATCAGAATTTAATGACGTATATAATTCGGATAAGTACCCATTGTATTCTTTACCCCTATTTCTTTTATAAAGACCAACTTGTAACTATTACTCGAAGGGTCGAGTCCGAATCCCACATGCATCATACAACTTTCATAACATCGAACTTCAATTTTTGGGAGAGTTCTCAATTCTTTAGTTGTATTGTTATATAGATTTATGCCATCTTGAATTATACAAAGAATGCCATTTAAACGAGCAAGAAACCACTTAACTTGAGGTTCAAAACATTGTAACGATGATTCCACAAGGGTTTTGTTAGGGAACCGGATATGAGATATTATGCAGTGACAATCTTCATAATTATTCTGTAAATCATATTGTTTACGATATTAATATCAATTTGTGAAGAAATTAATGTATTCATTAATTTCATAATCATTCACTAACATTACATATAATTCCATAAAATTACTTACATAACAAAGCTACAAATTTCTTCATTTATTATTGGTTTGGATTTTAAATAAGAAACAGTAGTCATTGATCAGTATACTTCACAAATTCTTATTGCCATTATTTGGTGATACCCAAAAAGACATATAGTTGTCTTTCACGCATGTTATGCTTCCTTTCATACGCCTGCAATTAACACCAATTTTTAGAAAGATAAATATCACTTTGCATAATTTTCTATTTGAATAAAAAGTTATACCATGGCATGATGGAAAAATATATTGAAATACAACAGAAATTACATGGCAGTGACAATAAATAAAACTGGGAAAAAGTTTAGGTAGATGATTCCTCGTCATGGAGGGGTTGGCAGAGGAATTAAATGAAGGTCTCAATTTTTCTCATATCCCTTACTTGGTTTGGATTTTAAATAAAAAACAGTGCATTTGGGCCTCATCCCTTGACAACTTCTCAAGAAAAGCTCAGTAGTTATTGGTCAATGTACTTCACAAATTTCTTATTGCCACTATTTGATGATGCCCAAAAAGACATATGTAGTTGTCTGTCACGCATGTTATACTTCCCTTCATATGCCTACAATTCACACCAATTTTTACAAAGATAAAGATCACTTGTAGTTGTACAACATGAAAGTCACATTGCCCAACAAGAAAAATATTGCATCATTTATCATAAAGAATACCGTATACTACACAATTTTGGCAAAATTAGGCTTAATGTATGGTACTGGCAACTTCGTCATAACCTCTTGTGATGTCACCGCCCTCATACATATCAATATCATAGTCGATTTATTATTATTATTATTATTTTGTGGACATATTTTTGTACCCATTTTAGGTCTCCAATTCTTATGCTTTTGTTATTCATGAATATTTTGTTGTATTTAATGAGTTTTATGTAGTGATTCACAATATTTTATGTTTCAAGGGGATTAGGAGTACAAGTGAACAATTTAGATGCAATTTGGTCACATTTAGATGAGTTCCAAAGGATTTAAGTGCAACCGTGTTGTGGCTACGGCTGAGTTCGCCGCCTGAAGACAAGATGATAGTGTAACTTGAGACAGCTGGTATGAAGTGCTCCATTCAAGTTGTGTAAGCCATGATATATCAAATCAAAGTTATGGATATCTAGTTTTTATAGCTGTTGATGGTTTGTCAATCATAGAAGAAAAATAATAGTTATTGGCTGGTTGACCGATAATGAATCATGATCATCCATTTCAGCTAACTTAAAATTTTACAGGTCTTAGGTGGGTGCAATGCTAGATTGAAGGTGTCCTTTTTTTTTTACCAAGTACTAGATTGAAGGTTTATTTGTTTTGTTTGTTTTGTTTTGTTTTTTTTTTTTACTTGTCTTTTTTGAAAGAAGAAATACTTTACTGCAAAGAAAAGGAGAATATACAATGTTATTTATTTATTTATTTATTTTTTAACTTGTTACGGCTTTTATTTTTTGTTTCACAACTCTTTGGTGGGCCCTATGCTCAGTTTTTTTTACTTGTTTTCGGGTATACAATGTTGTTTATATAAATTAAAAAAATTGTTTCGGAAAACGAATTAAAAAAACATTATGCTCAAATTAAATTCAAAATAGATTGGTTTAATTTTAAAATTTTGAAAAAAGTTATTGGTTTAATTTTAAAACTTTGGCAAAAGTTATCACATCTTATATGATATTAATAAGATTTTAGAATATTAAATTAATTAAGGCATCAACTATCAAGATTCTAGAATATAATTAAAAATTTTAACTTATATCATAATTTATTTTATTTTATTTTGACATGTAAATAAAATCAGTCCTAATAAATTAATCATGTTGCCAAACAGGCACACAAAGTATGAAAAATCATATATGGTGTTTCATCATTTTCTTTATATGGAGGTTCTACCCTGTTTTTCCCACAAGACAATTGAAGCACTATGTCATTGTCTCTCACTACAGCAAAAATCTTCAGGCCAGCCCTCCCTCCATGAAACTCCAGTGAAGGAAGACAACAACGTGTGGGTCATGAGAGAGTGAATTAATAGTCTTTAATTAGTTAGTACTAGGTTACTAGATATGGGGATCAAATTCTGTATTTCCCCACAAGTCAATTGAGGCACTATGTCATTGTCTCTCACTTGTGGCAAAACAGCAAAATCTTCTTCAAGACAACGTGTGGGTCATGAGAGAGTGCATTAGTCTTTCACATTTTTATTTGGTCCTCTTTAACACCTTCAATTAATGGTACATTCAGTGGTTGAGGTATGGGGTACTTTTGAGGGCAAATATTTTTGTTCCTGTGTGAAACCAGCTGACCCTTTCACATCCTTATTTAGTACTCTTTAACCATTCACATATTGCATATTTCGACTTCCAACTGGGCACAAACAATAACAATGCAGGGCAACAAGGACCAAGTTATCATCCGGGAGTGAAGAACAACTTAAAAGTCCAGTTGAATTGAATATATCCATGCTTTTCGTGGAGGAAGAACATAAACAATAACAAAGCTGTGTTGTTCTCAAAGTTTAGAGTTGGCCAATAATATGTATTCATCTGATTTTTTCTGATTGTTGTTAAATGTAAAGAAATAATGTTTATTTCACTGTAATTACAATGTACAATATCAAGCCTATTTATAGGCTAAGAGACAAAATACAAAAATGGTACTTAGAATAAAATATTACAATAATAGTAATAAAAATATGTCTCAATAATGATTGATTGCTATATATTTAACATCCCCCCGCAAACTCAAGATGGCGAGATGGATGCAAGCTTGAGTTTGGAAACCAATTCACGAAAACGTCCTGGAGGATGAGATTTGGTGAAAATATCAGCAGGCTGATCAGCGGAAGCAATTGAGTGAAGTTTAATAGTACCCTGATGAACATGTTGTCGAACAAAATGACAATCAATTTCAATGTGTTTGGTGCGTTCATGAAAGACATCATTATGAGCAATCTGGATAGCACTACGATTGTCACAACAAATAGGAGTGGCTGTGGAGTGATGAATTCCCATGTCTGTAAGTAACCAGCGCAGCCAAACAAGTTCTTGAGTAGTGTCAGCGAGGGCCCGATATTCAGCCTCAGTGCTAGATCGAGCTATAACAGTCTGTTTCTTACTACGCCATGATATGAGAGAATCTCCAAGAAAGAAACAGTAACCAGTAGTAGATCGTCGATCAGTAGGATCACCAGCCCAATCTGCATCTGAATAAGCACATAACTCTAAAGAGGAGTGAGTGGAAAAATGAAGACCATAAAACATTGTGCCCTTAAGATATCGCAAAAGATGAATAACAGCAGCAAAGTGAGTGGAATGAGGAGCAGACATAAACTGGCTAACAACATGCACAGCATATGCAATGTCTGGTCGAGTCACGGTCAAATAAACAAGACTTCCAACAAGTTGACGATAAAGAGTAGGATCACTGAGTGGTGTGCCTTCGAAAGGCGTGAGTTTAACATTGACTTCTAAGGGACTAGTACTTATTTTACTATCAGTCAAGCCAGCACGAGTAAGAAGATCTGAAATATATTTTGCTTGAGAAAGATAGTAACCATCAGAGTCCGAAGAGACCTTAAGTCCAAGAAAATAACTGAGAGAGCCAAGATCCTTCATCTCAAATTGCTGCTGGAGATAATCCTTAAGATCAGAGATACCAGTAATATCGTCGCCTGTAATAATCATGTCATCCACATAGAGTAACAAGAAAACAGAACCTTGACTTGTCTTGCGAAGAAATAGTGCAGAATCATAAGAGCTGGAGACAAAGCCAAATTGCATAATGGTGGAAGAGAACTTGGCAAACCAAGCTCTAGGAGCCTGTTTGAGCCCATACAGTGCCCGACGAAGACGACAGACCTTGTGTGGAGGATGTGGATAACCTGGCGGTGGTGTCATATAAACCTCTTCAGTAAGATCCCCATTAAGAAAGGCATTTTTCACATCCATTTGAAATAAGCTCCATCGTTTGATTGCAGCGACTGCCAGTAAGCTACGAACAGATGTAAGGCGAGCAACTGGTGCAAATGTCTCCTCATAATCAATTCCATATTCCTGGGTAAAACCTTTGGCCACGAGACGAGCTTTATAACGTTCAACAGACCCATCTGACTTTGTTTTGATTTTATATACCCATTTGCATCCTATGGCAGATTTATTAGACGGAAGATCAACCATATCCCAAGTGTGAGTTTTCTCAAGAGCTTGTACTTCTTCAGCCATAGCTTGCTGCCAAACAGGGTTAGTACTGGCCTCTTTATAAGATTGAGGCTCATACAAAGAAAGAATGGCGGAAAAACAATGAAAATCACGAAGGGTTACAGGTAGTTCCCTTACCCGATTAGAACGACGAGGAGGGGGATCAACATGTGTGATTGGACAAGGAGACTTTGGGGCAGGATCAACAGACGGGTCAAATTGCTCAGGAATGGACCGATCAGTATCAAGAGCATCTGTGTGAGTCTCAGACATACTGTCATTAGGAAATAAAGAAACAGTAGGATCTATAAAAAGTTTATTATGAGATGCATGTGATGTGTGAAATTTGGATACAGATGAAAACATTTTATATTCCCAAAAGACAACATGACGAGAGATACGAAGGCGATTTGAGATAGGGTCCCAACAACGATAACCTTTATGTTCAATGCCATAGCCAAGAAAACAACATAGACGAGCTCTAGACTCTAATTTACTTCGTTCGTGAGGCTGAAGAAGAACAAAACAAACACATCCAAAAACTTTGAGAATTTGATAGTTTGGTGAAGTGCTATATAAACACTCATAAGGAGTTTGATTATGAATGATGGAAGATGGGACACGATTGATAGTGTATACTGCTGTTAATGCAGCTTTTCCCCAAAACTTTTCAGGACAAGAGGCAGATATTAAAAGTGCACGAATTGTTTCAAGAATATGTCTATGTTTGCGTTCAGCACGACCATTCTGTTGCGATGTACCAGGACATGAACGATGACATATAGTACCCATTTGACTCAACAAATCAAGAAATGTAGTATCCCGATATTCCATGGCATTATCAGTACGTAAAACTTTGATAGCTTTGGAAAACTGAGTTTGAATCATTTGAATAAAATCAGAATAAATTTTTGATAATTCAGACCTATTATGCATAAGATAAAGCCATGTATAACGGGAATAGTCATCCACAAAGATAACAAAATACTTGGATCCCCCCATGGTAGTTGTTGGGGAGGGTCCCCAAATATCTGAATGAACTAGGTCAAAAGGTGCCTGAAAAACTGAATCACTATTATGAAAAGGTAAGGCATGATGTTTGGACAATTGACAAGGTAAACAATCAATGTGATCATCAGTTACAGAACCTAAATATCCACTAGGAAATAAGGAACGTAAACGACTAAAGGAAGCTTGACCTAACCGCGAGTGCCAAAGACTTAATGGTAAAGATGAAGGAGTAGCAGCAGACTGATAGGAAGAAGAGACCTGTGAAGGTAGTTGAAGATGAATGAGCTCAAACAAACGTCCAACCTTACGGCCTATCCCATGAATCTTCCCCGTTTGTGGATCCTGCACACGACAACCAGAAGAAGTAAAATGAACATCAAAACCAAGTTCACATAACTGACCCACAGAGATAAGACTTAAGGTAAGGTTAGGAATGAAGAATGTGTTTTGTAAGGATAAGTTATCGGTAGATATCTGACCTATATGTTGAACAGACATGGATGAACCATTAGCTGTAGAAATGACAGGTAATGCGGAAGATGAAGATTGTATAGAAAAATGTGTTGGATCAGAGGTCATGTGATTACAACAAGCTGAGTCAAAATACCAAGAAGAATTACCTGCTGACACAGAAGAAGCAGAAATGGATGAATTACCAGATTTTGAAATGAGTTGATGGAGCAAAGAGGCAAGGTCATGAACTGAGATAGAAGAGGAACCAGTAGTAACCGGTGTGTCGTCAGCTATAGCAGTACGAAATTGCTGATTATTTTGAAAATGTTTGAGAGAAACATTCTTGGATTTGGTTGAAAACCTTCCGTTATTAATATTTCGAGGACAATCTTGATTGTAGTGCTCTGGCTTAATTTTGTGACAATGCTTACATCGTCTTGTAGGGCAATGAAGAATATCATGTCCTGGTAGCTTACAATAATGGCAAATAAGTGTCTTCCATGAATTTTCCATAAAGAAGCGCGAAATAAATAAACCCAGTGAATACCAACAAGCCTAATAAGCCAACCAAATAACCCAAAGGAAGCAAGCCGTGTAGTCCAATAAATACGAGTGAAAAGCCCAAATAAAAGCCTTGAAAATAATTAAAACAAACCGGTGCTAACAGGAGACGGAGACAGATTCAAATACAGTGTGGTTGTGTGATTATAACAGAAAATGACAGCGGCGATGGTATATGTGGGCAGCAGCAGCGGAACAGCGGGACTGGTACGATTTGCAGCTGAGCGCTGAAGACTGGTACAACGGCGATTTGCAGATAATGACAGCAGTGGTGCGATTTGCAGATAATGACAGCAGTGGTGCGATTTGCAGCGGTGATAATAACCAGGTAATGACAACGGCGAGTTGCAGCGGTGGTGCGATGAACTAGCGGTTGACGGCGGTGCGATGTGGAGATGGTGATTCGTCTCCTGTGCAGGAGAGTCGACGGTTCAGAAGGGGCAGCAGTGCAGCGGCTGGAGTGATGTATTGATGCAGCGGCAGCGGCACGGTGGTGCAGTTTGGGTGATGACTGGTGATGCAGCAACAGAAAAGTAAGTTGCGGCGGTGAGAGATGCAGCGGCTGGAGTGATGTATTGATGCAGCGGCAGCGGCGCGGTGGTGCAGTTTGGGTGATGACTGGTGATGCAGCAACAGAAAAGTAAGTTGCGGTGGTGAGAGATGCAGCGGCTGGAGCGATGTGGCAGCGGCTGGAGTGATGTATTGATGCAGCGGCAGTGGCGCGGTGGTGCAGTGAATGGACGGTGAGTTGCAGCGGATGAAGTGAGGTTGATGGTGCGACGCAGCGGATGAAGTGAGGTTGATGGTGCGCGAACAGAGACAGCAATGGTGGCACGCGACAGCAACGATGATGCTGGCTTGATGATGACGGTGGTGATATTTTGTACAGAGGCAGCAGCGGCTTGATGATGACGGCGGTGATATTTTGTTGGTGAGTGATGGTGGATGATGACAGTAAAAAAAAACTTCTAAACCCTAGGCTCTGATACCATGTTAAATGTAAAGAAATAATGTTTATTTCACTGTAATTACAATGTACAATATCAAGCCTATTTATAGGCTAAGAGACAAAATACAAAAATGGTACTTAGAATAAAATATTACAATAATAGTAATAAAAATATGTCTCAATAATGATTGATTGCTATATATTTAACAGTTATACATCTGCAAGAGTAACAAGAAAAATATATATATGGTTACTGTACTTAAAGAACGAACTAGTGATAGTGTGTGATAAGCTCATAAATTACCAACTATATCAACTTAAAAATTTAACTTAAAAAAGTGATTTTAACATCCGCTCATCAACTTTATTCAATTTTAGAGTTGTTATCTACGCATTATAAATTCGAAATCACTTTCTTTTAAATTTATTTTCATCTTTGAAAAATATATTTAATTTTCCTTAGAGTTGGGCATAGAATTATAGCATGCCTTCTTATATGTCACTGACCCCATACATATCAATGCTGGAGTTAATTTATTATTTTTCTTTTTAACGGACATATTTTTGTACTCATTTTAGGACTCCAATCCTTTTGCTTTTGTTACGTTCCTTGAGTAGTTTGTTGTATTTAATGAGTTTTGTGTAGTATTTCACAATATTTTATGTTTCAAGATGATTAGGGTTGGATAGTTCTCAATCAGTTGAAAAAAGTGAATTTGTATTTATTTATAGGGTGAAATTAAACCTCTATTTATAAACTAACTTTTATAATGGAGTTAGATCCAAGATATTTTTCTGACATAGTATCATAGCTAGACATTTTAAACGATGAGTCGGGCTCTGCCTAAATTGCATGGGTGCAAGTGATACCGATTTGATATCTTTTTTATATATAATTCAATCATTTATTCCTTTGCGTGTTTTTATCGAGTATTTAATTGATTGTTTGTTAGATATTAACAAGAGATGTTAGGTAATAAAATGGTCTTGTAACAATGGTGAATAATTCATTTTACCATTAATAGATAAATATTCATGGGCAAAAAATATGAACCTAAATTTTACTAATATCCACTGACAACAATTTGTAGCCTATATATTTTGCATCCCGGGTAAATAAACATTAAACATATATGTCTTTTTAGTTCAGAAATTATGTGATAATTTGCTATTTGAACAAAAAGTTACACCATGGCGTGATGGAAAAATATATTGAAATACAGCAGAAATTACATGACAGGGACACATAAAACTGGAAAAAGTTTGACTTTAAGGCAGATGATTCCTCCTCGTCACGGTGGGGTTGGCAGAGGATTTAAATGAAGGTCTCAATTTTCCTCATTCTCCTTACCTGGTTTGGATTTTAAATAAAAAACAGTGCATGTGGGGCTCATCCCTTGACAACTTCTCAAGAAAGGTTCGGCGGTCATTGGTCAGTAAACTTAACAAATTTCTTATTGCCACTACTTGGTGATACCCAAAAAGACATATATAGTTGTCTTTCACGCTTGTTCCACTTCCTTTCATATGCCTACAATTTACAACAATTTTTACAAGGATAAAGATCACTTGTAGTCGTACAACATGAAAGTCACGTTGCCCAAAAAAAAAAAATATTGCATTATTTATCATAAATTATACTGTATACTACACAATTTTAGCAAAATGAGGTTTAATGTATGGTACTGGCAACTTCGTGGTAATCTCTTGTGATGTTTCATTACCTAAATGAAACACAAAGATCACCAAGTCTTCTGCATCCTTAACCCACGCTAACCAGTAGCAAACTCCATTCGAGTGTGTGCCACATCTATCATAGATCATATATATATATATATGCATATCCCTATATTACCTTTGACATTTCTCCAAGTATCAGAATTTAATGAGAACACATTAATAGTTTGACGTATATAATTCGGATAAGTACCCATTGTATTCTTTACCCCTATTTCTTTTACAAAGACCAACTTGTAACTATTACTCGAAGGGTCGAGTCCAAATCCCACATGCATCATACAACTTTCATAACATCGAACTTCAATTTTTGGGAGAGTTCTCAATTTTTTGGGAGAGTTCTCAATTCATTGTTATATGGATTTATGCCATCTTGAATTATACAGAGAATGCCATTAAAAAGAGCAAGAAACCACCCACTTATAGGAACTTGAGGTTCAAAATATTGTAACAATGATTCCACAAGTGTTTTGTTAGGGAACCAGATATGAGATATTTTGTATTGACAATCTTCATAATTATTCTGTAAATCATATTGTTTATAATATTAATATCAGTTTGTAAAGAAATTAATGTATTCATTAATTTCGTAATCCGTCACCAACATTATATATAATTCCATAAAATTACTTATATAACAAAGACTACACAAAATCCCAACAATTTCTACATCCACCCACCTCCATAACTTTGCTAAGCCACCAAAAAAGTAAGTCTTTTCTTTTTTCCCTCTACAAGCATATATATTGTTAGAAACCACATCATCATCTGGTAAACCCAAAAAACATCCACAACTTTTTTAACATCCTAAAACATACAATTTCTTTCAAAATACTACCATTTACCTTGTTTCTACAACAATTTGATATAATCACTTAGTCAAGCAACAATTGTTTCCATAGTTTCATTGAGAGTTTCATATTCATCCATTGGCCTGCACACTTTCATATCTTCTACTATTGCATCAACCTAATCTTTCCATAACAGGCAAATTGTCCAACTATTTATATATGATCTCTTGCACTAGATTTACAAATTGTGGTTGCTTCAATTGAAACTCCACTATTTTATTGACTCTTCTTTACCGCTTTGGTGTGAATATCGAATGTCATTTATAATATACCCACTATATGACATAGCAATATCTCTAGGGCCATGCACAAGCCATTTCAAAGTAGTGGATATGCATGCACAATTGCATTTTGTTTGAGCATCGATCTGCCAAAATTAATATAATACCATCAGAATTTTTTTTGCCAAAAAAGTATACAGAAATTTGTAGCACAATTGAGTTAATATTGGTACAACCGTCTCTTTTAACCATGCATTAAATGTGTCATTGTATTGTTTTTGTAATCGATTATTATTCGTTGCAAGTCATCTATCCAAATTCTTCAATTCTTGTAAGTGCATTTTAATATTTTCATAAGACACAAGTTAATAAATGATAATATTTTATGAATTTAAATAATAAAGTATTCAATAATTAATTGTCTTACTTCACATAAGGTTATTTACTTTGAGACACCACCTATGGTAAGGAGTCCGAACTTAGGTAATTACTATTGCTAGGTAGAATGAATAGTCTTTAAAACTTATTTATGTTGAAGGTGACCGAAGGAATGGCTTTTTCTTTTCTTTTTTTTTTCTTTTTTTTGGGTGTGGGGGGGGTGTGTTTGGTGGGGGTGTGTTGTGGGAATAGAAGGAATGGTTTTGATACTTCCAAAATGTTCCTAAAAGTGGTGGTTTAATGCTTTCAAAATGTTACTTAAGCCCAACCCACTTGCACGTAACACCTTGGCAACTATTGGTATATCCTAAAACGAATTAACAGATGCCAAGAGATACAATGACTGAAGGTTTGTCAAATCAATAATTTGCTTTGCTATTATAAGTTGATTTTTCTTTCCTTCACAAAAAATATTTAATGTAGTGGACCAAGGACAGATGGTCTAGGAAAGTTGCAAATTTGTCCTAATCATGAAACCCACCATGGCCACCATCAACAATATAAAATTACTAAAATCTCCATATGCCCACAATAAAAATTACTAGAAATTCGTTCCAAATTATATTGTCTGCTGCTATAAATAATTCCAAGGCTAATGACTTTACTAGTCTCTTATATATATATATATATATATATAGATAGATAGATAATGACATCTTTTATATGAATAAAATGATCACTAACCAATTTCATCACATAATAAAATCTAATATTCAAACAATTTAATGAAGAGGCCTGGAACTTTCATGAGAATAATGACAGTCATATTGTTATGTTCTCTGATATTGTGTGTTTGTATGAATTGTTTTCGTTTTATTTGAAATTGACCACTTCTTGTTTGATGTTTTTAGATTGTTTTGCACGTAACATAAAATTTTAAATGAAACTGTGCCACCAAAAAGGGAAAAAAAAAAAAGAATATTGTAATTAAAATGAAAATGAACAAAGAAAGAGCTTGTGGCATGATGGTAAATCCATACAGCCCACTCATATAGAGGTCATGGGTTGGTTTTATATAATTCAAGAGAGAACTTAATTCTTGTTAGTTTAATAGTTTTGTAATTAATTTATTTAGTGTCAAAATGCTTCTTATGTGTAATATAAGCTTCATACGATTAGAGCTTAAAGTTTGAAGACAAGATGAAGCTTGATGATTAAGGAATCAAGTCATGAAGATTTCCATGGTTAGCAAGACTTGAAGAACACTTGGAGAGTAAGCTCATATTGGATGTGCTCAACTAATGCTAGGTTTGCATTCATGAAAACTACATGCTTGTTTGGTTCGGCTTTAGAAAAATCTCTATTTGTAAATGGTTCACTTCTATTAAATCTACTAGAAATAGATCTTTTGAAGAAAAATTTATTGTTGTTTGATTGAATTATGTCAAAAGATCTATTAAAATGTTAAATTATCTAACAGAAACTATTGTTAATTAAAGGATTTTATTTTAATAAGCATATATCCATGAAAATTGAAAGATATTTAAGTCAAACACATCTTTTTAAAAAATGTCTATATGGAAAACTTCTTCCTATGAACTTTTGCCCAGTAGAGGTTTAACCTCTTCTAATCTCTAGTAAAATAAAATAGACAATATCACATGCTCAGCCAAACATTTCCCAAGAGAATGAAATAGATAAGTTAGTAGAGCTTTTAAACTAGTAGAAAGCTCAACCAAATAAGCATGTAGTAAATTATGTATTAGAAACTTGAACATGTAATTTTATGACTCGTAGGTTTCATTTATAACATATATTGTGCGTTTGAATGTATTTTTACGAGTGTTCATCTCTATGGGACTGTTTCAGCGGGCAGTTTAATCATTTTACAAATGTTTTTTTAGAGATGCATGATTCATTCGATAAAAAATGTAGTACAAGCTACTAGCAAAGGGACAACACCGTGAGTCAATAAGATCTAAGAATATATGTGCAATTCTGTAAAGTCATATAGTGTTGAGAAGGTAAGTCTGCCGAAGACCGTTGACTAGACCACCCAATGGTCAAGCCAGCAGTCGCTAGCAGTGTTATTGCCAATGACCATTACGTAAGCCAACGACCAAGTGGCCCTGCCAAGTTTTTCTCCGCAAATTTTTATTGGGATATTATCGAAATATCCCCTAAAAATAAAATTAATGTAAAATATTCATACATTTTTTATATTTAAAAATAGAGTTTAGTGCTATTATATTTTATTGTAGGGGTATTTTAGATTTTTTTTTTTTTTATGTTTATTTGACGACTACAAATTTTCGGAATTAATGGTGATTTTTCAACTGAATTTATTGTAATAGTTAAAATGTAAGAAAATAAAAAATAAAAGTCATTTATCAAATGGTTGATTGGACTCCGTCGAAAATCATGACAATGATGAGAACAACATATTAGAGATGCATGCAAAGAAATTGAGAATAATATAATGAATTGCCTAATAATTAAATTCTTACATGCAGTTATACATGACAACAGTTTTATGATTAGAAGTATAATAGTTCAAAAATTGAAGTGTGTCTCCTATCTTCGTACAATATTTTTACTTTTTAACTTAAATATTTTTTATTAATCTCATGATATGATCAATTTAAACAATTCATCTATATTCATATTTAATATAGGAGAAAAACCTATCATTTAAGGATTTGGTTTTCTGTCATGTCATTGTGTGTTTATTTTAATATCACTTATAATAAAACCATTTGAACCTCGGTCATTACTTGACTTAATGGAAGCTTTAACCACATTGGATGGTCGTCTTCATTGCTTATTTTTGTCCGTACTATACGCCTTTCCCTTTTAATTTTTCACTAGCTTTGGTTTAAGCAAATTTTACTTAGCTATAAGTACTTTTGCATTTATAATATTAAGCTTGTCTTACAGATTGCAACATCCTTATTTATCAAATTTAAATTTGTAAATTAATAAATAGTTTATATTTTATAATTTGAGCTTATATTTTGTCTTGGTATTTTGTGAAGACACAAAGATCAATACTGTAGTCACTTGTTATAGAATAATTTTAATTGTACTTGTCTACTAACAATTGCTATTACTAATTAAAACATTGTTTTTAGTTATGATATTGTTAAGACTAGACTTCGAGAACAAGATGGATTTATATATAGAGAAATTTAGCATAGATTTGATTATAGAAGATTTTTTATATTTAAAAAAGTGACAGGTTTCATTTGTTTCACAAAGCTACTATCTACTCTATTAATTGATTCTGTGAAATAGGATTAAATGGTATTGCATTCAATTTTTAAGTAAATTAGTATTTGAATCTTTTTATATTTATTCTGCGCTAACTTTAATAGTTATTTTTTACTTGGCCTCTTAGAGGAAAAATCTTTTTATATTTATTCTGCGCTAACTTTAGTAGTTATTTTTTACTTGGCCTCTTAGAGGAAAAATCCTATCTCCGTTGTTGCTCCCATCATGGATGGTATCTCAGAAAGAAAAGAAGTTATTTTAAATTTTGTGTCCAAAAGAGACCTTGTTGATACTTGATCTTACTATTCTAATTGTATTTGTTTTTCTTATATAACAAATTTGTTCATTAGAAATATTTAGCTACATATTTTTAGTTTAGGGGAATTTACTACTTGACAGGTTTTTTCCTTTGATCTACTCTCGATGGCATTACAAGGGAAACTTCAAATTTCAAAGCAAGCCTATCTAATGTGTTGTCATTTTTTTATGATGATTTTCCTTTGAACTACTACTCCGTTGTTATTACTAAGGACTTTATTGCTTTAGTGCATCGGTCTCATATGCACCCATACATGCCATCCAAAAGTTTCTCACCCTAGACAGCACATTAACAACAATGTTTATTAGTTCTTGTCTATTCACAATGTCTTCGCAAACCTGGTGTAACAAATTACCCCATTAAATAATGAACAGATAATAGATACGTCGTATGCATTTTTTTTAACATAGAAAATCATTAATTATCCAAGTGCTCATAACAGAACATAAACATGACAAATTTTTGTCACAACAAGTACATTTGAATGACCTGAAACATCGATTTAAAAAATCTCTTACACAGATTATTCGACTGTCTCAACGGTATAACTAACGCAGTTTTTTCTTTTTCCTTGGAGCAAATTACTCTACATGCATGCAAAATCATCATTACTGCATGTTAAAGACCATACATAATTTCACGATAATTATAATATGCAGAATAATAGATAATTTGGTATCGAACATTAGATGCTGCAACAAAAATATTTGACATTGTATCACCAATATGTGTCCAAGATCACAAAATGCCCACTATAAAGTAAATAGCAATACCGAAGTGAAAGGAAAGTAACCACTTGTTTATCCACTGCTCTTTGGCCTATTTTCGATCCCTTCAAAGATGAGGCCACTCTTCCAGTTACCATGATAGATTTCCATGACAACAATTTCCAATTCCCCATCCTCATGACCTTCATAGACAAACTGACCTAAATGTGTTTCCAACCAACCATCTTCTCTCTCCCTAGGGACATAAATGCCAGGATCTTCTTCTTTGTCATCTTCTTTTTTGGGAGTTAAAGCTTCCCCATCATGGCTAAACAGTCCAGCATGCCGTGGAAAATGATCTACCTCCTCCCATGCGTACGTACCATGGAAGAAAGTCTCGGTCTGTATCAAAATAAACAGTTCGTTTTTGCCCTTCACTCCCAACGAGCCCAACAATGGCGTCAATCGGATTGCCTAAAAATCCGTACTCGTGACCAGTTGGCTTGAACACAAGATAAGCTACATAGGTTGTTCTTGGGGACAGAAGCGAAGTATTTATCTTGCCTTCAATGTCAAAGTAGCACACATCGTTTATCTTAGCCACCACTGGGAATCTGTTATCAATATATATAGTACTACAATCAAGAAAAAGGAATATCATAAAAATAGTTAAAAGACAAGAATTGAAGAGGAAGTAATGAGAGAAAAGTAAAGAAATCTAGCTCCAATAGATGGGAGTGTCACCCCATTCAGTCTTGCATGCCATAGTTGATATCATGTAGCATTTCTCCCCACTTGATTTGTCCAACCAAAAGCTCTATTTAATGCAATGAAAAATCATATGCTCATTAAAAAAAAAAAAAAAAAGAAAACGAAAAAGTAAAAAAGCAAGCTGAGAACTGTAGATGTCAGAATTTGTACAGTCCAAATTGTTGGGTCTAAGTATCAATTGGGCTGGATCCAAAGTCCAAAAGCCCATAATATATATCTTAATCTGCCCACGATTAGTAAAAGCAATGTCCTATATCGAAGAAACTTCTATATGGGAAGTAGATGCAAAGAAGGAAAACATTTAGTAGCAAAAGATCTCTCTGAAGATTAACTTGACAGAAAAGTTATAAGGATGCTTCCTGGATCCTCTCCAAGGAGATCGGGGATGCCCTATAATATGATTATTAACGTAGGGCACACGAGGGGGGCAAGGAGAAACACACACTCTCTGTTCACATATGGGTCTAGCATCTCTGATATGAGCTGTGCGGCGGACATGGCTGAGTTGATGAGGTCTACCAGATCTTCCTTCCCTTGCCGTGCAATAACATCGCACCGCTGTCCCTCCATTACCGCGCCGCTACCCGGGCTCTTATCTATTCCCATGATGTCGTGCTGCCGTCTGGTCTCTTATCTACTACAACAAATTATGGTTTTAGCGACAAAATATTCAGTTACAACTTTATATTTCGTCACTAAAAATATATATAGTGATGACCATTCACATTCATCACTATTGATTCAAAATAGTTACCAAATTATATTTCGAAATTATATTTTTGTCACTAAATCCTTTATCCTCTTTTTAATTATAAAATATTTAATCACAAATTTATATTTCCTCACTAATAGTATAGATATTTAGTGATAACCATTCATATTCCTCATTGTTGATTCAAATTAGTTATCGAGTTATATTTTGAAACTATATTTTTATCACTAAATCCTTTATTTTCATTTTAGTTATAAAATATATAGTCACGAATTTATATTTCCTCACTAATAGTATAGATGTTTAGTGACGACTATTCATATTCCTCACTATTGATTCAAATTAGTTACCGAATTATATTTTGAAACTATATTTTTGTCACAAAATCCTTTATCCTCTTTTTAGTTATAAAATATTTAGTCACGAATTTATATTTCCTCACTAATTAATGGTATAGATGTTTAGTGACGATCATTCATATTCTTCATTGTTGATTCAAATTAGTTACCGAATTATATTTCGAAACTATATTTTTGTCACTAAATCCTTTATCTTCTTTTTAGTTTTAAAATATTTAGTCACAAATTTATATTTCCTCACTAATAGTATAGATGTTTAGCAACGACCATTCATATTTCTCACTTTTTATTCAAATTAGTTACCGAGTTATATTTCGAAACTATATTTTTGTCACTAAATCTTTTCTCCTCCTTTTAGTTACAAAATATTTAGTTACGAATTTATATTTTCTCATTAATGGTTTAGATGTAGTAACAACAATTTATGTCATTCACTAAATGTACCAAAGTGATTCAAATTAGTTACTAAAATTTATTTATGAATGTGTTTCTGTTACATTATCTTTTGTCGAGCTATTGGTTGCAGAATATCGAGTTATAAATTTACATTTCGGCACTAATATTATGTATATAGTAACATTAATTTAAGTCCCTCACTAATTCTACAAAAGTGATTCATAGTAGTTAACAAAATATATGTTATAACTAAGTTTTTGACACTATTATGATTTTGGTTCTTGTTTCTGGTTTTAGTGAAAAAAAAATATTTATTTATAAATTTAGACTTCTTCACTAATAGTATGGATATAGTAACAACAATTTAAGTCTCTCACTAATCCTACAAAAGTGTATCATATTATTCATAAAAATATATTTTATGAGTATATTTGTGTGATCACTAAATTGTTGTTCAATTATCTAACCCAATTTGCTATTATCCTTTTAGTAATTAATTTTATTTGAGGATAATAATGGTTTTTTAAAATGTATAAATTTATTTATAATTTAGTTAGAATTTAAATAGGAGTTAAGAGTTAGAGTTTTAATTTGATTAAACAATTCAATTCCTAACTCAATTGATAAAATTAATTAATTTAATTTATAAATATTTATTAATTATGAATATTTTGTTTTTAAATAAAATAATTGGTATTAAATCTAATAGATTAAGATAAGATGAAATTATGATAAAAGTAGGAGGATTTTTTTTTTTTTTTCAGTAAAATGGTTATCAAAGTAAAGTTGGGGGAAATAAGTCAATAAATTGGTGCCTGATTATTTGGTTGGTTACTTGGCTACTTGGTAAGTTGATGAGAGAGGAGAGAAGCACAAAAGCCAACTTGGAAGCAGCCTATAAATTAAAGCGATACCATTCAAAACCTACAAAGACTTATCTACTACATCCTAGGCTGTGTTTTTTAAATAAAAAGTTGCTTCTTTCAATGGTCAATTAACAACTTATTAATAGTACAAAAGCACATGGGTTTCAGTTGTCCCCCTCTAGGGCTCTCCCGGTGAGTGACCAAGATAGGGGTAACCGTCCGTTGAGGTAGTCGGGTCTCGAAAGAGGAGTTGTTCTTCCATAGCTTGAAGAACGCTTTGCTCTTTCTAATCGGTGGGGGTACTACGAAGGATTCAGGAATGGAGGACGAAGAGATAGCTAGGTTATGTAACTCTCTCAAGCTCTCGGAGGAAGAGGGGGTGATTTGTAAGATCGACGGGTCGGTATGTACAGAGGGGTTTGAAGAAGTTAGTCATTGTTTGGTGGGGAAGGTGTTGGGGGCGAAGAGAGTGAATAGAGAGGGCTTCAAACAAGTCATTGAACAGATCTGGGGGGCTTATGGTACGGTGGAGGTGGAATCCCTAGGGGGTAATATATTTATGTTCTATTTTGGTCGAGTGGAGACTAGGGAGTTGGTTTGGGGCAGGGGCCCATGGCACTTTGAGAACAACTTGATAGTCCTTGAGAAACCGGAAGGAGTGGGGGACGTTTCTACACTAGCGTTTGATAAGCTCCCGATCTGGGTACAAATACATAAGTTACCACTAATGTGTATGAACCCAGTGGTTGCCAGAGTTCTAGCTGACCAAATAGGGGAAATTGTTTGGGCACCAGAGGAATCGAAGGACTGTAGAGGTAAGTATTTAAGGGTGAAGGTGTGTATAGATGTTCGTAAACCCTTGAAAAGAGTCTTGAAGCTGAATCTTGGTGGGACGGGGGAGACGAAAACGATACTACTCACTTATGAGAACTTACCAGAATTCTGTTATACCTGTGGTAGGCTGGGTCATGGGGGGAAGGAGTGTAGAGATGAAGCCGCGAAGGAGGAGGTTAGTAAGCAGGCGAAAAGCGCATACGGGTCGTGGCTCCGAGCGAGCCCGACCCTTCGGGGAAAAAAGAAGGCAGAGCGGCCTGAATGGGAGGCGAAATAGAGAGGGAGAAGTGAAGAGGATGGGGGGGGCAAGAAAGTAGGGGAGAAAGATAATGGGAAGGGGAAGGAGGTAGATCGAGGTATTAAGGAACAAGGTAGGGAGATGTCCCCTGGAGGTATGATAAATGGGCGGGAGGAATCAGGATCTCAATTTAAAGAGGGGGACGGACTGCAGGAGGGGCAGAGTGGCGAAGTGGTCCCAGTGTGTGAGAATAATGGGGGACAAAGGGATACACTAATGCTCAACTCATTGGATGGGTCCGTCGAGTCAGATATTACTACCATAGAGGGGCAGGGTGTAGGAGGAAAAAGACAGATGGATAAAGGTAAAGGCGCTGCAGCTGTCTCAGTAGTGGAACGATGCATGGTTGTGGTTCCCTAAGAGGCAAGTGCGGATAGTGTAAAAGGAGTACATGCAAGCCCCAACCACGCAAGTGGAAGAGGGCTGCGAGGGAAGGGCCGGTTAAAAAGTCAGGGTCTAATTTGTTTAAGAGTAAGTTGGCAGGTCATCAGAACAAAAATGGTGGAGGTCGACGTCAGAGATCCCTGCCGGGAGTGTTAGCGAAACTGAAAGGTCAGCTAGGGACTCCCGCTCAATTAGGTGAACTAGAAGCAAGGGAGAATGTCTTAGGAGATGGCAATTGTCTTAAGCGGAAAATAACGAATTTCAAAGAGGAGGGGGAAAGGCTGTTCAAGAAAGCAAATATCGGGGTTGTCCCGGATGTGGACAGGGATATGGTATCGGCGGAGCCTGAGGATCAGGCCCGCCGGGATCCATGAGTCTCCTATGCTGGAACGTGCGGGGGCTGGGGAACCCGCGTACGTTCTCGGCCCTAAAAAGGGTGCTTAAACAATATTCCCCTACCTTAGTCTTTCTTTGTGAGACTAAGTTACATGGAAATAAGATAGCTAGAATCAAGGATCTGTTGGGATATCAAGGTGCGATAGCAGTCGAGAGTGAAGGGAAGAGTGGGGGGCTAGCTTTGTTATGGAAGGAGAAGGAGGAGGTCCTTTTGAGGTCGTTCTCTAAAGGGCATATCGACGTGGGAATTTGCATGGAGGGTGGGTTCAGGTGGAGATTCACTGGATTCTATGGGCATCCTAATCCAAGTAAGCGGCAAGGCTCCTGGGAACTCCTGAAAAGGCTGAGGGATGTGGATCACCTTCCCTGGCTGGTGGGGGGGGGGGGGGACTTTAATGAAATTCTGAAGGACTCGGAGAAATGTGGGGGGTCCAGGTATGTGGGGAGTGGTAGGAATCGTTTTAGGCAAGCGATGTTAGATAACGACCTGTGGGACTTGGGCTGTAATGGGCCAAGGTTCACCTGGAACAATAGAAGGGAAGGCGGAGCTAATGTGCAGGAACGACTGGATAGGTTCATAGCGGATCGTAGCTGGAGGGCGGCCTTCCCCAGCGCGATGGTTAACCATCTGGGTTTTAATGGTTCGGATCATAGGCCGATTGTGATGCATTTGAAGAGTCGAGCCAGGTTTGCCCTTCCTAGTCGGCCGCGATTCAGATTTGAACCCTTCTGGATGAAGGAGGAGGATTGCTATGGGGTCATTAAAGAGGTTTGGGATTGTGCAGAGACAGCGCTCGTTCCGTCAGAGCTGCAGGCCAAGTTGACCAGGTGTACTGAGCGGCTGGAAGGGTGGAGTCAGTCCCGATTTGGTTCGTTGAGGAGAAGAATTAACAATCAATCTAGGCTGGTAGAGAGGTTGTATAGAAAATGTAATCAGCATGGGGTGATGGAGCAGATTAGGAAAGAGGAAGCAGTGCTAGAGGACCTCTTGTCCAAGGATGAGCTTTACTGGAAGCAACGGGCCCGAGCAGATTGGCTAGCAGCTGGGGATCGTAACACAAAATATTTTCATGCGAGGGCTTCAGCGAGGAAGAAGAAGAACGAAATTCTGCGACTTGTGGATGCTCGCGGTAAGGAAGAGGTTTCGAAGGAAGGAATGACACGAGTGATACGTGATTTCTTTTCGGATATTTTCAGCTCGTCCGAGCCTTCGAAGCTCGATATAGACCAGGCATGTGCGCCAATCCGGTCAGTTCTGTCTTCTGAGCAGATTGCGGAATTGTCAAAACCATACCAGGAAGATGAAGTCAAGAAGGCTGTATTTGATTTGGGGCCTCAGAAAGCCCCGGGTCCGGATGGATATCAGGCTCTTTTCTTTCAGCAGTTCTGGGGCATAGTTGGTAAGGATGTTACTGAGGTGTGCCTCAACATTTTGAGGGGTGCTTGCCCCATACAAGGATTCAATCATTCTACTGTTGTGCTTATTCCTAAGAAGAAGAGTGCAGACTCCCTGAGAGATTTCAGACCAATTAGCCTGAATAGTGTGGTGTACAAGGTGGTGATGAAGGTTTTGGCCAGTAGATTCAAGTGTGTGCTCTCGACGCTCATATCGGCCAACCAATCAGCCTTCGTCCCAGGTAGGCAAATTGTAGATAATATCTTAATAGCTTTTGAACTGTTGCATTCCTTAAACCGTAAGAGAGCTGGAAAGAAAGGCTGGATGGCGCTGAAGCTGGACATGTCAAAGGCGTATGATAGAGTGGAGTGGGGTTTTCTGCAAGCAGTGCTTAAGAAGATGTGTTTCCCCCCCTGCATGATTAAGCTCGTAATGAGCTGTGTGTCAACGACAAATCTGTCATTCAATCTAAATGGGGACCTTGTGGCTACCATGCGTCCGGCACGAGGATTACGGCAGGGATGTCCGCTCTCGCCATACCTGTTCCTGCTATGTGCTGAGGCCTTTTCTAGCGGTCTCAGAAAGGCGGAGGGTAACGGTAGGGGGTTGGGTCTAAAATGTGCTAAATCGGGTCCGCTTATTAGTCACCTTTTCTTTGCGGATGACAGTCTTCTCTTCTGTAATGCATCATTGGATAATTGTGGCCTTATTGAGGAGGTGATAAATGTATATGGGAAAGGTTCAGGCCAGTGTATCAATATGGACAAGTCGACTGTGGTGATGAGCCCGAATGTGGATGGTAGGACAAAGCGGGCAATCAAGCTGCGGCTGCGGTTGGCGGAGAGTGAGGCTTTTGATAAATATCTTGGGCTCCCTTCTGTGGTAGGAAAGAATAAACGGAAGACTTTCCAATCGATCAAGGATAAGGTTTGGGCAAAATTTAGAGGTTGGAAAGGGTGCCTCTTCTCTTTTGGCGGTAAGGAAGTTCTGATCAAAGTCGTGGTACAGGCTGTCCCGTCCTTTGTGATGAGCTTGTTCCGGCTTCCTGTTGGTCTGTGCAAGGATCTTGGTTCGCTTACATCGAAGTTTGGTGGGGGTCGAAAGGCGATAAGAGGAAATCTCTTGGGTAGGGTGGGATAAAATGTGCCTCCCTAAAGCTAGGGGAGGTCTTGGATTTCGTGACCTTGTGCCGTTCAATCAAGCGCTCCTTGCGAAACAGGCGTGGCGATTATTTAGGGGGTCGGAGTCTCTGGCGATGAGCGTGCTGAAGGCCAAATACTTCCCCAATGGCGACTTCTTGGGGGCGGGTCAGAGGAGAGGGTGTTCGCAGGTGTGGAGTAGTCTTGTCTGGGGTAAGAACCTGTTATGTAAGGGGCTCCGTTGGCAGGTAGGGGATGGTCAGTCCATCAAGGCATTCCTGGACCCATGGCTTCCGAGGCCTTCATCCTTTAGACCGGTCTCCAGGCAGGGTGAGGTGAACCTTCGAGTGGCTGAGCTTATTGATCGTTCTAACCACTGTTGGAACTTGCCAATGGTAGCCCGTCTCTTTCAACCAGTGGATGTTGAAATGATTCTGGCGATTCCCCTGAGTGAGCGGCAAGTGAAGGACAGACTTAGGTGGCATTTCGACAGGAATGGTTTTTATACGGTCAAGAGTGGATACCAATTGGCGTTGTCTGGTTGTTCGTCTGGTTGCTCTTCCTCGAGTCAGCTCGGTAGCGGGTGGTGGAAATTGTTGTGGAACCTTCGTCTCCCCCCTAAGGTTAAGATTTTTGTGTGGAGGGCCTGTAATAATGCGTTGCCGGTGCTGGTCAATCTGGTTAAGAGGGGGATTGTCTCAGAAGGGGAATGCCGTCTCTGTGGGTTGGGGGCTGAGTCGCTGGAGCATGCGCTCTTTCGATGCCAGTCTGTTTTGTCAGTCTGGGAGGGTTTCTGTTGCCTTCAGGTCGGCAGGACGCTCGCTCAGGGTCATCTCTGGGATGTGCTTCAGGCTTCGTCCAGGTGGGGTAGCAAGGAGGAGGTTGAATTGCTTTGTATGCTTCTCTGGTGTATTTGGTGTAATAGGAATGCTGCTTTCCAGGGCCTGAGAGTGAGGCCAGCTTCTGAGCTTGCTGAGTGGGCTGTAACCATGCTTGCCGATTTCCAGGCCTCGGTAAAAGTTTCCCCCCAGTTTGCCCCCTGCCTCCCTGTGCGTCGCCTCCCCGCGGTGTGGTGTCCCCCCCCTCTTGGGTATCTGAAACTGAATACAAATGCCGCGGTGATTGCTGGTAAGGGTTGGTTTGGGGTGGGGGTGGCGATCAGAGATCACAGGGGAGTGGTCGTGGTTGCTGAAGCTCGTAGGATGCTGGGCAGTGTCTCGCCTGCTCTAGGTGAGCTTTTGGCGCTAAGGGCTGGCCTGTCGCTGGCTAAAAGTCGAGGGTTACAAATTTGTGTTGCCGAGGTCGATGCGTCTAATGTTGTTGTGGAGGTGTCGTCTAAGTGCGAGTTGTGGGGCGATAGTGGTTTCATTGTTGATGATGTTAAGGCTTTGTGTGGTGAGGTGGGAATTGTGTCGTGCCAAGCCATTCCGAGGGTAGGGAATCGCTTGGCACATATTCTGGCCTCACTGGCCTTGTCCTCTGTAGAGGTCCGTCGGTGGCATGGAGTCACCGAGAATTGTATTTCTTCTCTTGTTGGGTAATATATTTCTCACTTTCAAAAAAAAAAAAAATTAACAACTTATTAATTAAATTTAATTATAATATAATCATACTAAATCTTGTTGATCAAATTTCCTTTACTTTGGGCTGGTTTAGGTCAAGAGAAGCTTTTATGTTCATTTGAATGGATTTTTTTTTTTTTAAATGTATTTGAATGGAAAGGTTGTGCCTTTGTCTTTTTTTACTTAAAGAACTATAAGGAAGGAAAAAATATGTGATTTATGCAAAAAAAAAAAAAAAAAAAAGGTTTTATATGCTATATTAAATATTTAAATGGATAAATATTTCTTATCAATTTTTATTAGGTATTACCTCTCAATGTGATCTAATTGTAGAGAGCTATCATACAATTACATAAACATTATGTAAATGAATAAATGGTTACTTGGTTAAGTCTCCAACGTGAGGGATGCTTCCAGATTTTTTTTTCTTTGTTTATTTCGCATTATTAATTTTTATTTAATAATTAACCCATATTGTATAACATTTTTTATATATATTGAAAAAAAAAAAAAAAAAAAAAAAAAACCTTAGAGCATCATTTTGAATGTTTGATGTGGTTTCAATGTTTTATAGTTTTATCTTTCAATATGTGGAATTTATTAAATGATAATTAGTTATAATTATTAAAATTTATAGACATTAAGGTGGATGGTTGAAAATGACATTATATATAAAGCTCTAGATTCCTACTGTGTTGACTACTTCGTTGCAATTATTAGTAATATACATAAATAATTATGTTTGGATATAAGTAATGCAATGTGGTGTGTCGTATTTTCTATCAAATTTATAGTTTAAATGATGTGATAATTTCATTTATATGATTTGTTAATTTTTTTTTTCTATTATATAGTTTCTATTCTATTCAAACTCAAAATATCCATAAATAGTACAAATAAATTTGAAAATAAAGATAATATGTAAGGAAAGGATAAAGCAAAAAAATTTCATTATTTACTAAATTATGAGGACATCATGAATGATAATATTTTAAAAATAAATATAGATGTTAATTTATATAGAAAAATAACTTACCTGCTATTGCTTTACAAACAAATTGTAATTCAGTGAATTGAAATCCAACTAATTTCTGAATTAGCAAAAGAAACATAAGATCAATAGGTTCAATTCAAAATCTAACACATGTTAGTAAAAAAAATATTAAAAGAGACATCAATTCGAGTTGAAACAAGAACTTACCAACTATCTGTCCACAAAAAGTTGTAATCGAATCGATGTAGATTAAAACTCTTTCAAATCCAAGTCCTAACAAAAGAAAATTGAGGGCAATATACTCAATTGAATTAATTGAAGTAACAACAGTAGATTAAATTGAGAGATGTTTGCACTAATTTTGTGGGAGATGAAAAAAATTGTTGTTGTATATAACTATTTGAACTATGGCTTTTAAATGAAAACTATTAAGCTATTTGAACTATGGTTTTTGAATTGAAAATGTCAAAAACATATCTACTAACATCTTTTATTTTGAAAATTTAAAATCTTGCTTAATAGTTTGATATCTTGAAAAATCGTAACAGTTTCTAACATTAAGTTTTGAAAATTTAGGGCTATTTAGGTAGTTAGTTACCTCTATAATTTTAAATTATATTGGATATTTTTTTTTTTTGAAATACATGTTGGATAATACTTATCATTTTTTTTAAAAAAAAAAGAAAGTTATGAAAATTATATATTCATATATCCCATAGTATAATTGGCCAACATGATCATTTTCTTCTAATTAATTATGTTATAATTGGATTGTCTTTTCCTTTTTTTCTTTTTTTAAATTACATTGGATTGTCTTTTAACTTCTTTTAATAAAAAATAATATTATAAATTTCACCACGCCCTCTTTAACATTTTAATAATAGAGAAGACTTCTTAATTTTTTTTTTCAATTTAAATTATTTTTTTACAAAAATTTAAATATATTTTTTTGAAAATAGAAAATTTTAAAATTTTTTATCTGAACCTAATTAACCAGTTTGAATATTTACATGAAAGATTCAGCAAGAGTTGTATTCATTTGTGAAGACATGGTACAGTGCTATATTAAATAAAAACAAAAACAAAAACAAAAACAAAAAAGAAATGGTACATATTGTATATCATGAAAATAAATTGACTTAAAAATTAAGTTTAAAATTATTGAAATCACGGGTAACAAATCTTCCTAAAACAACTAATCTTATAGCACCTAAATAGGCTTATAAAACTCATGACTTGTTTCATTATATTTAATAAAAGTTCAAAAATAATAATAATAATGAAAGTAATTCAATTCCCCATGACCACTCAAGACCGGACTAAAGTCCCTGTGAACCGTCCACGTAACACATTAACATTTAACAAAGTCAAATATAATGTTACTTTCATTTTTGGTCATTAATTAGAATATATTTATCTTTAAGTTAGAGTTAGAATATATTTATCTTTAAGTTAGAGTTCAAATAGAAATTGAGAGTTAGAGTTTTAATTTGATTAAACAATCCTAGCTCAAATGATAAAACAAATTAATTTAATTTGTAAAATTCATTAACTATTTTAATATTTTTTTTAAATTTTTCTTATCATCCATTAAACTTCACAAAGCCAGTCCTTTCTAAACATCCACAATTCGACGTAAACATTAGAAAGACACATTACACCTAGTTCATTACAAATTCAAATAAATTTGATTTTCATTTTACTGTTTTTAAAATCTTCATGGATAATATATTGAGCAATATTACTATACCAAAACGTTAGATTTACTAATTAACTATAAGTTTTTATGAAGATATTATGATAGAATGAAAGACATGCCTTTTTATTAATTAAATAATCATACTCTATAATTTGGCATTAAAACTTTTTTACAAGTTTGTGGGTGGAATGTTGGTTTTACTCGGACCCTTTGGTCTTGCAGCTGAACCTAAACTCACGAAATTTTGCGGATGAAGATCCGAGTATGAGTGCAAGTTTTGTCAATCCCACCTAAATTGGACTTGTTATAATCCCTACCTCATATAGAAACACACATACATAAGTAAAAGTACCATAATCAATTTAATTATACGTGGATATGAACTAAAAACCATATTTCAACAATGAACACTCTTATTACTCTCACATAAGTACCATTAATTGTTATTTAATCAAAACTTATTCCAAATATCTTTGTTTAACATTGTTCCAAGTAAAAAAAAAAAAAAATGAAACATTTAATTATACAAGATATATGTTTAAGATATCATGAGATTAAATTAAATTATATATATAATTATATATTGTAATATATCTATTTTTTTGAGTAAAAAACAAACAAAAAATTATTCAAATATTCTAAGTCCTTTTTGTAAAGAAATAAAAAACAAAAAATAAAAAAATCCAAGTAAAAGTTACACTTATCCGTTTAACTATATAAGTCACATAGCTTCAAATATAGTGAGACACATGAATATTTTAAAAAATTTTGAAAAAATTTTCAATACACATGTAAAATTTGTGAAAAACATTTTGAATTATGTATTTATTATTTATGAATATTTTGTTTTTAAATAAAATAATTGGTATTAAATTTAATAGATAAATATAAGATGAAATTATGATAAGAGTAGGAGTGTCTTTTTTTTTGTTTTTTCAGTAAAATGCTTAGCAAAGAAAAAAGTAAAAGTCATAAAATATATGGCGGCAAACAACACTCTTTGGCGCCTAATCATTCTAGATTTTTTTTTTCTTTTTTTATTTGGCATTGGAAATTTTTATTTAATCGTTAAGCCATATTGGATAACATTTTAGTTGGTTGCTTGGTTAAGTGTGCAACGTGAGGGATGCTGCACAGTTGTTTTTGTTTGTGTTTTTTTTTTGTGGTTTTTTTTTTTTGACCTTTTCTATTTGGCATTATGAATTTTCGTTTAATAATTAAGCCGTGCTGGATAACATTATAATTATATATATGGAAAAAACTGAGAGCACCATTTTGAATAATATTTGATGGTTTCAGTGTTTTACACTATTTCTTTTAATATGTGGAATTTATTAAATGATAATTTATTATAATTATTACATTTTATAGACTTAAGGTATATATATATTAAATATTTTTAAGTTAAATTCCTCTTATATAAAAATTATATTCAAACTCTCCCTCATTTGATTATGTTTATGATTTAAAAAAGGTTATGTAAATTAAATATGCATATATCCCTAATAAATATATATTAGTCAAGTTACAAAAAAATGAATACATATCAAGTAACTTATTTATGATAATGTTTATGATTTAAAGTTTGCATTTAATGACACTTTAGGTCATTTAAAAATACTGGAAAAGTGCATGAGGTAAGCATAGTTATTTTTTGGTGAAAAAGTTGGTAGACTTGCAAATATAGGTATCTAGTAGTTTATAACTTTATAATCAAGGATAAAGGAAGCAAGAGCCAACTATGTAAAGTCTTGGATATTAATTTACCATTACTTTGTTAGTTTGCTGCAGGTTGAGCATGAGTTGGTTTCATGAATTTCTAGTGTCTTTATTTACAGGAATAAATACCATTATAACAATGGTTTGCTTGTTCACATACAGCAGGTTGCTGCCATATCATTTTTCCGTTGCATTAGTAATTTCAGGTTCCACTTCGTATTTGTAGTCATCACTAGGTGATATATCTAAATTGCTGTATAATACATATAAGTTAAACATTACATTATGGATTGAAAAATTTTTGGATATAACTTGAGGCCTAATTTTATATCATCTAAAACTTTTTTCAAAATTCAACTTTATAGTTTAAATGATGTGGTAATTCAAGACCAGACTAAGGACCTTGTCAACCATCCACATGACATATTAATATTTAACTAAATCAAATATAATGTTACTTTTATTTTTGGTCATTAGTTAGAATATATTTATCTTTAAGTAAGAGTTCAAATAGAAATTGAGAGTTAGAGTTTTAATTTCATTAAACAATCCAACTCAAATGATAAAATAAATTAATTTAATTTGCAAAATTTATTAATAATTTTAATATTTTTATATGGTTTTTGAACTGAAAATGTCAACAAAAAAAAAAAAATCTACCAACGTTTTTTATTTTGAAAATTTAAAATATTACTTCACATTTTGATATCATGAGAAAAATCCTAACAATTTCTAACATTAATTTTGAAAATTTAACAGTACGTAGGTAGCTTGTTACCTCTAATCCTCTATAATTTTTAATTTTATCCATTTTAAATTATATTGGATAAAATTTATGATTAAAACAAAAAAGTTATGAAAATTATATATTCATATATCCCATACTATAACTGGCAAACCTGATCATTTTCTTCTAATTAATTATGTTGTCATTGGGTTATCTTTTAACTTCTTTTAATAACAAAATAATATGTAAAAATTTGGCTTGGCCCTCTGTACCATTTTAATACTAAAGAAGACTTCTTAATTTTTTAATTTAAATTATCTTTTTAGAAAAATTTAAATATTTTTGTCGGAAGCTAATTAATCAATTTGAATATTTACATCAAAGTTTTAGCAAGAGTTGTATTCATTTTGCATACCATGAAAATAAATTGACTTTATTTAAGTTTAAAATTCTTGAAGATATGTGAATAAAACTTCCTAAAACAACTAATATTATATCACCTAAACAGACTTATAAACCTCATGGCTTGTTTCATCGTATTAATTAAAAATTAAAAAAAAATGAAAGTAATTCTCTAATGAACCTGATTATTTATTAATTTAATAATCATACTCTAATTTGGCGTTAATTTTTTTTTGTGGAATGCGGGTTTCACTCGAAACCGCCGGTCTTGTGGCTGAACCTGAACCTACAAAATTTTCCGGGTGAGGATGCGAGTGAGTTTTGTCAATCCCACCTAAATTGGACCTGTTACAATCCTACCTCATATAGAAACACACACATATAATACCAATGTAAAGTAAAAGAACCATAATCATTTTAATTATAAGTGGATGGATATGCACTAAAAGTCATATTTCAACAATGAACACTCTTATTACTCTTACATAATTAACATACTTGTTATTTAATCAAAGTGACTTATTCCAAATATCCTTGTTTTTTATTTAAAAACACCGTTCCACATGTTAAAAAAAAAAAAAAAAAGTCAAACATTTAATCATACAAAGAGATTATTGTATTATAAAATGTGTAATTATAATTTATTATATATGATTATAACTAAATATATGTTATTACAATATTTAAATGTGATCACATTTACTAATTCACTAATTGTGATAACATTTACTAATCGTAATCAAACATGTTTAGTTGTAATCACGTATAATAAATTATAATAATACATTTTAGAATGCAATCACGTACATTTTTTGTCAAGTGTATACATACCCAAGTATACCCAAGGGGATCCCTATATACATACATACATACATACATACATACATACATATAGTACTTTTATAATTAGATAGACCTGATTTTAAAAAGTAAGAACTAACCAATCAAATTCATCCATTGCATTTGAATTAAATAGAAGAGAGAATGCAATGAATGAATTTGATTGGTTGGTCCTTATTTTTTACAATCAAGTATACTTGATTGTAAAAGCACTATATATAAAAGGGTGAAAAGGAAAAAAAAAAAACAAAAAAGACCAGCGATGTGGATAGAAGAAGAAGAAGAAGGGGAGAGAAGAACTCACCAGCGGTGGCGAGGTGAATGCCATGGCGAACGATTAGCGAAACAAGCAGTGGCAAGGCGAACGCCATAGCGAACGGTCGACGAAATAGGCGACGATTGAGATTTGGGACAGAAAGGATATGAGAGAAAAAGATGTAGTGAGAGAGATAAAAAAAAAAAAAAAAAAAAAAAGGGAAAAATAATGGGTGGTTAGGGTTTTGTATTCTTTTATACCGATTTTTATACCGAGCATTTATGTACCCAGTAGAGCAAACCTATCCATACCGGGCCCTTAGTTGAAATGTTTAAAAAAATAAATAAAGTAAGGCTGACCCATTTTCTTGTAGTGATATTATGGGAAAACAGGATAGAACGTCTAAGATTTCCACCTAAAGACAGACATATAAAAAAAAATGATGAAACACCATATGATTTTTCATACCGTGTGTGCTTGTTTGGCGACATGATTAATTTATTAGGACTGATTTTATGTAAATGTCAAAATAAAGTAAAATAAATTACGATATAAATTAAAATTTTTAATTAAGTTCTAGAATCTTGATTGTTGATACCTTAAAGAGTATCATATAAGATGTGATAACTTTTTTCAAAGTTTTAAAATTAAACCAATAACTTTTGTCAAAATTTTAAAATTAGACCAGTCTATTTTGAATTTAATTTGAGCATAATTTTTTTAATTCCTTTTCCAAAAAATATTTTTTTTTTAATTTACATAAACAACGTTGTATATCCAAAAACAAGTAAAAAATAATAATAATAAAGACAAAGGAGCATAGGGCCCACCAAAGACTTACGAAAAAAAAAAATCAACACCACAACAACATTGTATATTCCCCTTTGTTTTTTGCAGTAAAGTATTTCTTCTTTCAAAAAAGACAAAAACAAAAAAACACAAAAACAAAAACAAAAAACAAATGCACCTTTAATCTAGTGCTTGGTAGGAGGCGTCTGAGGATGTTTATGATTCGAAGGAAAAAAAAAATGGCACCTTTAATCTAGCATTAGACCCACCTAAGACTTGTAAATTTTAAGCCAACTGAAATGGATGATCATGATTCATTATCAATCAACCAGCTAATAACTATTATTTTTCTTTTACAATTGACGAAACGTCAACGGCTATAAAAACTAGATATCTGTAACTTTAATTTGATATATCATGACTTACACAACTCAGAACTAAGCACTTCTTACCAGCTATCTCAAGTTACACTATCATCTTGTCTTCAAGTGGTGAACTCAGCCATAGCCATGACATGGTTGCACTTAAATCCCTTGAAACTCATCTAAATGTGACCAAATTGCATCCAAATTGTTCACTTGCACTCCTAATCACCTTGAAACATAAAATAACGTGAAACACTACATAAAATTCATTAAACACAACAAATTACTCCAGAAACCTAAAAAAAGCATAAGAATTGAAGGCCTAAAATGGGTACAAAAATTTGTTCATAAAAAATAATAATAAATTAATTATGATATTGACATGTGTGAGGGCGGTGGCATGTTATAATTCTATGCCCAACTCTATAAAAAACTAAACATATTCATCAAAGATGAAAATAAATTTATAAGAAAGTGAGTTCAAATTTATGATGTATGGATAACAACTCGAAAATTGAATAAACAATAATGAACAGATGTTAAAATCATATTCTTTAGTTAAATTTTTAATATGATAAACGTTAACCAAAGATTTTACACATTTTCGTGCAGAAATCTCAATATTTGATTGGTAGATATTGAATTTAGTTAAATTTATACTTTTTCAAATGGAAACCAATTCAATATACAATGGTGCAGATTGAGATTAAAAAAAGAAGAAGAAGGGAAAATTAGGCACCCGATCATTATTCTAAGTATGTTTGTAACTTATAATTCCCACAACAATCCTCATGGGCTACATTAAAGAAGCATGAGTGATGTCGTAAAAAAATTAAATGTGATTAGGTGAATGTGGCAAAGCACATGTGTTTTTAAACAAATTTTAATTTCAACCTCTCTGCTAGCTTTTACCATCTCTATATATAGCCTTCAACACACACAGAAATTAATCAACAATATCTTTAAAGAGAAAAAAAAAATCTGATCAAGGTGGGTTGCAATTGCAAAGTTGTGCTGCTGCTGTTTGCTTCTCTTCTTTTGGCCTTTTCGTCGAGTGTAAGCTTGGCTTTCCCCAGGTCACCTTTTTTTATTTTCTTTGACCTTATAATTTTACTTGACATATTGATTTTTTTGTAGGTTTCAAGTCGAATGTGGGATGATGAAAAATCAGCGCTGCTTGCTGTCTTGGGGCTGAAAGCCCCAAATAGACCACCAACTAGGCCAAAAACACCACCACCATCGCCACCTAAAATCTGGAGGCTAAAAACACCACTACCATCACCACAAGGACAAAATTTTATAACTAGCTATTACAAACTTGGGCATCTAAAAATTGTTCGATGAAACTGTGTACTAATTTCGAAAAACTAGGCTTTCCACAGTCGTTCTTCATACAGGAACTCTGGCCAAAAAAATGTTGAGTACAAAACCAGTCCAAGGCAAAATCTACTTTGCCAAAGATGATCTACACCCATGACCTGACCCAAATCCTTTTGAATCCCAATAACCTAACATTCATCAACCACTTCACTGAACATTTCCATTGCCGCATCTAAGTAAAGGCTTTTGACCAATTTTGTCATGTATTGCCTTTTTGTATGAAGGTTCCTTGTAAGGTTTGACGGATACCATGTTCTTTGCATTTAATGTATTGAGCCAGTCCATGTACTATGTGTTATTGCCTTTGACTGGTTTTGTGCTCAAAACATTTCGTTGGTTAGAATTCATGTACGAAAAACGATTGTGGAAAGCCTAGTTTTTCAAAATTGGTACACAATTTTGTCAAACAATCACCAAGTGCCCAAGTTTGTACTAGCTTATTATTAAATTTCGTCTCTGTGGTGATGGTGGTGGTGTTTTTAGCCTTCAGATTTTAGGTAGCGATGGTGGTGGTGTTTTTGGCCTAATTGGTGGCCTCTCTGGGGCTTTTAGCCCCAAGAAAGCAAGCAGTATTGATTTTTCATCGTCCCACATTTGACTTGAAACCTACAAAAAAATCAATGTCAAGTAAAATTATAAGGTCAAAGAAAATAACAAAAGATGACTAAGGTAAAGCCAAGCTTACACTCAAAAAACAGGCCAAAAGAACAGAAACAAACAGCAATAGCACAACTTTGCAATTGCAACCCATTTTGATCAATTTTTTTTTTTTTTTTAAAAAGATATTGTTGATTAATTTATAACATGTGTTGTTGATGGCTATAAATAGAGATGGTAAAAGCTAGCTGATCAGAGGTTGAAATTAAAATTTGTTTTACAATACATGCGCATGGCCACACTCACTACATCACATTTTATTTATTTACGGCATCACCCATGCTTCTTAATGTAGCCCATGAGGATTGTTGTGGGAAATTACAAATTATAGTGAAAAATCTAAAATTCTCTTGAAACGATAAATAATCTCATTTTATTAAATTTTTTAAAATATTAGATAAAAAACCTTCCACCGTCACTCAAAAACTGTTTTCATCCAAATTTTTAATGACTTTGTGACAAATACAGTAAAAAATTAAAAATGAAAAACAAAAAAATTAATCCATTATCAAACTATCTTTTGGTCATAACCAAAATAAAATAATTAAAATTAAAATTTAAAATTTTTAGAATTTAAAATTAAATTTATATAAAAATAAATAAATAAATTATAATTTTAAATAATTGAAATAATAATTATTATTAAATAAAATTTAAATAAATTAAATAAAAAATTTCTGTCAGACCTCACTGGAGATCAATTTGAAAAAATTTAAAAAATTCAACAAAAATTAAAATTTTAAATTGAAAATCTTCATTAAATCCAAAAAAAAAAAAAAAATTGAAGAAAAAAAAAAATTGAAGATCAACCCAGATCTTCATCAAATAAAAAAAAAGAAAGAGACAGTTTTGACGGAAAAAATTGATCTTCAAACAATTTTCATTAAATAATTAAAAAAACCCAATTGTGAAGAAAAAGAATTGAAGATTCACCCACGTTCAGACCTTCAATTTAAGAAGCAAATTTGTAACATTCCAAATTGAATACACGAAGAAACAAGCAACAAGTTAAATTATAAAAATTGAAACTTTAACACAAAAACACAAATCATTATCTCCACGACCAGTTATAAAAAATCAGTCAATCATCTCCACAACCAGTTATAAAAAATCCAAACACACACACACCTACAATCAATTATCTCCACAATCAGTTATAAAAAATCTGGCTAGTTGATATAACACAAAATCAACAGATATAACACACACACAAACAATCATCTTGATCAATCATTTCCATAACCAGTTATAACACACACACACACACAATAATTCATTTAAATCAACCTTCTCCACAACCAGTTATAAAAAATCACACACACACACACACACACACACTTACTATCAATCATATCCACAACCAGTTATAAAACACACACACACACACAAAATCAATCATCTCCACAATCAGTTATAAAACACACACATATACAATCAATCATCTCCACAACCAGTTATAAAAAATCACACACACACACACACACACACATACAATCAATCATCTCCATAACCAGTTACAAAACACACACACACACCCACACACACATACAATCAATTATCTTCACAATCAGTTATAAAACAAACACAGACACACACACACACATATACAATCAATCATATCCATAACCAATTATAAAACACACACACACACACACAGACAATCAATCATCTCCACAACCAGTTATGAAAAATCACACACACACACAAACATACTTACAATCAATCATCTCCACAACTAGTTATATAAAATCACACACACACACACAATCAATCATCTCCACAACCAGTTATAAAAAATCACACACACACAAACTTACAATTAATCATCTCCAAAACCAGTTATATAAAATCACACACATACACACACACACAATCAATCATCTCTACAACCAGTTATAAAAAATCACACACACACTTACAATTAATCATCTCCACAACCAGTTATAAAACACACAAACACACACACACACACACACACACACACACACACACACACTTACAATCAATCATCTTCACAACCAGTTATAGAACACACACACACACACACACAAACACAATCAATCATCTCCACAATCAATTATAAAAAATCACACACACATACACAAGCACACTTACAATCAATCATCTCCACAACCAATTATAAAACACACAGACACATACACACGCACTTACAATCAACCATCTCCACAACCAGTTACAAAACACACACACACACACACACACACACACACACACACACACATACACATACACACACATCAATCAACTCCACAATCAATTATGAAAAATCACACACACAAACACATCAACCATCCCCACAACCCGTTATAAAAAATCACACACACACACACACACACACACACACTCACACACATACACATCAATCATCTTCATAACCAGTTATATAAAATCACACACATACACACACACAGACACATGAATCATTTCCACAACCAGTTATAAAAAATAACACATACACACACACGCACACATCAATCATCACTACAACCAGTTATAAAAAATCACACACACACACACACACACACACACACACACACACACACACACACACACACATACACTTACAATCAATCATCTCCACAACAAATTATAAAACACACACACGCACACACACAATCAATCATGTCCCCAACCAGTTATAAAAAATCACACACACACACACATCAATTATCTTCACAACCAGTTATGAAAAATCACACACACACACACACACACACACACACTTACAATCAATCATCTCCACAACAGGTTATAAAACACACACACACATACACACACACACACACATCAATTATCTCCACAACCAGTTATAAAAAAATCACACACACACACACACACACACACACACACACACACACACACACACACACACACACACACTTACAATCAATCATCTCCACAACTGGTTATAAAACACACACACACACACACACACACACACACACATCAATTATCTCCACAACCAGTTATAAAAAATCACACACACACACACACACACACACACACACACACACTTACAATCAATCATTTCCACAACTAGTTATAAAACACACACATACACACACACACACACACACACACACACACACACACACACACACACACACATCAATTATCTCCACAACCAGTTATAAAAAATCACACACACACATACACACACACACACACACACACACACACACACACACACACACTTACAATCAGTCATCTCCACAACTGGTTATAAAACACACACACACACACTTACAATCAATCATCTCCACAACTGGTTATAAAACACACACACACACACACACACACACACACACACACATCAATTATCTCCACAACCAGTTATAAAAAATCACACACACACACACACACACACACATACACACTCTTACAGTCAATCATCTCCACAACCAGTTATAAAACACACACACACACACACACAAACACAATCAATCATCTCCACAATCAGTTATAAAAAATCACACACACACACACACACACCCACACACAATCAATCATCTCCACAACCAGTTATAAAAAATCACACACACACACACATCAATCATCTCTACAACCAGCTATAAAAAAATCATGCACACACACACACAAACACACCAGTCATCTCCACAACCAGTTATAAAAAATTACACACACACACACACACACACACACACACATCAATCATCTCCACAACCAGTTATAAAAAATCACACACACACACACATACACACGTCAATCATCTCCACAACCAGTTACAAAAAATCACACACACAAAAAATCTAGGTAGTTTATATAACACAAAATTAGACGGATATAACACATATAACATAAAAATCAGTAACTGATCCAGTCCTCTGCCTTCTAGGAGTTGGCGAGGAAGAACTTGGTGGGTCACCGGTGGCCAGCTAAAAAGCGAATGGCTTGTTGAGGACGTCTTCCATGTCGTTGACGGTGAGGTAGCGACCGAAGGTAACAACGCCGCGGGGGATGAAAGAGCGGGAGGCGGCATCCTTGAACAAGAAGAGCTTGTCAACGGCCAGTTTGGATCCTGGACGTCGTGACCCGCTAGACAAATTCCATCCGGGTGTAGAGAGAGAGAGAGAGAGCTGGTGAGGGACTGTCAAAGATTGCGAGACAAAGAGAATAATAATTTTACAAGCCGTAAGAGGTCGTGAAAGAGGGTGAGCTGGTGAGAGAATCTGTCATGGCCTTGTTGGAGAGAAGATAAGAAAGACATTGAAAGTGATGAGCAACGTTAGGGTATAAGAGAGAGAGAATTAATAATTTATCAATTTTATTTTATTTATCAATTTAAAATGTTAATAATGTCAATCCAGTTGTCCTCCAATTAGCTCATAAGACATTTCTTGTTTTACACTAAAATAACGGATCTCACACACACACACACACACACACACACACACACACACACATACAATCAATTATCTCCACAACAAATTATAAAACACACATACGCACACGCACACACATACACACACACATAATCAATTATCTCCACAACCAGTTATAAAACACACACACACCCGCAACACACACACACACACAAAATTAGTCATCTCCACAACCAATTATAAAGCACACATACACACACACACACAATCAATCATTTCCACAACCAGTTATAAAACACACACACACACACACACACACACACTTACAATGAATCATCTCCTCAACCAGTTATAAAACACACACATACACACACACACACACACACACACACACACACACACACACACACACACACACACACACACACATCAATCATCTCCACAACCAGTTATAAAACACACACATACACACACACACACACACATAATCAATCATCTCAACAACCAGTTATAAAACACACACACACACAATCAATCATCTCCACAACCAATTACAAAACACCCACATACACACACACACACACTCACGCACACGCACACACAAACGTGCACACACACACATATAATCAATCATCTCCACAACTAGTTATAAAGCGCGTGCGCGCAAACACGCACACACACACAACCAGTTATAAAAAATCACACAACACACTTACAATCAGTCATTTCCATAACTAGTTATAAAACACACACACACATACACACACACACACACACACACACACACACACACACACACACTTACAATCAATCATCTCCACAACTAGTTATAAAAAATTTTGGTAGTTTATATAACACAAAATTAGACGGATATAACACTTATAACACAGAAATCAGTGACGGATCCAATCCTCCGCCTTTTCGGAGTTGGTGAGGAAGAACTTGGTGGGTCGTCGGTAGCCATCTCAAAAGCGAATGGCTTGTTGAGGACGTCTTCCACGCCATTTACGGTGGGCCGAAGGTAACGACGCCGTAGAGGATGAAAGAGCGGAAGGTGGCGTCCTTGAACCAGAAGAGCTTATCGGCAGCCAGTTCAGATCCTGGACGTCGCGACCCGTCAGACAAATTCCATCAGGGTGGAGAGAGAGAGAGAGAGAGAGAGAGAGAGAGAGAGAGAGAGAGAGGTGGTGAGAGATTGTCAAAGATTGCGAGACAGAAAGAATAATAATTTTACAAGTCGTAAGATGTCGTGAAAGAGGGTGAGCTGGTGAAAGAATCGGTCATGGCCTTGATGGAGAGAAGATAAGAGAGACATTGAGAGTGATGAGCAATGTTACGGTATAAGAGGGAGAGAATTAATAATTTATTAATTTTATTTTATTTATCAATTTCAAATGTTAATAATGTCAATCCAACTGTCCTCCAATTAGCTCATAAGACATATTTACGATTTTACCCTAAAATTAACGGATCACACACACACACACACATACAATCAATCATCTCAACAACCTGTTATAAAACACACACACAAACACATACAATCAATCATCTCCACAACCAGTTAACACACACACACACACATACACACACAAAGACATACAATCAATCATCTCCACAACTAATTCTAAAACACACACACACACACACACACACACACACACACACACACATACAATCAATCATCTCTACAACCAGTTATAAAACACACATACACACACGCGCGCGCACACACACACACACATACAATCAATAATCTCCATAACCAGTTGTAAAGCACACACGCACGCACACACATATACAATCAATTATATCCATAACTAGTTATAAAACACCCACACACACACACATACAATTAATCATCTCCATAACTAGTTATAAAACACACACACACACACACATAATCAATCATCTCAACAACCAGTTATAAAACACACACACACACAATCAATCATCTCCACAACCAATTACAAAACACCCACATACGCACGCACACACACGCACACGCACACACAAACGCGCACACACACACATATAATCAATCATCTCCACAACTAGTTATAAAGCGCGCGCGCAAACACACACACACACAACCAGTTATAAAAAATCACACAACACACTTACAATTAGTCATTTCCACAACTAGTTATAAAACACACACACACACACACACACACACACACACACACACTTACAATCAATCATCTCCACAACTAGTTATAAAAAATTTTGGTAGTTTATATAACACAAAATTAGACGGATATAACACTTATAACACAGAAATCAGTGACGGATCCAATCCTCCGCCTTCTCGGAGTTGGAGAGGAAGAACTTGGTGGGTCGTCGGTAGCCAGCTCGAAAGCAAATGGCTTGTTGAGGACGTCTTCCACGCCATTTACGGTGAGGTAACGGCCGAAGGTAACGACACCGCAGAGGATGGAAGAGCGAAGGTGGCGTCCTTGAACTAGAAGAGCTTACCGGTGGCCAGTTCGGATCTTGGACGTCGTGACCCGCCAGACAAATTCCATTCGAGTAGAGAGAGAGAGAGAGATGGTGACGGACTGTCAAAGATTGCGAGACAAAGAGAATAATAATTTTACAAGCCGTGAGAGGTCGTGAAAAAGGGTGAGCTAGTGAGAAAATCCGCCATGGCCATGATGGAGAGAAGATAAGAGAGACATTGAAAGTGATTAGCAATGTTCTGGTATAAGAGAGAGAATTAATAATTTAATTATTTTATTTTATTTATCAATTTAAAATAATAATAATGCCAATCCAGCTGTCCTCCAATTAGTTCTTAAGACATATTTACAATTTTACCCTAAAAATAACGGATCACACACACACACACACACACACACACACACATACAATCAATCATCTCCACAACCAATTATAAAACACACACACACACACACACACACACCCGCACACATACACACACACACACACACACACACACACACACAATCAGTCATTTCCATAACCAGTTATAAAACACACACACACACAACCAGTTATAAAAAATCACACACACACACACACACACACACACACACATATACACACTTACAATCAATCATCTTCATAACCAGTTATAAAACAAACACGCACACACATACACACATCAATCATCTCCACAACAAGCTATTAAAAACACACACTAACACATAATTAATCATCTCAACAACCAGTTATAAAACACTCACACACACAATCGATCATCTCCACAACCAGTTATAAAACACACACACACACACACACACAAATATAATCAATCATTTCCACAACCAGTTATTAAGCACGCGCACGTGCACACACACACACACAGAGTCAATCATTTCCATAACTAGTTATAAGACAAACACACATACACACACAACCAGTTATAAATAATCACACACACATGAACACACTCACAATCAGCCATCTTTACAACTAGTTATAAAACACACATACACACATCAATCATCTTCACAACCAATTATAAAAATCACACATACAGTTACAATCAATCATCTCCACAACCAATAACAAAAAATCTTGGTAGTTTATATAACACAAAATTAGATAGAAATAACACTTATAACATAAAAATTAGTGACGGATCCAGTCCTCCCCCTTCTTAGAGTCGGCGAGGAAGAACTTGGTAGGTCGCCGGTGGCCAGCTCAAAAGCGAATGGCTTGTTGAGGACGTCTTCCACGCCTTTGACGGTGAGGTAGCGGCCAAAGGTAATGACACCAAGGGGGGTAGAAGAGCAGGAGGCGGCGTCCTTGAACCAAAAGAGCTTATCGGCAGCCAGTTCAGATCCTGGACGTCGCGACCCGTCAGACAAATTCCATCAGGGTGGAGAGAGAGAAAGAGAGAGAGAGAGAGAGGTGGTGAGAGATTGTCAAAGATTGCGAGACAGAAAGAATAATAATTTTACAAGTCGTGAGATGTCGTGAAAGAGGGTAAGCTGGTGAA